>OZ020299.1:7045249-7237749 GCA_963971205.1 Aethes cnicana
AAAAACGTCTTTTATTACAAAGTATAACAAGGCAAAACTTTACGCTCTAAACATCTACGTTGTTATATATTATATCGAAGAATGAAGCTACGAAATATAATATATGATCAAACGAACTTCCGAAGTGAAGTTCGATCAATATTATATGAGTAAGCTTCATTCGAAGATATAATCTCCCACCCACCCTTAACCCTTTAGTAAGTTTTGCCAGCACTTGCTTTTTCTCTGAAAGAATGAGGATTGGCGGCAAGTGGATATGACAGCTAGGTATGACAGACGTCAAAGGGTACCTGGATGGCGGGAAAAAAGCTGTTTTAGCTTAGGGTTTTACTACCCAGATCGTGCGAATGGTTGCCTGGTAGATTAAAGGACTACGTTGTTATATATTATATCTTCGAATGAAGCTTACTCATATAATATTGATCGAACTTCACTTCGGAAGTTCGTTTGATCATATATTAATGTTCTTCCCTATTTTAAAATAATAGGACAGCAGAGTGAATCTGGTGATGAATAAAAAAAAAATACATGAAGTATTTACCTTTGCCCTTAGTGTATTTGTTAATTGCGGTAGCGATGTCAGACTTGCAGTTCTTGAGGTCGAAGATAGTGATAAGGTCGGTATAGGTGGACCCGTCAGTTTCGATTCCGAACTGCGAATTCCAGCTCTTGGTGCAAATATTCTTGTCACCTGAAAAATGAAAAATAAAACAACCAAAAAAACTAAGTAAGCTCCCTAAACATTAATTTAACATTAAGTTTGAATTAAATTCTATTCAGATGAAATTGCGAATAAGTGCAAATGAGTCATTAATTATGTACTATAAGATAATAATTGATTGGGACATCTAAGTAGTTGTCATGCTGATTTTTAGTCTCTATAGAATGCAAGTAAGTAATAAGAAAACTCCATAAACAATCGAAATTTTGATGTGCCTGAGGTACTTGAATAAAGGAAAAATATATTAGATTACTTACCAGGGTATCCGTTGACGCAAATTGCAATCTTGAAGATAAAAGCAACAACTGAAAATTAAAAGATAGATATTATAATATAGGTATCTTATAGGATTTTAAAAAGAAGAAAAGTAACGGAGTAATCGACATTAATATAGATAAACGAAAATACTTACGTCTGATGAGGATGGATCCGACTGCAAAAGAAACAATAGTGTTAATAATTAATACAACACAACAAAAGCTAAATCATATAGTGAAATAAGCAGGTTATACTCACATCCTGAGATTAGGTTGTCGATAATACCACCAATGGCGAAGACCACTGTAAAATAAAACAAATATATTTTTATGACTAACATAATATTAATATTTTCATTCACAGTAAGATAGCACATAAATATATAGGTTCGACGAAGTTTGTTACGGATTCAGGATTTGTGTACGAGCTGACGCTAAAATTATTTTTCTCAAACATTCTCGTAAATGTTCGTGTTACTTTCAAAAAAAGAAGACGCGAGGCTGTCCATTGCCGGCCTTGGCCAGCAAAAACATTATTATCGTGTGTCTTTTTTTTTAATTCGCTTGCTATTTGAGACACCTCTGTAGAGAAACTGACAATTCCATGGAGGTAATAAGTACAACTTCCATGGCCAAATCATCCACGATCATGGAAGTAGTAAATACTGATGTGGGGTAAGTGCGCCTAAATTTATTTCGCCCCTATGCCTTGTAAACAGCCAGACTACTAGTTGAGTAATATTTATAGGTTTTGATACCTATATTTATGTTATGCGCACTTACCCCATCCTGGCGCACTTGCCCCGACTGACCTTACGTATTTCCTCGCTGTTTGAGAAAAGCATTATATATACCTCGGCCGCAATTGCGATTGCCGGACTCGTACTAATAGAAGGCTTCGCTTCGCTCAGCCTTCTAACTGACTCGTCCGACAATGCGCTACTTGGCGGCCTCTGCAATAATGTACTATTGACGAAGCAGGTTGTGGATTATTTATCTAACAAAACCTTTTCTGGACCCCATCATGTTCTTATTGACATGTATTAATGAACTCTTTTATACATGATGTATTTCATTATTTATTGTCATTTTGAGACTGTCGACATCTATGGAATTTACATTATTATTTATTTGACAATGGAGGCCATCTCCATGATTTTTTTTCTGGACCCTGGGAGACTATACATCTCTAAGATCTTAGATTTAAGTTTAAGTTAGGGACTATACATCCCTTCAATGTAATTTTAGCAGTACGTACTAACTATATGTATATTTTATACGTGTAATGCAAATGTAAATTTTGTAACTATGTGGAAATTTTGAAAAAAGGCCTTCTGAAGAAGGCACGTGTAAAAGTACCCATAGGGGTACTTTTGGGGTGGCCAATTTGTTGAATAAATGATTGAATTTTAATCTGGATTATTTATCTACGAGTGTTTGTTTATGGCGAAGAGTGTTCTGGACATTTATGTAACTTGAATTTTATATTTACGTTTCTGAATAAATTAATGTTTACTATACTAAATTGGGGTGGCAGTGGGCGGGGCACATTGCTCGCAGGACTGATGGCCGATGGGGCCGGAAAGTTCTCGAGTGGCGCCCGCGAACCGGGAGACGAGCTGTCGGTAGGCCTCCAATAAGATGGAGCGACGATCTCGTGAGGGTCACGGGAAACCAGTGGAAGCGCACAGAAACGGTCTGAGTGGCGAGACTTGGGGGAGGCCTATGTCCAGCAGTGGACGTCTCTCGGTTGAAATGATGATGATGATGATACTAAAGTGGGACTGACTGAAGTGGGACTGGGCTGGTTATATCTGTCGCATGCCAAACGAATTGTGGACCAAAGCGACCACCGAATGGAAGCCCAATAATTCCAATCAGGAAAGAGCCAGACCTCGTCGGCGATGGCGGGATAACATCGATTCCTTTTAAGAGACTGCATAAGATCATAATACTTAAGTATATATATATATTTAACTCTTACCTTTAATGGCCAAGGTGATGACATCAACGAAAGCGTTAATTTCTGCAAAATAAAAGAAAGAATTTGTAATATTTTACCCTAACAAATTAACTAACTAATGTAAAATTCTCCTTTTAATTTTAAAATTTATTATGGTCCTCTTACAGTGTAGAGTAGAGACCTACATAGTGTTTTATACTTTATTTTATATTTTCCTCTTTATTGATTTAACTGACAAATAAAATAAAGAACTTACTGATGCTAATAATTTGAGTGATGATGTTTGAAACCACTTTGGTGACACCTGCAAAGAAAAAAAAATCAAGAATCATTTTTATTCATTAGTGTTCTTATTTCAAAATCCGTTTTAAAAGTAGTTTCAAAAGATTTCAAGTTCACAACACTATTTGAAGATGAAATTACACCATTTAAAAAACCAAGTGTACTAAAGATACAATAGGCTAGATGAAGGAAAAATTCTCCGTTAGTTAGGTTCTCAAAAAATACAAGTAGTCTTCTGTCGTTACTGTAACCAAATTTGATGAAGATATTAGTATCTACGTTGATAGTAGTAAATAACTTCGTTATTTTTCAATAAGTACTCTTACTGATGTACGAAAAATATTTGCAATTTATTGATGATGTCATCTTACTTATTACTAACAATGGAAAAAGTAAAAAGCTTACCAGCGAATCCTTTAAGAACACCGCCAATGATCTTGCCCAGATCAATTGAAACCTGAAATGAAAGAAGATAAAAAGTAAAAGACAACGACATCACAGAGGTCATCCATGCACTTTTTGAAGTGTAATCATAGTATTAAGTATTATTTAATCAAAATTATATCCATGTACAGGCTCTCTGGCAAATAGAGGGAAATCTTCTAAGACTGTACATATGTTAGATTGAAGGTTAAAGAAGAGTCGGGTTGTTTTTGATTAAGGCCCTTCCCTGACCCAGCATCGTCAATTTGCTCATTTAAGATCATACTTTTCTAAGAAATGTTAAAAGTTAAAAATATGAAAAAAACATATGTTATATTTGATTATATCATCCTTACATTGACAGCTTTCGATACACGTTTCACGAAACTTCGCTCGATACAATTTAATTCCAAAGTAACCTCTAACTCGGACCGCTAATCCAACTTTACTCCAGTTTATTATATCAAACTGTTGAAAATGATATCTAAAATATAACTAGTGCTGCCATCTGTGTCATGCAAGTAATGGATTTAAAAAAAAATTAAAGTTAGTCGTTGTTCTGTCTTCGTACATAACGTTGTTTTATTTGAGGTTATGGACCCATCGCTCAATGTTTTCGCGGTTTTGTTACTTTTACAAGTATTTTGCAGTGTTTGCAAGTGTTAAAAGACGATTACAAGACGCGATTGAAGTGTGTCGTGACGGATTGTTGTTATCTATCGCAGTGAACAAGTTTAGTGTATTGTCGAAATGGCGGCAAACTATCTTGTCAACGTACCGAAGCTAACGGGACGCGATAATTACAGCGAATGGTGTTTCGCGGCAGAACATTTCTTAATTCTAGAAGGCATGAAACATTGCGTGAAGCCAGAAACTGGAAAAGAAATAAAAAATGTAGACGACGAAAAAACCAAAGCGAAATTGATCATGACGATCGACCCGTCTTTATATGTACACGTCAGAAATGTTACAACCTCGAAACAATTATGGGAAAAGCTGAAGCAATTATTCGACGACAACGGATTTTCACGCAGAATAAGTTTACTACGAAACTTGATTTCAATTCGTCGAGAGAATTGCAGTTCGATGACGTCATATGTGACGCAGATTATCGATACAGCACAGAAGCTAAATGGAACTGGATTCGCAATTAATGATGAATGGACGGGATCATTGCTGCTAGCGGGATTGCCTGATCGTTTCTCCCCCATGATCATGGCAATCGAGCATTCCGGAATTCCTATAACGACAGATTGCATCAAAACGAAATTGTTGGACATGGATTCGGCAAGTCATGACGAGAGTGAAGTTAGCGGTGCTTTTGCTATTCGTTCGAAGTACAAAGGAAAACAAAATACGGATTTGTCTATGACCGGAAAAGGTGAAGCTGGCAACACTGGCTCGGCAAGGCCGAACTTCAAGCAGATAAAATGTTACCGATGTAAACAAATCGGCCATTATAGAAATCAGTGCACAAATGAAAATAAGTCGTCGAAGGAAAGAATGCAGTCGAATGCTTTTAGCGCAGTGTTCCTGAGTGGAAACTTCAATAAAGACGAGTGGTACATTGACTCGGGCGCAAGTGTACACCTAACAGTAAATGAAAGTTGGGTTATGAATGCACAGTATCTACAAGACAAAGAAATTATTGTGGCAAACAGTGAAAAAGTGTCGGTGTTGTGTTCTGGCGATGTGAAAATCATGACTACAACAGAAAACTGTGAGTACGACATTACAGTTGAAAATGTTTTCTGTGTGCCAAGTCTGACGACAAATCTATTATCTGTCAGCCAACTGATTATGAAAGGCAACAGTATCTCCTTCACGGAAAATGGTTGTTCCGTTTTTAATCAAAAGAATGAGTTGGTTGCTAAGGCAGTGCTGGTCAACGGAGTGTACAAAGTGGATCTGTTGAAACAAGAATGTTTAGCAGCATCAGTTGTGTCTGGAACAACATGGCATCGCAGATTAGGACACATCAATAAAGATTATTTGAATCAAATGAAGAATGCTGTACAGGGTATGTCACTTAATGAAAAAGTTGATATTAGCAAGTCTTCGTGTACAACATGCTGTGAAGGGAAACAATGCAGGTTACCATTTAAGAGCACTGGCCAGCGAAGTAGTAATCTACTAGATGTCATACACACTGACCTCTGTGGCCCTATGGAGAATGTGACTCTAGGTGGCTCGAGATACTTCTTGTTGTTTGTGGACGATCATAGTCGAATGACATTTGTTTATTTTCTGAAACACAAAAATGAAGCCTTGAAGTACTTCAAGACTTTCAAAGCTCAGGTGGAAAATCAAACAAAGAGAACAATCAAAGTATTAAGAAGTGACAATGGGCTGGAATATTGCAATAAGCAATTTGAAGATTACCTGAATAGTGCTGGAATAATTCATCAAAAGAGCAATCCATACACACCACAACAAAATGGGTTGTGTGAACGATTCAATCGCACCATTGTTGAAAAGGCAAGATGTCTACTTTTTGATGCAAATTTAGGCAAAGAGTTCTGGGGTGAAGCCACCAATACGGCAGTGTATCTGCAGAATCGAATAGTGGCAGCGGCGTTGGATTACAAAACTCCATATGAGTTGTGGACTGGCTCCAAGCCGGATATTAGTCACATAAGAGTTTTCGGTAGCACTGTGATGGTCCATGTAGCAAAAGAAAAGCGAAAGAAGTGGGACAAAAAGGCGACAAAATGTATTCTCATAGGATATCCAGATAATATAAAAGGATATAGGGTGTACAATCCAGAAACAAGGAACATACTGACTAGTAGAGACGTGATCATCATTGAGAAGGAATCAAAATCTGAACATCTCATTGAAGTGCAAGATCAGAATATTGATTCAGTGGGGGATGATAAGAAATCAGATGATACGAATGAACCTCAAGAAACTGAATTAGTGTCTAGTCAAGACAGCTCTGAAACTTTCAGTTTTCAAGATGATGATGAGACATATGTTCCCAGTGACTATGAAGATGCAGACAGCACATTGAAAGCTGTTGAGAAATTGAGCCCGCAGTGCCAGCCCAAGAGGACAAGGAAGCCTCCAGAGAGATACGGGTTCTCGAACCTGTGTGTCAACAGTGACACATATGATGATGCGGCTGGTCTGTCCCTGCATGAGGCTCTAAATGGACCTGAAAAGGAGCAGTGGGAGACAGCTATGAGAGAAGAGTTACAGTGTTTCAAAGACAATGATGCGTGGGAGTTAAGTGATGCTCCAAAAGATGGTAGAGTTGTACAGTGTAAGTGGGTACTTCGCAAGAAGTACGATAGTGAAAACAAAGTTCGTTTTCGTGCGCGTTTAGTGGCAAAAGGTTTTTCACAAGTTGTAGGTGTGGACTTTACAGAAACATTTTCTCCCGTGGTAAGACACACAACTTTGAGGTTACTTTTTGCATTGTCAGTACAACTAGGCTTGAACACAACGCATCTTGATGTAACAACTGCTTTCCTGAACGGTACTCTTGAGGAAAGCATTTACATGCAAATACCAAAAGGTTTTTCTGAAAAAACACAAAATGGTCAAGTGCTTAGATTAAAAAAAGCCATTTATGGGCTCAAGCAGTCCTCAAGAGCTTGGTACAGGAAAGTAGACGAATGTTTATTAAATATGGGTTATATTAGGTCTAAAATAGAACCATGCATGTATACAAAAATGCAAGATAAGTTGAAAACAATAGTCACATTGTTTGTCGACGATTTTTTCATTTTTTCAAATGATGTTAGCGAGACCAAGCATCTGAAAGATACTCTGGCCAGTCAATTCAAAATTAAAGATTTAGGAGAAATTAAGAAATGTCTTGGTGTAAACGTAGCTGTTGATGAATCTAAGCAAACTATAACATTAAGTCAGAGAGATTATATTGATCAGCTGTTGCATAAATTTAACATGAGCCAATGTAAACCTGTTCAGACTCCAATGGAAACAAAATTGAATGTACCTAACAATGAGCATTGTGTTGGTAATTTTCCATACCAACAAATAATTGGATGTCTAATGTATTTAGTAGTTCTCACCAGGCCAGATATTGCATATGCAGTTGGGTATCTAAGCCAATTCAATAGTTGTTATTCTAAAGAACATTGTTCATATGTAAAGCGGTTATTGAAATATTTAAAATGTACCAGAAATTACGGTTTGAAGTATTCTGCTGACGGAAGCTCAATACTAGAAGGGTTTGTTGATTCTGATTGGGGTGCAAATATTGTTGACAGAAGGTCGTACACTGGAATTTGTTTTACTTTATCCGGTTGTGTAATATCGTGGGAAACCAAAAAACAGAAAACTGTTGCTTTATCAAGTAGCGAAGCCGAATATATGGCGATCACCGAAGCTTGTAAAGAAGCAGTTTATTTGCGAAATTTGCAATATGAAATTACACAAAAAATGTATACTATTGATCTTTTTAATGACAATCAGAGTGCACAAAAGTTAACTGTAAATCCAGTATTTCACAAAAGAACCAAACACATCGATATAAAATATCATTTTTGCAGAGAATGTGTAGCAAATAATATTGTGAATGTTAAGTATTGCCCGACAGCTGAAATGCCTGCTGATTTGTTCACCAAAAGTTTATGTTCAATGAAACATTATAAATTTTTAGAAAAACTAGGTGTGCAAATTGTTTAATATTTAAGTGTATTTATATTGTTAGATATAGTGGAGGTGTTGAAAATGATATCTAAAATATAACTAGTGCTGCCATCTGTGTCATGCAAGTAATGGATTTAAAAAAAATTTAAAGTTAGTCGTTGTTCTGTCTTCGTACATAACGTTGTTTTATTTGACAAACAGCGTAAAACTAATTATAACACAAAAAATACCTATATTATATGCATACATCGACAGCTTTATAAATGCCATTTTTTTAGACGGTATTTTTATAGAAATTAAAACGTGTTAAAAAGTAACTAAATCGGGCGTTCTGTGTGTAGCGCTGTCTCTTTCACTCGTCCCACGAGTGACAGTGACGGCTGAGCTGGGTCTATGAACCGCCTTAAGTTCAGGTGGAGGATCAGGTCCTTAGTTGCAATAGGTAAGTGGCAACGTAGGTATGTTATAGCAAGCCGTTTTTATTTTAAATCAGTCGCATCAATCAATCCCTCTTTTTATATTTAATCTTTGAATTTCTTTGAAATAGGCAATTGAGAGGCCTGTGCAGTGGGACGCAAATAGGCTGTAGTAGTAGTAGTAGTAGGCAATTTAACTGGGCCTTGATAATTTTACCCTCTCGTATTGAGAGGCCTGTGCCCAGCAGTGGGACGTAAATAGGCTGTTGTGGTTGGTTATATAAATTTATACTACTACTACTACTACTACTACAGCCTATTTGCGTCCCACTGCTGGGCACAGGCCTCCCCTCATCATGAGAGGGTTTGGGCTATAGTCCCCACGCGGGCCCAGTGCGGATTGGGGACTTCACACACATCTTTGAATTACTTCGCAGATGCGTGCAGGTTTCCTCACGATGTATAAATTTATAATATTGTTTTAATATGTTTGAATGAATCTAAATAGAATAACTATAGCTTTTGAGACAGTGGCAATTCATAGTCATATCACCATATTATTTTTTCACCACACGAGGTCAAACTTATTTGAAGAAATTGTAAAATTTCTAAATATACAATATCGATCTAAAGTTAAACTCAGGGTAGGTATCACATTGACGTACATACATAAACTCACGCCTGTTGCCAATGGGGACTATCGTTTCTTTGCTCACCAATTGGCGCCACTGTTGACCTTAGTCCAGAAATCGCTGTCAAAGGCGACTTTATAAGATCGGCACCGAAACAAACTTTTGAGTCTTGAATCTCATTAAGTTCATTAATTATAAATAACTATCATCATATCGAGTAGCTATACCACAATGTTGTGCAGTTCCGTTTTGTTCGGATTTTTTTCATTTTATTTCAAAGCGTTCACATTCATCGCCAAATAATCCTTATTTGCGATAATTTCACGAAAGAGATCACTTTTCAACAAGTAAATTAAAGAAATTATAATTTAAATCATGAAGCCCGCCAAAACCAGTGCAAACTGAATGTTATTGGACCTCACGCGACACTAGCGCCTCTAGTATAAAATTCACACGCGATAGCCCCCATTGGGGTAGACTGTGGTCACAGAACGGCACCTGATTCTATCCAAACATATCTATTTCTTTTGAAATCCAATTATATCGAAAACAATCCGACTCTAACTTGATTTAAATCTCACATTTGAACACAACTGCAGGATTATTCTTTGTTTACGGGGATACCTGTATACGGAAACACATCAAAAGAAGGTTTTATATCTTTAGGGCTTCCTTCCTTCTCCCTTAGAAGGCAGGAAGCCCTGCGATGGATAGAATACTTTTCGCCGCGGCCTTGTCAACATTTTGTTTTCATAATAAATCGTTTGGACCGACTTCTGTGTAAAATTTTGCAAACATTAAGCCAAAGTCAATTGAAGAACACACACTGGAGTATACTTGCACCTCCGCTACCGCTGCCTCCAGTGCTACCTCAGGTGTTTCCAATGTGTGTGTTTCGTAATCGATTTACTATAATTTTATTCAAAGTATACTTACTCCACCACCAATGACAACGCCTCCACCACCGCCGGTGCTGCCTCCAGTGGTGCCTCCAGAGCCACCTCCAGTGTTGCCTCCAGTATGGCCTCCAGTGCTGCCTCCAGAGCCACCGCCAGAGCTGCCTCCAGTGGTGCCTCCAGAGCCACCTCCAGTGCTGCCTCCAGTATGGCCTCCAGTGCTGCCTCCAGAGCCACCGCCAGAGCTGCCTCCAGTGGTGCCTCCAGAGCCACCTCCAGTGCTGCCTCCAGTATGGCCTCCAGTGCTGCCTCCAGAGCCACCGCAAGAGCTGCCTCCAGAGCCACCTCCAGTGCTGCCTCCAGAGCCACCTCCAGTGCTGCCTCCAGAGCCACCTCCAGTGCTGCCTCCAGTGTTGCCTCCAACGCTGCCTCCAGCACTGCCTTCACCACTGCCTCCGGCGCTACCTCCGGCGCTGCCTCCAGCGCTGCCTCCAGCACTGCCTCCACCGCTGCCTCCAGCACTGCCTCCACCGCTGCCTCCAGTGTTACCTCCAACGCTGCCTCCAACGCTGCCTCCGGTGCTGCCTCCGATACTGCCTCCAATACTGCCCCCGGCGCTGCCTCCGATACTGCCTCCAATACTGCCTCCGGCGCTGCCTCCGGCGCTGCCTCCAATACTGCCTCCAGCGCTGCCTCCAGCGCTGCCTCCGGTGCTACCTCCGGCGCTGCCTCCGGCGCTGCCTCCGGCGCTGCCTCCAATACTGCCTCCGGCGCTGCCTCCAGTGTTGCCTCCAATGCTGCCTCCGGCGCTGCCTCCAGCGCTGCCTCCAGTGTTGCCTCCAACGCTGCCTCCAATACTGCCTCCGGCGCTACCTCCAGCGCTGCCTCCGGCGCTACCTCCAACGCTGCCTCCACCGCTGCCTCCGGCACTGCCTCCAGCGCTGCCTCCGGTGCTACCTCCGGCGCTGCCTCCAGCGCTACCTCCGATACTGCCTCCAATACTACCTCCGGCGCTGCCTCCAGTGTTGCCTCCAATGCTGCCTCCGGCGCTGCCTCCAGCGCTGCCTCCAGTGTTGACTCCAACGCTGCCTCCAATACTGCCTCCGGCGCTGCCTCCACCGCTGCTTCCAGCGCTGCCTCCGATACTGCCTCCAATACTACCTCCGGCGCTGCCTCCACCGCTGCTTCCAGCGCTGCCTCCAATACTGCCTCCGGCGCTACCTCCGGCGCTGCCTCCGATACTGCCTCCAATACTGCCTCCGGCGCTGCCTCCGGCGCTGCCTCCAGTGTTGCCTCCAATGCTGCCTCCGGCGTTGCCTCCAGCGCTGCCTCCAGCGCTGCCTCCAGTGTTGCCTCCAATGCTGCCTCCGGCGCTGCCTCCAGCGCTGCCTCCAGTGTTGCCTCCAACGCTGCCTCCAATACTGCCTCCGGCGCTGCCTCCAGTGTTGCTTCCAGCGCTGCCTCCAGTGTTGACTCCAACGCTGCCTCCAATACTGCCTCCGGCGCTGCCTCCAGTGTTGCCTCCAATGCTGCCTCCGGCGCTGCCTCCACCGCTGCTTCCAGCGCTGCCTCCGATACTGCCTCCAATACTGCCTCCGGCGCTGCCTCCAATACTGCCTCCGGCGCTGCCTCCGGCGCTGCCTCCAGCGCTGCCTCCAGCGCTGCCTCCAATACTGCCTCCGGCGCTGCCTCCACCGCTGCTTCCAGCGCTGCCTCCGATACTGCCTCCAATACTGCCTCCGGCGCTGCCTCCAGTGTTGCTTCCAGCGCTGCCTCCAGTGTTGCCTCCGGCGCTGCCTCCAGCGCTGCCTCCGGCACTGCCTCCACCGCTGCCTCCAGTGTTACCTCCAACGCTGCCTCCAACGCTGCCTCCGGCGCTGCCTCCGATACTGCCTCCAATACTGCCCCCGGCGCTGCCTCCGATACTGCCTCCAATACTGCCTCCGGCGCTGCCTCCAATACTGCCTCCGGCACTGCCTCCAGCGCTGCCTCCAGCGCTGCCTCCGGTGCTACCTCCGGCGCTGCCTCCAGTGTTGACTCCAACGCTGCCTCCAATACTGCCTCCGGCGCTGCCTCCAGTGTTGCCTCCAATGCTGCCTCCGGCGCTGCCTCCGGCGCTGCCTCCAATACTGCCTCCGGCGCTGCCTCCAGTGTTGCCTCCAATGCTGCCTCCGGCGCTGCCTCCAGCGCTGCCTCCAGTGTTGCCTCCAACGCTGCCTCCAATACTGCCTCCGGCGCTGCCTCCAGTGTTGCCTCCAATGCTGCCTCCGGCGCTGCCTCCAGCGCTGCCTCCAGTGTTGCCTCCAACGCTGCCTCCAATACTGCCTCCGGCGCTGCCTCCACCGCTGCTTCCAGCGCTGCCTCCGATACTGCCTCCAATACTGCCTCCGGCGCTGCCTCCAATACTGCCTCCGGCGCTGCCTCCAGTGTTGCCTCCAATGCTGCCTCCGGCGCTGCCTCCAGCGCTGCCTCCAGTGTTGCCTCCAACGCTGCCTCCAATACTGCCTCCGGCGCTGCCTCCAGTGTTGCCTCCAATGCTGCCTCCGGCGCTGCCTCCAGCGCTGCCTCCAGTGTTGCCTCCAACGCTGCCTCCAATACTGCCTCCGGCGCTGCCTCCACCGCTGCTTCCAGCGCTGCCTCCGATACTGCCTCCAATACTGCCTCCGGCGCTGCCTCCAGTGTTGCCTCCAATGCTGCCTCCGGCGCTGCCTCCGGCGCTGCCTCCAATACTGCCTCCGGCGCTGCCTCCAGTGTTGCCTCCAATGCTGCCTCCGGCGCTGCCTCCAGCGCTGCCTACAGTGTTGCCTCCACCGCTGCTTCCAGCGCTGCCTCCAATACTGCCTCCGGCGCTGCCTCCAGTGCTGCCTCCACCGCTACCTCCGGCGCTGCCTCCGATACTGCCTCCAATACTGCCTCCGGCGCTGCCTCCAGTGTTGCCTCCAATGCTGCCTCCGGCGTTGCCTCCAGCGCTGCCTCCAGCGCTGCCTCCAGTGTTGCCTCCAATGCTGCCTCCGGCGCTGCCTCCAGCGCTGCCTCCAGTGTTGCCTCCAACGCTGCCTCCAATACTGCCTCCGGCGCTGCCTCCACCGCTGCTTCCAGCGCTGCCTCCGATACTGCCTCCAATACTGCCTCCGGCGCTGCCTCCAGTGTTGCCTCCAATGCTGCCTCCGGCGCTGCCTCCGGCGCTGCCTCCAATACTGCCTCCGGCGCTGCCTCCAGTGTTGCCTCCAATGCTGCCTCCGGCGATGCCTCCAGCGCTGCCTACAGTGTTGCCTCCAACGCTGCCTCTGGCGCTGCCTCCGATACTGCCTCCAATACTGCCTCCGGCGCTGCCTCCGGCGCTGCCTCCGGCGCTGCCTCCGGCGCTGCCTCCAATACTGCCTCCAGCGCTGCCTCCAGTGTTGCCTCCAATGCTGCCTCCGGCGCTGCCGCCAGCGCTGCCTCCAGTGTTGCCTCCAACGCTGCCTCCAATACTGCCTCCGGCGCTGCCTCCACCGCTGCTTCCAGCGCTGCCTCCGATACTGCCTCCAATGCTGCCTCCGGCGCTGCCTCCAGTGCTGCCTCCAGTGTTGACTCCAACGCTGCCTCCAGTGTTGACTCCAACGCTGCCTCCAATACTGCCTCCGGCGCTGCCGCCAGCGCTGCCTCCAGTGTTGCCTCCAACGCTGCCTCCAATACTGCCTCCGGCGCTGCCTCCACCGCTGCTTCCAGCGCTGCCTCCGATACTGCCTCCAATGCTGCCTCCGGCGCTGCCTCCAGTGCTGCCTCCAGTGTTGACTCCAACGCTGCCTCCAGTGTTGACTCCAACGCTGCCTCCAATACTGCCTCCGGCGCTGCCTCCAGTGTTGCCTCCAATGCTGCCTCCGGCGCTGCCTCCGGCGTTGCCTCCAACGCTGCCTCCAATACTGCCTCCAATACTGCCTCCGGCGCTACCTCCTGCGCTGCCTCCAACACTGCCTCCGGCGCTGCCTCCAGTGTTGCCTCCAACGCTGCCTCCAATACTGCCTCCGGCGCTACCTCCTGCGCTGCCTCCAACACTGCCTCCGGCGCTGCCTCCAGTGCTGCCTCCAACGCTGCCTCCACCGCTGCTTCCAGCGCTGCCTCCGATACTGCCTCCAATACTGCCTCCGGCGCTACCTCCTGCGCTGCCTCCAACACTGCCTCCGGCGCTGCCTCCGGCGCTGCCTCCAATACTGCCTCCGGCGCTGCCTCCAGTGTTGCCTCCAATGCTGCCTCCGGCGCTGCCTCCAGCGCTGCCTACAGTGTTGCCTCCAACGCTGCCTCTGGCGCTGCCTCCGATACTGCCTCCAATACTGCCTCCGGCGCTGCCTCCGGCGCTGCCTCCGGCGCTGCCTCCGGCGCTGCCTCCGGCGCTGCCTCCAATACTGCCTCCAGCGCTGCCTCCAGTGTTGCCTCCAATGCTGCCTCCGGCGCTGCCGCCAGCGCTGCCTCCAGTGTTGCCTCCAACGCTGCCTCCAATACTGCCTCCGGCGCTGCCTCCACCGCTGCTTCCAGCGCTGCCTCCGATACTGCCTCCAATGCTGCCTCCGGCGCTGCCTCCAGTGCTGCCTCCAGTGTTGACTCCAACGCTGCCTCCAGTGTTGACTCCAACGCTGCCTCCAATACTGCCTCCGGCGCTGCCGCCAGCGCTGCCTCCAGTGTTGCCTCCAACGCTGCCTCCAATACTGCCTCCGGCGCTGCCTCCACCGCTGCTTCCAGCGCTGCCTCCGATACTGCCTCCAATGCTGCCTCCGGCGCTGCCTCCAGTGCTGCCTCCAGTGTTGACTCCAACGCTGCCTCCAATACTGCCTCCGGCGCTGCCTCCAGTGTTGCCTCCAATGCTGCCTCCGGCGCTGCCTCCGGCGTTGCCTCCAACGCTGCCTCCAATACTGCCTCCAATACTGCCTCCGGCGCTACCTCCTGCGCTGCCTCCAACACTGCCTCCGGCGCTGCCTCCAGTGTTGCCTCCAACGCTGCCTCCAATACTGCCTCCGGCGCTACCTCCTGCGCTGCCTCCAACACTGCCTCCGGCGCTGCCTCCAGTGCTGCCTCCAACGCTGCCTCCACCGCTGCTTCCAGCGCTGCCTCCGATACTGCCTCCAATACTGCCTCCGGCGCTACCTCCTGCGCTGCCTCCAACACTGCCTCCGGCGCTGCCTCCAGTGTTGCCTCCAACGCTGCCTCCACCGCTGCTTCCAGCGCTGCCTCCCATACTGCCTCCAGCGCTGCCTCCGGCGCTGCCTCCACCGCTGCTTCCAGCGCTGCCTCCCATACTGCCTCCAGCGCTGCCTCCGGCGCTGCCTCCAATACTGCCTCCGGCGCTGCCTCCAGTGTTGCCTCCAATGCTGCCTCCGGCGCTGCCTCCAGCGCTGCCTCCAGTGTTGCCTCCAACGCTGCCTCCAATACTGCCTCCGGCGCTACCTCCAGCGCTGCCTCCGGCGCTACCTCCAACGCTGCCTCCACCGCTGCCTCCGGCACTGCCTCCAGCGCTGCCTCCGGTGCTACCTCCGGCGCTGCCTCCAGCGCTACCTCCGATACTGCCTCCGGCGCTGCCTCCAGTGTTGCCTCCAATGCTGCCTCCGGCGCTGCCTCCAGCGCTGCCTCCAGTGTTGACTCCAACGCTGCCTCCAATACTGCCTCCGGCGCTGCCTCCACCGCTGCTTCCAGCGCTGCCTCCGATACTGCCTCCAATACTACCTCCGGCGCTGCCTCCACCGCTGCTTCCAGCGCTGCCTCCAATACTGCCTCCGGCGCTACCTCCGGCGCTGCCTACGATACTGCCTCCAATACTGCCTCCGGCGCTGCCTCCGGCGCTGCCTCCAGTGTTGCCTCCAATGCTGCCTCCGGCGTTGCCTCCAGCGCTGCCTCCAGCGCTGCCTCCAGTGTTGCCTCCAATGCTGCCTCCGGCGCTGCCTCCAGCGCTGCCTCCAGTGTTGCCTCCAACGCTGCCTCCAATACTGCCTCCGGCGCTGCCTCCAGTGTTGCTTCCAGCGCTGCCTCCAGTGTTGACTCCAACGCTGCCTCCAATACTGCCTCCGGCGCTGCCTCCAGTGTTGCCTCCAATGCTGCCTCCGGCGCTGCCTCCACCGCTGCTTCCAGCGCTGCCTCCGATACTGCCTCCAATACTGCCTCCGGCGCTGCCTCCAATACTGCCTCCGGCGCTGCCTCCGGCGCTGCCTCCAGCGCTGCCTCCAATACTGCCTCCGGCGCTGCCTCCACCGCTGCTTCCAGCGCTGCCTCCGATACTGCCTCCAATACTGCCTCCGGCGCTGCCTCCAGTGTTGCTTCCAGCGCTGCCTCCAGTGTTGCCTCCGGCGCTGCCTCCAGCGCTGCCTCCGGCACTGCCTCCACCGCTGCCTCCAGTGTTACCTCCAACGCTGCCTCCAACGCTGCCTCCGGCGCTGCCTCCGATACTGCCTCCAATACTGCCCCCGGCGCTGCCTCCGATACTGCCTCCAATACTGCCTCCGGCGCTGCCTCCAATACTGCCTCCGGCGCTGCCTCCAGTGTTGCCTCCAATGCTGCCTCCGGCGCTGCCTCCAGCGCTGCCTACAGTGTTGCCTCCAATACTGCCTCCGGCGCTGCCTCCAGTGCTGCCTCCACCGCTACCTCCGGCACTGCCTCCGGCGCTGCCTCCAATACTGCCTCCGGCGCTGCCTCCAGTGTTGCCTCCAAGGCTGCCTCCGGCGCTGCCTCCAGCGCTGCCTACAGTGTTGCCTCCACCGCTGCTTCCAGCGCTGCCTCCAATACTGCCTCCGGCGCTGCCTCCAGTGCTGCCTCCACCGCTACCTCCGGCGCTGCCTCCGATACTGCCTCCAATACTGCCTCCGGCGCTGCCTCCAGTGTTGCCTCCAATGCTGCCTCCGGCGTTGCCTCCAG
The DNA here is from genome assembly GCA_963971205.1 of Aethes cnicana. Taxonomy (NCBI): domain Eukaryota; kingdom Metazoa; phylum Arthropoda; class Insecta; order Lepidoptera; family Tortricidae; genus Aethes; species Aethes cnicana. The sequence goes on from OZ020299.1 coordinate 7,062,339, forward strand.
CTCTGCCTCCAGCGCTGCCTCCAGTGTTGCCTCCAATGCTGCCTCCGGCGCTGCCTCCAGCGCTGCCTCCAGTGTTGCCTCCAACGCTGCCTCCAATACTGCCTCCGGCGCTGCCTCCACCGCTGCTTCCAGCGCTGCCTCCGATACTGCCTCCAATACTGCCTCCGGCGCTGCCTCCAGTGTTGCCTCCAATGCTGCCTCCGGCGCTGCCTCCAATACTGCCTCCGGCGCTGCCTCCAGTGTTGCCTCCAATGCTGCCTCCGGCGCTGCGTCCAGCGCTGCCTACAGTGTTGCCTCCAACGCTGCCTCCGGCGCTGCCTCCGATACTGCCTCCAATACTGCCTCCAGCGCTGCCTCCGGCGCTGCCTCCAGCGCTGCCTCCGGAACTGCCTCCACCGCTGCCTCCAGTGCTGCCTCCAATACTGCCTCCAGCGCTGCCTCCAGCGCTGCCTCCACCGCTGCCTCCAGTGCTGCCTCCGGCGCTACCTCCGGCGCTGCCTCCGGCGCTACCTCCTGCGCTGCCTCCGGCACTGCCTCCACTGCTGCCTCCAGTGTTGCCTCCAACGCTGCCTCCAATACTGCCTCCGACGCTGCCTCCGATACTGCCTCCAATACTGCCTCCAGCGCTGCCTCCGGCGCTGCCTCCAGCGCTGCCTCCGGAACTGCCTCCACCGCTGCCTCCAGTGCTGCCTCCGGCGCTGCCTCCAGCGCTACCTCCCGCGCTGCCTCCAGTGTTGCCTCCACCGCTGCCTCCAGTGTTGCCTCTAATGCTGCCTCCGGCGCTGCCTCCGATACTGCCTCCAATACTGCCTCCGGCGCTGCCTCCAGTGTTGCCTCCAGCGCTGCCTCCGATACTGCCTCCAATACTGCCTCCAGCGCTGCCTCCGACGCTACCTCCGGCGCTGCCTCCAGCGCTGCCTCCGGCGCTACCTCCAGCGCTACCTCCGGCGCTGCCTCCAGTGCTGCCTCCAGTGGTGCCTCCAGTGGTGCCTCCAGTGTTGCCACTGTTACCACTGTTAGTCCAGTTAATGTTGTCGTTGTTAGCGATAAAGATCACTTCGATCACGACGGATACTTGTCCACTGGTATCTGTAAGGAAAATTAATAAATATTAAAAACCTATTTTCGTAATCAAAGAATACTCTAGAATCTATATTTTTTTAATATATACAGTGGTGGTGGTGGTGGTGGTGGTGTTTTTTTTTAAAGTGTGGCTACTTGTAAGTAGCCTCTATTGCACCGCCATCCACAACATTTTCCATTATGTCCAAAGGTTTAACTGGTAGAGAATGCCTTATGGCATTAAGTTCACCTTTTGTATTAGTTTTACTAATGTGCAATAAAGTTTAAATAAATAAATAAATATATAAAAACTTAATCGAAATTATTATACACTCAAGGTACTAACTAAATCATCATATGAAAATACAATCCTCCCGCCTTGTATAGGGCTGAAAACACATCTCCAAGTAACGCTCTAAAACATAGGTACGTATGAATGGTCTGTTTTAAGACCCAAATCAAGGGTAGGTTGAAATGAAGTCCTAATTGCCAAAATTATAACCAAAAAAGTTACAGGTTTACCCAAATTAGAAGGCGCGCGGATTAAGCAATAATAGACTGCGTCAACGGCTTAAGTGTTTCACCGCGAGCCTTCTAAGTTGTGTCGTACTGTACCTGGGTATCCTTGGGCAGTCAAGTATTTGCTGCAAGTTGGGATGATCTGTTGAACGATTTGCTTTCCAGCTGTAATGAAAAAATACATTTAAGAAAAATTATCATTTTATTTCAAACATACCTAAATCTAGTGACGCAGTCACATAAAGTGTCTTGAATGATGTAGCTAAGATGATATTTAAGAATAATGTTCAACGGAACTATCGGATTACCATAGCGTGATCTTGAAATGATCTCAGTGTTACACCTAGAGTAAAGATTTTTAAAAATGAAAGAGTCAAGTAAAGAACATAATTTAAAACAGACAAAATGTAAACAATGAAAAAAATGAGAAAAAAAAAATGAAAATGAGAGACAAAATTTAAATTCAATTTAAATTTGATACACAATTTGTTGTAGTTCACAACGTTACACGTGCGAAACTGGGACAAGCAAAAAAAACATAAGAAACAACATAACATAACATAGAAAACATAGACAAAATTAGAAAAATGTGAGAGTAAAAGTTTTAATAAACGCAAGAATAGTCTAACAAAAAAGAACTCACAGTTCTGCTTGTTGGAGTTAGCAATGGCAGCGCTGATGGTGGTGACTGTAAAGAGAGAACAAATAGTAAGTATAGATAGAGCAATTTTAGTAACCACTGGATATTAAAAAAATATCAAGAAAAATGAAAACGCTATTAGTGTACTTTCTTGAATAAAAAGGAGTGAATAAAATTAAAACTTACGGCTTATCAGGACCTCAGTGATGGTCTGCTTGGTGATTTGCTTAGAGCCTGAAACAAAATAGAAAATGATGAAATAAATACAAAATAAAAATAAATAAAAACAGCACCATCTAACGGCGAGTGATGAAGCCTCGACAGAACGTCTTCTCGTGGCAACATTAGAAAGTCCTATAATACTGTAGGACGTTCCCTGTGGTCTGTGTAAAATGTTCTAGACGCTTAGTAGAGTCGCCAAATACTTATTGAATAGAAAACTGACAAACCGACCTGATATGTAGCCGACGGCATTCTGGCACCTCTCCAGGATGATCTTGACAGATCCTTTAGTAGAGCCGATACCTGGACAAAAATCAATTATTAACACTGTATACTTACCTACCTGGTAGATTACAGGTGACTGTGGAATGGTCAGGTTATGAGGAGGGATGCCAGTTATATAACAAAACAGTTTTAAATAACGCAGTTAGTTTTAATACGTTTTAAATATGAATGTGGATAGATGTAGAGATAGACCGAAAAAAGGATGAACGGACTGTGTGAAAAAGGACATTATGAGTATTAAAGTAGCGTAATTTCTGAAATAACGCCATGATAGAGAGAAATGGATGAAAGGAACTTGTTCCGGCGGTTGTGACGGCGCAAAAAATTGCTCCATCTAAACGGGCAACAAACTCCTTTTGTAATGAACGATGAATTCAGACACTCGTATTCGCACTTGGCCCGATCGAGCTTAAGTGATTAATGATTATTCTTTACACAGTAGGGTATTGTTACCTCTTCCATTGGTGTATTTGGAGACGTAGCTGTTAAATTTAACTTCCACGTCGCCGAGCCCGTACAGTATGATGAGGTCGGCTTGAGTGCTGGCCTCGCCATACACTTCGAACTGGGAGTTCCAGCCCTTGTTGCAGATGCTGCGGTCGCCTGGATTCAAACATGAATATTAACATGAAAATTATAATTATATTAGGCAAGCCCAAGTATTACTTTTAAGCGAATGCTTCGAAATCATTTATTGGAGCAAGATTCTCTGTTGTATTTTTCACAACATCACCACCATGTAATTTGTCTATATTTTTATAGAAGGTGAGTAGTAGGAAAGCAGGTTCGATCTATAAGTACGAGTAATTTGTCGTGTGTTGTGACAATACGAATTGTTATTATTGCTGTATCCTTTTTGATGCTCTTAATATAAATCATATAATATTTACGTAGGTATTTTTCTTGATTTAAAATGTGCAAATTCCATTTTCACTTAATGTATAAAAAGCAAGTGATGCTATTCATTCGTCAACATTTATTTTTTTCAAAAGGAGTCCACTGTTGAACACTACCTAGCATACCTGTCCACAGATCCAATGGTCATGAACATGAAAGTCACAAATAAAAGAGAGGTAAGTAAGTAAGTACCTGGGAAACCATTGACGCAGATGCCGATCTTAAGGATGACGGCCACAATCCGCACGAAGAGAAAACCTAGGCCGGAGATGATAGTATCGATCGCTCCGCCGATTCCGAAAGCCACTGAAAGGGAAATTATATTAGTAAATAAATTATTACATGTTGCAGAACATTTGGAACGAAACAGCGTTGGCTTGACCGTCTGTAGAGCTAAGCCAAGAAATGTTGAGGCCGTTTTGCAATTTTCACTTGTTCTTTTCTTCTTCTTTCCTTCTTTCATAATCTCTATTATTCTAATTATTGTGAATAAATGTTTAAGAAGAAAATGTCAGAAAATATTATGAAAACTGGTACGAGAGCTAAAAAGAAAAGGAAGCTTCCAATTTCACGTAACATGTGTCATAAATCATTTGGGTAGGAAAATTAAAACATCTTATGATGTAACCTGGGACTTCTGGAATATATTTTCTGAGAACTCTGTATAGAAAAAATCTGGCCATTTTTGAGACTTTTCTCGGTGCATTGCAAGGTTTACACTTCCAAATCACTGTATGACAAAGTTGCAGTATGATTAATTTACTAGTGAAACATTGGACGACCTAACATTAAGCAGTTATCTTTTTTGTATCGCGAAAGACCGATAAGGACGCCAACGGCCCGCCTGATAGAAACCAGACGCCGTCACTTAAAGATATTTCCGACAACAGAGGCAGACGAATGCGTTGCCAGTATCAAAAGAACCAATAACCATATTGATGATATCGTTATAGAAAAATCAAATATATACTTACGTTTGATAATAAGGTTGAAAACATCAGCAATAGCGTTGATCTCTGTAAAATTGGAAATGTCTCCATTAATACTCATTACTTTAATTAGGCACATACAAGTAAATGTATAAATCCTGGATACTGCTGAGTGACTTTTTTTTCGAAAAAGGTCACTGCAAATTCCACTTGGACGAAGTCGCGGACAGAAGCCAGTATTAATATTCATTTATTTATTTATTTAAAATTACATTTATAAAGCATTACATATAAAATATTGAACTCATTGAACAGTATTAAAGAAATGACGAGACAAAAATACTTACTAATTCTGAAGATGTCAGTAAGTATGTTGTTAGCGAGATTGGCAACTCCTGAAATGAAGAATAAAATATGATTAGTATAAATATTATCATTGAAGGAAAAGAAACTGTCGCAGAAGATGAAGATGAATATCGATAGACCAATAAATATAAAGATATTACCTCTGACGACCTGGAAGACACCTCCAAGAAGTCCACCGATGACGCCTCCGATAGTTCCACCCTGAATAAAATTAAAATAAATAAAAAATCAATATGCATAGGATAAGATATGCTACATATAATTCAGAATAGAAATGCACTTATTTGACAATCAGGCGACGTAGACATACAGAAAACCCGCACGATATCCCTAGTTCTCATACTTGGATGACGTCATTAAAAGGAAACAAGACATACCACGCTGATGTAACCCAGATAATAATTATTATTATTATTCAGAAAAGGGGACGACTGCCTGGTTTCATGCGTATAATCGGCACTTTCTTTGGAACCATGGTAAGTACCCGTTATTACGGGTTATCCGTTCCCAACGCCGTCGTCCCATTGAATCTTCCTGTATCCTTGCAGATGCCTAATTATCTTCCCTATAGTTAGGTCTTTTAGATCATCTTTCTCTAACATGTCTCTACAGCGGACCTAGAGATGCCGGTGTCAATAGCACAGTTGACCTATGGTTCAAGCCTCCGATGTCAGTAGACCAGATGTAGTCGTCTTACTTGGATGACGTCTTTGAGATGAAATAAGACATACCACGCTTGCAGATCCGGAGACGCCGGTGCCAACAACGAAGCCCGACCCCTTGTTGAAGCCCCCGATGTCGGAGGACCAGATGTAGTTGTCACCGTTGGCCTTGCTAATAACTTCGATGACGACTTCGAGGCTGTTACGAAGACCTGGAATCACACAAAACAGTACAGATCAAAAGAGAAAACGGCTAAGCTTGCCAAGTTGCACTAATAAGTAGCAAAAAAGACGTTTGGAATCACTTCTTTTGATAGGGACGAACTTGTCCTTATTAGACTTTTATTTTTGACGATAAAAACATTCTTACCGGTGAATCCTTCGGCGGCCAGGTACTTGTCGCAGGTCGGTATGAATTTGTTGCACACTCTGGTTCCAACTGGAGAGAACGAACAGTTATCACATCAGGGAATTACATTAAATGTAGTAAGGTAAGGCTTGAGTGCACGCTGAAGCGAGTAGCGGGGCGGAGCGGGCGGCTAGTCAAACAAAGGCAATCGATGGAGCTTCTTGAGTGCACCTGCACGCTCGCTGTCCAAATCCACAGTATTAAGAACCACCTACTACTACACTGACTGTTATCTAGTTGAATATAATACCTACGCACGGCTAGGGTCACTGTTGTTGGGGTGCGAGTCGGGATCCTCCACGTGTGCCCAAGTGCTGCCAGTCCGTTCGGATTCGTCTGGGGGAACGGGAGTGTTTGGTGCCGGTGCACCCTGGGCATCGGTCTACAATTTCCCGGTCCAATATTGAAGGCTGATGGCTAATACCCGACAAGGGGGGGGGGAGGCTCTAGCCTCAGGAGTGTCTCTCTGCACGTCCCTTTGATTTAAGCAAAGGGCGTTGCAGAGGAGACGAGTGGGGACGTTGCCCTTTTCAGGGCGACGTTTGTGCGTCCCCGGTCACCTGCTGACTGGGGCCTCACTTGGAGGTTGCGGCCCGCAAGGGCTGCTTTTGTGGGGTGGAGTTGCGGGGGAAGAGGAGTGTCGGTATTACGACGCGCCGTTCTCCCCGTCTTCCGCAACCCCATCTTAGGTGCGCAGAATTTACAGAAGGGCGAAGGAGTTTCCCCAGAACCCAACCCCTAGTGGATTGCTGCTGAGGACTCGGGGGGTTCACTGCCCGTGGGTCGAGTCCTCGAGCTGGTCGGCGTGTCTTGATTCCTCGGCACGCCTCCAGCGGTAGGGGGCTTCCAGCCCCAACTTGGAGGAGTCCTGCTCCGGCGGGCGGCCGCGACGGGGCAGCGGTTGAATGCGTCACGGCGATCCCGCGCCCCGTCACTATGCGGCATGAGGTAAACCCTTGGGTTTTTAGACGGTAGTCCCGGCAATTTGGGCCAACTGCCTGGGAGTCCGTCCGGAGAGGATGCGTAAAGGCATTTTCCCAAGGTTAAAAAAAAATGAAAAAATGGGTCACTGTTGTTACAACAAAAACAACTATAAAAAAGTAGAATTAGAAAGTAAAAAAAAAAAGTGAAGCCGCCAGCCAGTCTCGTGAAAATCGGTCAAATTTGAATTATTCATGAAAATTTTATGTTGGAAACAGCAAAATAATAATAATAATAATAACATGATGAAAGGAACAATTTTCTCCTTCTAATGGAGAGCGCAAATCAATAAGAGATTGCGCTTGTCGACCCCGTCGCTTGCTCATCCTTGCCCCGCGCAAGTTAAGACTGTGCCAGATTTCATAGCCACTCGCACGCCCCGCTACACTCTCCGCCAAACGCTCCGCTTCAAGCGTTATCTCAGGCCCTACACTAACACTTCATACCTAGTTAATATCATCATATTCTTACCTCCACGAGCGTTGCTGTTGATAATGCCTCCGAGCACGAAGGCAACTGAAAGAATGAACATTTGTTAGTTCTTTGATCTAAAGTTTTTAAATACCTTATCAATAGTTTAGCGCATTTCACAAGAATCAATACAAGTACTATAAATGAAGAACCTTTAGATAATTTCAAAGGATCTTTAAAACAATACTACGTATAAAAAATGTCTTCTAGTCAATCTCCTGTCAACTGTATAATGTTAGGTAGAATAATAATTGGACGCAGTTCTGCAAACCAGATCCAACCCACAGCATGACAGTTTTGAGAAAAAGCCGTTTTTGTTAAAAATGTGTGTACAAAATTTTCTATAAATATTTTTAATAAAGTTTGAATGCACAATTATAGAAGATGGCTAGCTCTATTAATTGTTATGTTAATCTGTTGCAAAAAGCATTTATTACCTGATTTAGAACCAATAAATGGGGATGGATCTTTTTAATAAAAATGCGAATGTGGGTTGGATCTTTGTTTATTTAATAAAAAAATAAGGGAAAATTATATTTACACGGTTTTTTTAAATGAATTTTAATCAAAAAGGGCACAAATACTAAGGCAAACTTGTAGCGTTAAAAGATTTTAGCAAAAACAAAATATTTCGTACAAAATTTTCAACAGAGACGAAAACTGCAATACTTTAGTCATAAAGAGAATTCGAACAAAACGTATGAATTAATCTGTAACTTTTTATATATAATTTCCAGTTTTCGTGTTAGTAAATGTCTTCTACTTCAAAGTCAGGTTGTCCTGAAAACCCTTCCAGGTCATCATCCTTCAACCGTTGGTCTGGAATAAGTTCAGTGTAAAAAAGGTGGTATTCCTGTGGAATCAGGTGAAGGAGAGTTTTCAAGTCCTTTAACTTGGCTTCGAGAATAGAATTCCCACAGGTCAAAGTACCTCTACTTCTTTTTTGTGAGAATAGCCCCTAACTGAACGTTTTTTTTAAATATATTCGTCCACCAACTCTTCGTCAAGGTTGCTCGCCTGTAAATTTTGAACATATCCTGTATTTTAACTATATCCCTAATCTGCAGCCGTGGCAGCTTATTCCCGTCTATAGTTTTCTTCCTAGTTGTTCTCTAATTGTATTGAAAATAAAAAGTAGGTATAAAAACGTGCAAGAAGGCTTCAGTTTAAGATGAATGTTCACCGTTTTAGCAAAAACTACTTTATATCATCAATAAAATTAGAGAAAGTATAACTAACAGGGAGAAACTACTTATAGACGAGAATAAGGCTGCAGATTAAGGAAATTAATAGAATAAGATAAGGTATCCTTCCAAATCTAAAATCCAAATTTTGAACATAGGTAGGTACCTATGTTCAAAACTTACATGACGACCAACCTCGACGAAAAGTTTGTGGTCGTAGATATATTTAAAAAAGTTCGTTCGGGGGCTACTCTCACAAATGAAATAATGGAAGTACTTTGGCCTATGAGAAAACCTATTCCCGAGGTCAAGTTAAAAGACTTAAAAGCCCTTTCATCTGATTACACAGGCATACCACCTTTTTTTACACTAAACTTATTCCAGAAGAACACTTGGAGGATGATGACCTGGAAGGATTTGCAGGCAACTAGACCTTGAAGTAGAAGACATTTTCAACAATGAAAACTGATAAATCTAGAAAATAATTTACAGATTAATATACCTATAGGTTTTTTCGGATTCCTTTTTTGGTCTGATTTTTATACAAAATAAGTAAATACTTTATTTTTGCTGGATTTTTTTCATTCCACATTTTTTGCTATTGTTGCCTTTGTATTCTTGCTATTTTTCTCCAAAAAAAAACCGTTGAAATGTTTTTTTTCCCTTATTTGTATTAAGAGTATTAAGACCCTGATCAACAAGGATTCAACCCACATTCAACATTCTTACTTTTTTATTGAAAAGATCAATCCCCTTTTATTTACCGTAAATGTAATTAATACTTTTCGCGAAAGAATATCATAAATCCACAACTCTGTTATGTCATAATCCACAACTCTATTTAGTGAAAAAGATTACGTAAAAATACTTCCATGTGTTAAAATATTTTCAATATGGAACCAAGTCACATGAACCCTCATAAAATTGAAAAATTTAGGCTATTTTTAATATGCAAACAAGATTCAAGATACATGGTTTCATATAACTGTGAAATCTTTATTTTGCAAACGGGATCCAACCGCGCTTGGTCTCTTATAGAGTTATAAAATTATACGTCTATGAGGTACCATGTGAAATGAATCTTGTTTACAAAATATGGATTTGCTGTTTTGTGGAATGGTAACTTTGTCAACATATTGTTTTGATAGGTTAAAATGGTCAGATCATTTTGATTTTTATAGGGAAGGTGTAAGGTGCATTTTAAAACCTATCTGCATATTTAACTCAATTTTGACAGGTGTGTGGGTTGGATCTGGTTTGCAGAACTGCGTCCAATTGTGTTAACTCACGTTGTTTGTAGACTTCAACGATGATGGTATCGTCGAATTTGCCAGCTGTAAAAAAAAACAATCAGAAATGATTTTAATTAATACAGGTATCACAGTAAATTGAATGTTTACGTTGTAAACGTTTTAATGTACAATGATAAAATGGATAATTTGAATAAAAATAATGTTCTTACCATCAATGTATCCGGCGAAGGTGACGGAAGCCTGGAGGAAGATCTGGATAGATCCAGAGGTCGAAGAGATGCCTAGAAGGGAAAAAAGCAGTAAATGTACTTAATGGAATTGGACAAACAAAAAAGGAAAAGTTGTGTGCAGATTTTATTTCGGCTGAAAAAACTGTATTGGTGTCATCTGATCCGATACTCGCGGGTTCCAGATAATAAATAAGTAGAGGAAGAAAGTAATTTTCCGGTCATGGTGGAGTGAAACTTTGTATGGTGAGCACATCATCATCATCAGCCTCCCATTTGAGTGTTTGTATTTGAGTCATAGATAGATATTTAGTATATCATCGTCCAGCACCCATAGTACAAGTTTTGCTTAATTAAGGGGCTGAAATGATGACGATGATGGGACATTTAACAATGTTATGTGTGAAAGACGTCCACTGCTGAACATTGGCCTCCCCTAAGGCGCGCCACTCAGACCGGTCTTATGTCGCTCGTATCGACCGTGTTCCCGCGACCTTTACCAGGTCGTCGCTCCATCTTGTTGTCCCAAGATATTCATTTATTATTTACTTAATGTCACAGAATATTTCATAGTACTACGTACAGAATGGCCACGGAATCACCCGCTTGAATCTAGCCCGCGCGCAACTCGTGCCCAACTCGCCCTTACCGTCATTTGTTTGATTTGTTTTATCCGGAGATGGTGAATGAATCGTAGGCTCGCGTACTGGTAAACACACATTTACAAGTATACAGACTTCCTTGCACGCACATAGACGTCGTCGCACGCAAACATTGTCACTTCATTCGAATTGTGTTCGAAATCGTGCTTTTATAGGCCGTGTCCGCCGTGTGGTAATGTGTATATTGACGTACCTTTTCCCTTGGTGTAGATCCTGATGTAGTTATCGACGGCGGCTTTGACGTTGGTGAGTCCGTACAGACTGATGCAGGTCTCGATGCTGGAGGCGTCGGTGTCCACTCCGAACTGGCGGCTCCAGCCGGGCCGGCACACGCCGTATTTACCTACAGCATGAAAGGTTAGATGGGAGATATTCCCTATAGAAATAAGCTTTGTACATGAAGAGAAGAGAAGAGAACAGAAGAAAAACTTCTCTGTATTGAAAATTGTTTTTGCGTGTTTTAATCCTGTAGGTACAATAAAGTGTTACTTAATTACATGAGGACAGTTAAAAAATTACGTCATCCAAGTAGCAATAGGGAAGATAGAGCCCAAGTAACACTAAGAGTTAATTTTGAGTGCTATAAGGGTGGTATTATGGCGGTCACTAACTCTAACAGTGTTAAAAGAGCGCTAGAATAGGTGGTATATCGGCGCTATAAGCCGATATAGCACCGATATAGCGCCATTTTGGCATAACTTTTTAGCGCCTTAAGTGCTATAATAGCGCTATAACAGAGTTAGTGGCCACTATCAAGCGCTACAATGGCGCTACAAAAGCGGTCACTAACTCTTAAAGTGCTACAACGGCGCTACAATAGCAACCACTAACACTTAAAGCGCTACAATGGCGCTACAAAAGCGGTCACTAACTCTTAAAGCGATACAATACTCCATAATTAAAGCTTAAAGTGGCAGAGTTGCGGTACTATCGCTCTTAGTGCTAGAGTGGCGCTACAATAGCTACTACTAACACTTAAAGCTCTACAACGGCGCTACAACAGCGATTACTAGCTCTGAAAGCGATATAATACTCCAAAATGAACGGCTTAAACTCTTAAAGTGGCGATATATACATAAGGTTATATCGAAGAATATTTTAGTTTGACAGCTTATAGTTTTGTTGCATTTGTAAACTGTCTTGTGATAACTTAATGGCTGAAAGTGAAGTTAAATTAAAGTACTTTACATTTCGTGAGTGAGCTTGTGATTCCACAGGAAATCAATTGCGCAGGTAAGTTTACTGTGAAATACTATACATATTATTATCAAATTCTGAAAGGGCTTTCATTTTAGTGGCTTTTTGCAGAATCATAACAAATGTATTGGTGTAGAGCATTGTTACAAATATGTAAATATCCGATAAAAATAAGTTTAATGATTCATTTTCTTTATAAAAGAACATCGGCATTCCGTGTCTATGCTATATACTTAAACATTTAACAATTCTATAGGTCATTTGTAATGTTTTGTGTGTAATGTAGATTATTTTATTTATTTATTACTTCAATAGAAATGGCGGACCTGTATGGGCCGCCAAATGAGTGGCTTTTAACTCCTATACCTGCACAAAGGCGCTATAACTCACTCATGGCTCTACAACAGTTCCAGAAATCTCTCTTGTAGCACCCAAAGTGATATAATTGAGTTTTATATCACTTTAAGCGCTACAGAAGTATTTTTAACTTCAAAAGAGTTCGCTAGCACTCTTCTACAACTAAAGCTCTTCTTTAGAGCTTAGGGTGGTAATAATCACTATAGCCTGTAAGGCAGCAGGCTTCAGCTGTATAATAGCGATAACAGACGCTCTTCTATCGCTGTTATAGACCTGAAGGCGTTAGTAGACACCACTATAGCACTGTTAGGGTTAAAAGCACGAAATTATATCCTTTATAGAACTTAAAGAGTTATATCATGCTAAAAGCGATAGCACTAACTCCGTAACCTGCACAAGAGTGATTGTAGTCGCTGTTATACGAGTTTAAGCTTATTATAACTCTCTTATAGACCCTTTTTACGCTCTTTAGTGGTAGTAAACTCTATTAAGCCTTTTGTATCGCTGTAACAGTTAATGGTGGCTATTGTAGCACCCTTGTAGCCCTTAAGGCTATAAAATAAGCTCTATATGTCGCTAATGTGTTACTTGGGAGAGAATGGAAACTAGTATGAAGTCACAAATAAAAGGTAATAGAATAAATGTTAACCTAGAAAGATAAGTTAGAAAGACAGAACAGAGTGTCAGGTTGACAATCGGCATTAGTCCAATGATGAAAGATAAATTTAAAGGGGTAGTTGACGGTGCGCTTGTGTTTTGTTTTTGCTCTTCGTTATTTAATCATGTTAATGAGTAAAGATCAAGTTTGAGTTGACAATTTTTAGTGTAAAGTGACTATAAACATTATAATCATTGAACAGTGGTGGAAAAGTAACATTTCGTGGTGTAAATATTGAGAAATCATCGTATCTAATTTTAACTTTAAACTTAAATTACCGTCAGCATTAACTATACGGTTAGTGGAAGTGCTCGTTCAGAACGTCGTAAGCGACGCAATCTGCATGGCGCTTGCGACCTTTACTTCGAGGTCTGGCACGCGCAGTTAATCATAACACGGCTTTCGCGGCAGAGTATCTGCCAAATTGAGTGTAAACATCAAGGACATAGGTGCGTTATTCCCGTGCGCTCAATTGTACTGAGACTGCGAACCTTATTTTACATTGAAAATGAATTGCTCCAAATGCAAAGAAGTGATCAAATCAAGTGACTCAATTAAATGCACAGGTTGCGATAAATGTACACACTTTTCGTGTGCTGGACTTTCGGAAAATGAGTTCAAAAAAATATTACCAATGAACTTGAAAAAATGGAAGTGTTCCGATTGTAAGACTTCTTCTAAAAAAGTTACGTCGGTAACTAATAGCCCCAAGGTCCAGCTGCTGTTGAATGAACACTCCGAGACCGACGTCGGTCATTTGCCGTCGATTGTGAGTATCGATACAGAGGCTTTGATGAATACCATGAACGCCAAATTTGAAAAGATAACTCTCGACATTGTTGAACTAAAAAATAATTTCAACGATAAGTTTGATGGGTTAGCTAGCAGGATTGAAACTTGGTCAGCTAAGTTTGAACACCTCGAAAATGCCGTCAAAAGTATGCAAGCTGACATTAGTGCCATATCTAGCAAAACCGGCGAATTGGAGGTTGAAATTTCTAATCTCCGCTCCGAAACTTCTGTGTTGCGCTCTGAGAACCAAGAATTGCGCAAGAACGTAAATGATTTTCATTACCGTATGTCTCAATCGGAGCAACGCGCAAGAGAAAACAATATTGAAATACAAGGCCTCCCCGAACACAGCAGTGAAAATCTCCTTACCACTGTCTTACAACTAGGAAACGTGGTGTCGTGCCCAATCCAGGAGGCTGACATCGTATCCTGTACCCGAGTGGGCAAGATGAACAGCGACTCGCCGAGACCGCGGTCAGTGATTGTCAAGTTGCCTTCCCGCTTCGCGCGCGACAAGCTCCTGGCGGCCTGCATAAAATTCAATAGGGCCAACCCATCCGAGAGGCTTCATTCGTCGCATCTCGGGCTGGCTGGGGCCCGATACCAGGTTTACGTCGTTGAGCATTTGTCGGCCTACAACCGCGATCTGCAGGCCAAGGCCCGAGCGCTCAGGAGGGAAAAGGGATACAAGTATCTGTGGGCCCGCAATGGACGGGTATTATTGAGGAAGGATGACTCATCAGCTATTATTTGGATTAAAAACACGGAAGTCTTGGCATCTCTCAACGAGTAGTTTATTGTTCGTGTTACGTATACATAATTCTATTATTGTAGTCTTGTTAGTTAGCGTCTCTACTGTATTTTATTTTAGTTTCCGTTTGTGCTTTCTGAGCTTGTTATAACTGAGCAAAATGTCAAATTTTACAATATACTATCAAAATATGAGAAGTATCAGAGGAAAATTGAACGAATTACATTTGCAATCTTTGAACTGTAACTACGACATTATAGCGATGACAGAGACTTGGCTGAACGAGACTGTCTTTGACGCGGAAATTCTAAATGATAATTATGTTATTTACCGTAGAGATCGCGGTAGTAGTGGAAGCTTGAAGCTGGAAGGAGGTGGTGTGCTAGTTGCCGTTTCTAAAAAACACAGTTCGGTACGCAGGCATGACCTTGAAAGTTCAAACGAGGATATTTGGGTACAAGTTACTTATCGTGAAAACAAGTCAATAAATTACCTTAACGTATGTACAATTTACTTACCCCCTCCAGTTTCGTGTGAAAAACTAAATACTCAACTCGATTTTATAAGCAATGCATTGGCATCGCTCGACGGAGGCACATCGGTGGTTCTCGGGGATTTCAATGTAGGTAGCATCGAATGGCATCCGGCGGTGAACGAAGTAGAATCGACTGTAACTACGTTACAAGCATGTCCAAACGGTTTAAGTAGTCTTCTTGCAGACTTTATGTCCCTAAATAATTTGCGTCAATACAATGTTATTAAAAACAACAATAACAAATGCTTAGATTTAATATTAAGTTCTAATGAATTTACGAAGGTGCAAAGTGCCTATCCTCTGTCTAAAGTAGATCCCCACCATCCTCCACTTAAAATTAATTTCAATTTTTCTACCGTCTCGTTCCTAAACAAAATTCGTATAAATAAGCTAAATTTCTTTAAGGCGAACTATAACATGATTAATGCCGAACTTGAGGAAATCGACTGGATGGCTATTTTGGAGCCTTTAGATGATGTGAATGAAATGACGACTATGTTCTACACGATCCTAAATAATATTATCGAGAAACATGTACCTGCAACGATGACGACATGCAGTGGTCGTTATCCTGTTTGGTATACAAGAAACCTAATCAAATTGATTAGGGAAAAAGATAAATTGCGCGCTAAATGGAAACGATATAAAAACCCGATCGATGAAATAGAATACAAAGATGCAAGGGCACGTTGCCATAAACAAATAGACTTGTGTTACGCAAATTATATGCAATCCATTGAATCCTCTATAGCTCAAAATAATATGAAGGTATTTTGGTCCTTCATTCGATCTAAACGTAAATCAGAGGGTACAATACCCAACGAAATGACGTTTCAAGGATCAAAAGTATCGACTCCAGCCTTAATATGTCAGGCATTTGCCAAAAACTTTTCTTCCGTTTACGCTACGATAAATGATGTAAACTCATATGTTGTACCACAAACGGATACCGGCGAACACATTAACACCTTAGGTTCCCTTTCCTTCTCTTGCCACGAGATTGAAAAGTGTTTTAAAAAGTTAGACAAGAACAAAGGTCCAGGACCAGATAAATTACCTGCGGTTTTCATTGTCAACTGCGCCAGGGCTTTGTCGTATCCTCTTACTATAATCTATAACTATTCAATTATTTCAGGCGTTTTCCCATCTGTTTGGAAACAGGCTAATGTTATTCCGATTCCTAAAGGAGGGAATAAGACTGACGTACAAAATTACCGCCCTATTTCTTTACTATCAATTCTTGGTAAAGTTTTTGAATCGTTGGTTAATTCCGTCTTGACTATACATGTTAAGCCTTTCATTACACCCCAGCAACATGGTTTCCGCAGTAATATGTCTACTGTTTCAAATTTAGCTGTGCACGTCTCCACTGTAACAGAAATCCTGGACAAGGGCTCTCAAATTGACGCAGTTTATACCGACATAAGCAAAGCTTTTGATCGAGTTGACCACTGCTTATTAATACATAAGTTAATCAGCGTTGGCGTGCACGGTAAATTGCTGGATTGGTTCTCTTCTTACCTTACATCTAGATCACAAAAAGTATTGATATGCGGATATGAATCAGATAGTTTCGAGGCGACTTCAGGAGTACCTCAAGGTTCCCATTTAGGCCCTACATTATTTCTTATATTCATAAACGACATGACTAAAGTAATTCATCACTCGAATTTTTCATTTTTTGCAGACGATTTAAAAATTACGAAAGTAATCAATGATGCTTCTGACTCCCAACAACTTCAGGACGATTTAAACCGCATATCAGATTGGACTACTGCAAATAAACTACCGCTCAATATAGGAAAATGCAAACATATAAAGTTCACAAAAAAACGTTTACCCTTAATTACATCCTACACTATAAATGACGTACTTTTAGAAGAAGTTTCACAGATACGAGATTTGGGCGTAATACTTGATAAAGGACTATCCTTTAACTCACATCTTGACGACATCATTAAGCGAGCGAACAAACTCTTGGGATTTATTTGGCGAAACTGTAAAAGATTTAAAAATATGACAGCTTTAAAGACAACTTATTTTGCATTAGTCCGTAGTCTGTTGGAGTACTGTTCAAATATCTGGAACCCCTTATATAAATGCCATGTAGAGAGGATCGAAAGACTACAAAAGCGATTCCTTTTCTTACTTTCTGTTCACCAAGGGAAACTTCGGTTGCTTAAGTCCTATAAGGACCGCTTAAGATACTTCAAAATGATTACCCTCGAGGATCGCCGTTGGATTTCTGACCAGCTGCTACTGCATAAAATAACTACCGGTGCACTGGACTGCCCGCAGCTCCTACAAAAAATCAATTGGACTGTTCCGCGACAGCAGGCTCGACTAGCCAATTTTCGGCCATTCTCTACTAGAATTTATAGAACCAACGTTGGATTTCACAGTGTTATACCGAGGATATGTAATAAGCATAATGATTTATTTAAGAATCATAGAATAGACTTATTGAACATGTCAAAAAATCAATTCAGGACATTTTTATGTAGACTTAAGTATAATTTATAATGTCGTTGGCTTCTAGAAAGCTTGTAAATTATTTTTGTTTTGTTAATCTTTTCACTAGGGATCTTATTCCCTGGTTTAATGTTTCTTGCCTCACGATTTTGTTACGTATCTCAGATTTTGTAACTTTTGATATCCAAATTTTACATAGACATAACTGTTTATCTTGCTATATTTTTTTTTTACTCACTTAGGTTTTCTTTGTTTTTACTTTACACTAAGCGTTATCTTTATAATGCATGCTGTGTTTGCCTGTAATTGGGTGGATACTCTTGATGTTATCGTACTAATCGTTTATTTTGTGCATGTGCTATGGTATTGTACCTGTTGGCAAACCATAATAAATAAATAAATAAATAAATAAATAAAAATGAGAGAAATATTTAAAAGTAAATATTTAAATTCAATAATATGCAAGACAGAAAGCTACTATAAATATTTAATCTCTGGTGAATTTCAAATTAGTTAAAAAGATATGTTAAAAAGAAGATCAATTTAGAACGATATCATTAGATGATCCTTACAGTTTCATCCAGGATGTGAAACTCTACATACGTAAACTAATGCCTGTTTCTCGTTGAGGTAGGCAAAGACTTGCTGCTGAATGAAACCCTACTGCTGAATTACCTATTTCATATTGTATTTAGAAATATATATTATTAAAAAATCTCACCGGAATAGCCTCCCGAGAAGCAAAGAACAATCTGGAGAAGAGCGGCAACGACTGGAAAAAGAAATAGATTATTTTATAAATTTTGCCGTCATGTATGAAGACATATACATAAATAAAGTAATAAAAGGTAAAACTGCGAAAATAAAGACAACTCACTTCTGACGACGAGGGATCCAACTGAAAAAAGAAAAGAAGATCAGCAAAACAATTTCATACATATTAAACGAAATAAAGTAATGTACTCGTAGTTAAAACTCACGTCCAGCGATGATGCTATCCAAAGCACCCCCAAAAGCGAACACGACTGCAAGAAAAGAGAAAGAGAAAATAAAAATATATACTTACAACATTACTAAAAATATAGAAACTTCAAAATGTAGAGACAACTTACTCTTGATAGCGAGAGTGATGACATCATCGAAGCTTCTGATGACTGGAAAATAGAAGGTAAACATGAAGCAAGCACAGGTTTCATAAAAACTATGAAGTTTAATCAACATGATGCTAAACACAGAAATTCACCTTTTAGTTTGCAAAATTTATCTATGCACACGAAAGAAATTCAAAACTTAACAATAGTAACACATTTTTGGAACCGTTTAGTATTTTAAACACTAAATCCACTTACCGAGGCCAGCAAGATCCTTAACGAGGCCGGTAGACAGTCTGGTAACACCTAAAATTACATTTAAAAAAATGAAAATACATTCCATAAATTGTCAACCACTAATTTCTGTAGTGGCAATATTTTTTTGCCTTTATTTTATTTGTTTTCTTTTATTATATAAAGAAACCATTTTGTTTAGCCAACGTTGTTTTCAAAAAAATATCTAGAAATAAATAATTTTCTACTATATAGGTATGCATTTTTTTGTATTCTTTATCATTGTATTTTTTTTATTAAATTCAACGTCTATCAATCATATTAAACACTTAGTACTTGCCAATAATGCCCTTGAAGATGCTTCCAATGAAAGATCCGATTTTGACATCAACTGACACCTGTAGAAAATATTTAATCAGTTAAACCTAATAATAAATATCGATGGTCATCTACACGAAATCTTAAATATACTAATTGGTTTGTCCCGTGGAAAACCCGTTCCCGTGGAAATATCGGGATAAAAATATGTTATTGCCCGGGTCTCAAGCTATCTCCATACCAAATTTCATCCAAATCTTGTTGTGACGTGAAGGAAGGGCAAACAAACACACTTTCACATTTATAATATTAGTATGGATAGTTCATATCAACATAAGAAGAAAATATTACTCTTCTGACTCTACGAGTCCTTTTGCTGATTCTAAATCGTAAAGATCATGATCATTTGAATTGTGTGTACTGGGGTGCTTCACTTTAGCTCGACTTCAATAAGGGTCACGAATTGCTCTTTAAAATACAATGCTGATTCAACAACGATCAATATTTTAAGTTTGGTTGGTGGTTTGGTTGGTTTACCCAGATTATTAATGTCATGATATAAATTATCAATACTGTATGATGTCATCTACTTGTAAAATTGATCAGTCAGTTAATCCTCTGTTGGTCGTTACAAAAATGCCATACGACTTTCAAGAATTTGGAAATTCCGTCAATAAGAGACACAATATAGCTTAGTTCATCTAAGTATATAAAACTCAAAGGTGGCAAGCAACAAACAAGCTCAAACTACTGGACTGATCGGAAGTAATTTAAGAAAGGATTTTCGCACATTTCAGCCGCAACGGGTTAAAAAGTGGGTTGAAAATTTGTATGCTCTAACCGAATCCGACGCAAAGTCGCGGAGAAAAGCTAGTTTCAAATATATTACCGAAGTGCTAGATCCATCGACGTCAGTGAGGGCCCAAGGAGCGTTGTCTCCGTTTCCGACACCGATGGTACGAGGGGCGTTCAAAATATTCTCGGTATTGGAATGAAAACAAACAAGTATGAACAGTTTGATATTTTTTATTTTTCAATATACTCCCCCCCTATGTTAATACACTTAAAAGATCGATCCATTATTTTTTTTAATCCCTCATAAAAATATTTTTTATCCTTGGTATAAAAGTGCTCCTCTACTGCCGCCTTCAACGCCTCATCGTCAAAAAATCGATTTCCACGCAGATCCTTTTTGAGATTGGGGAACAAAAAGAAGTCGCTGGGGGCTAAGTCCGGACTATACGGTGGATGAGTTATAGTTCCGAACCCACATTCAGCAATAGCTGCCTTGGCAATATGAGCAGTATGGACAGGGGCGTTGTCATGCAGAAGCAGAATACCTTTAGACAACTTTCCTCGCCTTTTTTCTTTTATTGCGTCCCTTAATTGATGTAGAATATTCGCGTAGTACTGTCCCGTGATATTTACACCTTTTTCTTTATAATCGATCAACAATACTCCTTCACAATCCCAAAATATTGTTGCCATGACCTTGCCAGCGGAAGGGACGACCTTGAACTTCTTGGGATGAGCTGAACCCTTAATGTGCCACTGCATGGACTCCTGTTTACTCTCTGGGTCATAATGATGAACCCAGGTTTCATCTCCAGTAACTATCTTTTGCAGCACCTCATCAGGATTTTCACCACACAGGTCAATAAAATCGCAACAGCAAGCTGCACGCACATCTTTTTGAAGTCGAGTCAGCATTCGCGGAACCCATCTTGCACTGACCTTTGACATATTAAGATGGTCATGGATAATGTCATGTACGGTACCAATAGAAAGATTGGTTACTTGAGCTATTGATTTTATCTTCACTCGACCATCTTCCAATATAAGGTTTTCCACCTGATCAATATTTTCTTGTGAAGTAGCTACTACAGGCCGGCCAGGTCTAGGGTCATCTTCAATACTCTCCCAGCCACGTTTGAATTCGCTTGACCACTTTTGAATTGTAGATAAAGAAGGAGCAGACTCACGGTAAACACAATCCATTTCCTCTTTTATGGTTTTTTGGTTTTTACCCTGTTTCGTCAAGAATTTTATTACGGAACGATGTTCTAATTTCGTTAACATTGTTAATTCACTCATTGTGTTCGTGTTTGTTCAGAAATTGCAGAAAAACAAAAGAACATTTCGGTTTGAATTATACTTTGTTTTAATGTCAAAGAATGAACCTTACCAGCCAGTAACAAAACAAATTCAAAAAGAGGTTATAAGATATCAATACCGAGAATATTTTGAACGCCCCTCGTAGATTCGATGTCCTTCCATTCGCCGAAGGCTGTAATACGCAAGTAGGTAGTAATTATTATTAATTTTCTCAATTCGTCGGAATCTTTTTTCTTAATTTTACTTTATGTACATATGTTTACCAAAAATAGTTAGTAAACGTAAACCCATTTCGATGATTATTTTTTGTTCGAAAGGTGGTACTTCCAAATTGGTCCCATATTAATTTGGTCCAGCTCGTGGGATCCATGAGAAAATGAGGGAACTCCTCAAAATTTGCTAGCACGTAGATGATTTTGGTGTCAATTTCGATGACTTCAGAGCTACTTATGTATTTCTATTGTAATGTTTGGAAATTGCACCCGAAAAAAAAAACGCCTTCAAACTCCAACAGACTGCGAAGTCGGTGTCAACTGAACCGACCCAAAGAAGCGGTTTTTTTTAAATATACAACTACTTAGTCTTCAGAGGATTGCAAAGTGAAGATATAGTAGTAAATAGAGAAAACGTCATTTTTCCGTTACAAACGTCAGTCTATACCTAAGAGCCTGCTGTGAAAATAAGAATAAGTACAACAAACACTTTCGATACATTTAAATTAAATTAAATTTACACTCTATCTACTACGTTAGCCATAAATCAGTTGACATTGAAGATTTCAAGGCAGGTTTAAAATACGGTTTTATAAAATGTCCGTGTACTTACATGGATATCCAGCGGAGATGAAATATTTATTGCAAGTTGGAATAAATTTGTGCAGAATCTTGAGGGCGGCTGCAAAAAACAACAATGGTTAAAATACTGACCTGATACACTGATTGATATTAAATTGACGAACAACACAGGAGGCTATGGCCCAGACACCCCGAGGCGAACACAGAATAATGGCACAGATTTTTTTTAAGAACAGACACTACGGTTGGATGACATCCGGCACATGTGGTTCCGGTTAGAAGACATGGAATGAGACGGATTCAGGACCGTGCAAAATAACGAGAAGCAATAAATAGGAACTGACTCAGGCAGCTTAAATCTTATAAGAAAAAAAGGTACTTACATCCGCTCTTATGACTGTTTGCGATAACTCCCAAGATGATCGCGACTGTAAAAGAATAAATGTGTTAAATTCGTTAAAAATGAAATTTACTATTTGCTTAAATGAAATAATTTTGTGCTTTGACAGACTCTGGACTGATTTTGATGTAACGAATCACATTTTACTTACTCTGGCGGTAGATGTATGTAAGGTCGGCCTTCACGAGCTTGTAGCTTCCACCTGAAAGTAGACGTCATTATTAAAAATTCCCTAATAAGTAAACTCACACCTGTTTCCCGTTGGGGTGGGTAGAGATACTTCTATCCAAACATATTTTCCTCACTTCCTCCTCATTCACCCTCTTTTACGATCAATGTCGAGTACTTTTAATTCTCAAAAACTTTCAATTATAAGTTTCCATTCTACTTATTTTCTTAATATCATCCTCATGTCAGAAGAAAGACGTTCACTTTTGGTCATAGGCCTTCTTCTAGTTTCGCCTTAGACCGGTCCTGTGCCACGTGTATCTCTAGTTTTCCGCGACCTTCACCAAATTGTCAATGTATCTTGTGGAAGACCTATTATCATTTACAAAAGAAGGGGAAGACTGCTTGTTTTCAGTCGGGCAAACGGTCGTCTACTCGGAACCATTTCACCATTTCTCCGATCTCCCCTGACTTTACGGGTTATCTGCTCCCGGCGCCGTCGCCCCGTTGAACCTTCCTAGCCTTGCAGAAGCTTATTATCTTTCCTATCATTAGGTCTTGTAGGTAAATAGTAAAAAAGTAACAAAGTACCGGAAATTACTTTGTGGAAGTCATGGAAATCCCATGGTTAAGTGTAACACAACACGAGACTGCAGTCTCGTTGCGTTTGGTACTTGGTTGAAGAAGTGGTCGTCGCCGGGATCGACTTTTATGCGAGTGGCGCAACATGTTCGTATAACGAAACTACCGGTGGTTTGTCGTCTTCGGCGAACCAAAGAACAAACGCAATACCACATCAGATCTTTCTGGTTAAGAAGACATCTTTGACATGTAGATCAGAAGTGGTGATAATGATAATGATCGTGAAGTTGTAATACTTACTGATGACCCTGTTGAGAAGAGAGGCGAGGTCGAGAGCGACTTGTAAAACGACGGAGATGGATCCCTTGCAGGAAGTGACGCCTGTGTCAAGAAAAAGTCAAGGCTGTATTACATTCACATAAAGAATACATGGAAGGTTGAATAAAGAAGTATGTAATTTTGTGCCCAGTCGCAATATTTGACATCGTTATTCATGATTTTTCTTGGTAACTGGGGAACTGTCAAATCATCTTTCAAAGTTTTTGCTGCTAGATTACGAACCACACCCGGTAGAACTGAAGACTTTATGTCAACCTACCTCCTCCCCTGGTGACAATTCTGATGATGGTCAGGACTCTGGAATAGACATCAGAGAGACCGTAGAGGCGGATCAGAGCCTCGACGTTGACGGCGGCGGTGGCAGACACGCCGAACTGGGTGTTCCACTTGTTGCTGCACACGTTCGCGTCTCCTGCGAGAGGTGGAACATTACAGGTGAGTCACGGACAGATGGTTACTATTCGGGCTCTATTTGAAGCGGTACGTTATAGTGAGAGTTCTAATCCCTAAATATTTAAGAGTAAATTCTCTGCCTATTCAGTGATAGGTATATTGTATTGTATTTATTTATTGCATTATGTTGTATAAATAATAAGATCTTACGTATAGGTATGAGTTAGTCTCAAACATAACCCTGTCAGGCACAGCAATTGTATAATTAATTGATATAGCTAATAACATTATTTTCATTCATTAAATTACACATCATTAATTTATACCTATTCTACAAATTCAAAGTATTTTGTCAAGTTATAGAAACAATTAGATATTAAGATTTTTTTTAATTTTTGTAAAATATAGAATCTTTTATGACTTTTCTTATTGTTAGATGAACTTTATTGTAATTTTTCACAGCCATATTATGATATGCCCCACTATATATACAAGTTTTAGATTTGTGAAGGAACTGATTAAGTTATGCCTTATTCTTAAATTGCTAGACACATTTTCTCTTAGTTATGTAAACAGACTCTCATTATTTCTCACATAATATTAGTGTACCATCTCGCTAAATAGTCAGAAAAAAACATTTCTTTAAAAAAATGTTTAACTGGCAGTGGCCCTACATCCTACAGTATCCATTAGCTGTGATGACCGCTTAATTTCATTTAGCCAACACCTTCGTCGGATACTACTACTACTACTACAGCCATTTGCGTCCCACTGCTGGGCACAGGCCTCCTCTCATCACAAAGGGTTTGGGCTATAGTCCCCACGCGGGCCCAGTGCGGATTGGGGACTTCACACACATCTTTGATTTGCTTCGCACATGCGTGCAGGTTTCCTCACGATGTTTTCCTTCACCGAAAAGCTCAGTGGTAAATTCAAATTGTCGGGATTGGCTTTGTCGGATCTTTGTATAAAAATAACTAGAGACGTACATATAATATTTATTCAATCTTTTATGCAATAACTTCTCTTTTATAAAATTAATCTTAATTCGATTTGTATACTTATTCTTGATTAAAATTTTCATTTACAAAGTACAGTCGCAATTACTGACGGTTTGCTAAGATTATCTAGTTGTACTGTGGAAGCGAAAAATTTGGAAACCGGTCGACCGCTAATACAGGTGACTTTACATAACATGTACAGTTATAATTTATATCTTCATGTGAAAGGAAAATATATTAACTTTTTGGTCATTCGAGCCGATTAAATATATTTATATGTAGAATATGATAAATTCAAAATTCAATCATTTATTCAGCAAATTGGCCACATAGGGGCACTTTTACACGTCAGAAAAGAATTTACTAGCGCTTCCTAGACCCATTGCTTGAGAAGAAGCGCCGCAACAAACTCAAGCAGAAGGCTTTTTTTCAAAATTTACACATAGTTATAATATTTACATTACATGTATAAAATATACATATCGGTACGTAGTACAATTACATTGAAGGGATGTATAGTCCCTAACTTAAACTTAAATCTAAGATCTTTGAGATGTATAGTCTCCAAGGGTCCAGAAAAAAAAAATATTATGGAGATGGCCTCCATTGTCAAATAAATATAAATTCCATAGATGTCGACAGTCTCAAAATGTCAATAAATAATGAAATACATCATGTATAATTGTGATGATGATTGTGATGATAGATATAATTGTGTGCTTACCGGCGCCACCCAAGAAGCAGACGATGATCTTGATATAGACGGCCACGAGTTTGACGATGAGCGTGCCCACTGGAAAAGAAATCATCATCAATAGGAATGACGACAAGGTGAAAAATCTAAATTCTAATTAGTCCGTCAGGCAGGCAATAAAAAAATATTAGACACGTATTTTTTTGTTTTATCAAATTAACAAAGAATGACTAAGTTAAAACGCTTTAAAGTTGGAGAGTGGGGGCTGACTACCTCACCGTTAGGTATAAATCGTACCTAACCGTAACGTCACGCGACATTTCAACTCAATATATCTCCGTATAAGTTTGATTACGTGAAAAAATATAAAATATGTGTCCAATACTTTTCAATAATCTTCCTGATTGGCTAAGGAAAAATAAGTTGTCGTCATCCCTATTTTATCATCAAGATAATTAGCATCAAACCATGTGTAATGGGTTAATTGGCGAAAACGTGCGACGTTAACGAATTTCCTTAGAATTCAGTTATTTATTCTGTGTCATGAAAATTATAGTAACTAATTAAAATTAATTCCCTATTATCTAATAACATTCTCGTGTCAGAGTGTTTGTAACCAAACTCCTCCGAAACGGCTCGACCGATTCTTAGGAAATTAGTAGTGTATGTTCAGAATAGGACGTGAGCTTTTTTTCATACCCAAAAAAAAACTAAGGCGGTACGAAATCCGCGGGGTCAGCTAGTTAGTCTATAAAAGTTTAGATAAATACTTACATCCAGAGATTGAGGCATTGATGATATCACCGAGAGCGAGGATCACTGCAAAGAGAAATGAAATGTAAAATTTGTTTTTATTCAAAACCAATAGGTATATGTACTTATGTAGGTATATAAGTAAGAATAAGACTAATGCTATTTACCAAATAACGTACAGAATACAGTCATAGAAACCGTCACAGGTACCTACAACAAGTTGGTTTAAGGCATTCACTGCCACTTCTGTTTTACGAACTTTCACCAGGTGCCACATCTGTCATTAAGAGAACATTGCAACGCACATGTGCGTTCAAGGCACTGCGGGAAAGTCAGCAAAACGCACGTAAGCGTCGGTGGCAGTGAATGCGTTAAAAAGTGACGTAAGGTTGGCAGCCGGTCACCGCACTAGAATCTGGGCCCGTATCGTGGTGCCCAATATACAAAAACCGGCCAAGAAGCGAGTTAAACTCGCGTGGAGAGGGTTCCGACCCTTGATTATTTTCAATGACGTAATTTTCAAACCGTTTCACAGGAAAAGCTCAAAGGGATGATAGCTTACAAATACCATGGACTTCTTAATAATTTGACTGTTATCTATAGGTCAATAACTAGCCTCCGTACTTTTTTCAAAATTTTAGATCCAGTAGTTTCGGAGATATAGTGCAGTCATTGAAGCGAAAAATACGGTCTTACCTCCGATTTTTTTTACTGTGAACCGATTTGCATGAAATTTTGGAATTAGGCTCATCTTACCCTTAACTTCAAAAGTGAAAATGATCTGAACTCCGCCTATTATTTTTAAGGGGTGTAAACAACCCCTTAATGGAAAAATTGACATTGAGCCATTTTATCGCTAGAAAACATGTCTAATAGTAAGTGGTGAAATTGTAAAGTATTTTCTAACATAATTACCTCATATTAAAATCATTTTAACCCCCTGAAAATCTTACAACCCTTGCAAACAACCCCTAAATTGAAAAAATCACAAAAAATACTTTGGTATGACATAAAAAGATGTAAGTATAGAGTAAGTAATATTTTATATTCTCTATAATAATTATCAAATTTTTAACCCCCTTTCAACCCTTGAAAACTACCCCTTGATAAAAAATTGTTATTTTTTTTTGATAAAATGAAAAGGATTTAAATATTATTCCACACTCTCGAAAATGATTATCATATTCTTAAGCATTTCTACCCTTAAAACTACCCCTAAATTAAAACAGTAAATATATATGATTACATATTTAAAAATAATTTAATTTATAGTAAAAAATTGCCATTTATTGAATAAAATATTTACAAATTATATAAAATTGTACTATTTTTATTAAAATATAATATTATTACGGAAATATACTGGTCACATTATAATGAATAAACGGAGCACGCACAGCTGATCACATGGCTTTTTCGTTGGCCCCTTCACTCAAATGTGTTATATATACATATAAGAACGTTGGTATGTATTCATGCCTACGTTTTTGAATCGTGACTTTAGTTTTTTTTTTAATCGTTACTTTTTTGAAAAATATGTGTCCTGAAGCAGCCAAACTGATACTATCTATCAAACTCTTCATAATAAAGTTAATTCTAGGCGAAATACGATTAATTTTAATTTTGGTGGAAATGGCACTTATGAAACCCATTGATTTAAAAGAAAAAAACATTAGATGCTCCCCTTATTTGCAATACAGCACACTTATTTTACGTGCAAAAGACTTTTAATAGTGCTCATTTTAAAGCTTATTTCAAGCACTACAAAAACCTTTTGTATTAGAATGCATAAAATGCATCTGCTCGCCGCTAGATGGCATTGACCACATCGATTAAATTTCAGACAAAATAAAAAACGGCTTTGATCTTTAATATCTAGCTTAATATTGCACTTAGAATACTTTATAAAAAACCAATTTGTTTATTGTTTTACCTGCTACAATTTTGTTCGATCGGATAAAACTTTCGATAAAACGTATATTTTTGGAGATATTTGCAAAAAACCGATGAAAAGCGTGAAAAAATTGCGAATTTTCAATTGCCAATAACTTGAAAAGTATTGGATTTTTTGCAAAAACTTTATAGATGATTTTTTGCTTAAAATTAGGCCTTCTATCGATATCGGTTCACAGTAAAAAAATTCGGAGCAATAATGCTTCAATGACTGCACTAATAAGGGGGGGGGGGGGGGGGGTGGTAATTTTTCTCCTATTTTCTTAAATAACTCAAAAAGTATTGACCATAAAACAAAAAAAAATATGATCCTCATAACAAGTACTTTCATTTGATATGTCATTCATTTATTTTCGTTACGTGTCCGTCTTTGGGTCACAAACTTACATAAACGTACCAAATGTCAACTTAATCAGTCCAGTAGCTAAATCGACTGCGACAGACGGACGGACAGACACACGAGTGATCCTATAAGGGTTCCGTTTTTACCTCTTGAGGTTCGGAACCCTAAAAAAGTTTCAGGAAATAGATACCTACAGTAAGCAAGTGAAAATGTTATGAAATAGTATAGTGAGTAAAAATGAATGCAAAATAAATAAAGCAGTTGAAAACTAAAACCCTACTTTTTTATACGAATTTTTTTTTTATCCGACAAATCCATAATAATAATTATAAATGCGACAGTAACTCTGTATGTATGTTAATTGGCTATTTCACGCGTAAGTCGCTAGTCTGATTTAGATGAAATTTGGTATGGAGATAATAGGGATGACGACAACTTTTTTTTCCTTAGTCTGTCAGGAAGATTATTGAAAAGTATTGGACACATATTTTTTCTTTTTTCACGTTATCAAACTTATACGGAGATATATTGAGTTGAAATGTCGCGTGACGTCACGGTTAGGTACGATTTATACCTAACGGTGACGTAGTTAGCCCCCTTTCTCCAACTTAACTTAATCATTCTTTGTTAATTTGATAAAACAAAAAATACGTGTCTAATATTTATTTATTACCTGACTGACGGACTAATTAGAATTTAGATTTCTTCACCCTGTCGTCATCCCTATTGAATTCTCGGGAAATGACGTATTATGCTATTATTTATGCCGGGATAAAAACACGGGAACGCGATGACCGAATTCCACGCGGGCTGGCACGGGGAGGTCTAGTAAAGAAATGAATGCTAATGGTGCTAAAAACATGAAAATTATTTTGGTTTTTTCGTAGTCTGGTCATAGCCATAAATAATACTTCGTATGGACCCGGCCTAACGTAGATACATGTCATGTTTCCCCGCTTCATTGGTGTCCAATCCAAACTTAAACTTATATCGTGACACTAAAGCTGGGTCACATTTTTCCAACAACGAGACGAGTTTTTAGATAAGTACTGAGAAACAGTTTCGAAAAAAGTTTTTTTAAAAACGCTTATTGTCACGCACGCTCGGTGACAGAGCTTTGGATTGGACACCGTGGAAGTGGAGACATATTACGTGTACGTTAGACCGGGTCTATATTATTTACGTCTATGAGTCTGGTAAACTAGAACCGCATTCATTCAGAATCATGGTATAATACTAAAATGTGATAAGTTAACTTGGCTTGCTCTATATTTTGGCTGCACTTCTGAACGTTGTAGGTATCTTTTTTTTATTTCTTTATTATCTTACCTTTCACCCCAACAGTAAGGATGTCGGTAAAGGCTCGGATCTCTGTAAAAAAAAAAACATAATTAAATAGAAGAAACTTGAAAACAAAACTTGTAATGAAAAAAAACATAAGAAAAGCAAAAAAAAAACGATAAACTTACTGATGTTTAATATATCCAGTAATATGTTTTTGACGAGATTTTTGGCTCCTGGAAAGTAAAAAGGCATTAACAGTGAAATTTAAGAAAATGCTTATAAAAATTACTTTACTTTACTGACCGTTTCGCAACTATCACTTCTTCTCGTCTATTTCTCTTAAACATGTAAACATGTATGTGTGATGTTGCGAATAAATGTTTCTTATTCTTATACTTTCAGAAAACAGACGCATGAAAAAATTTGTCGTAGTCGGGTGATCATTACCTGTTTAGATGAAATTTTCTTTCTGTACAGTTTTTTGTTAACCAAGGAACAAAAAACACCAATGAATGCCTGGATATAAATCTTGCCTCAGTCATATGGAGAGCTTATCGTTAAATCGTGAAAATAGTTTTTGTACTCGTCAATTGAAATATGTGTATTAAGATTTCATAGAGAATACTGCAATGTCACTCTTTTCATCGTTAAATAGTCATACTTCCGAAACAACCGAAATAAGTTATTTCGATTCGCTCTAGACGATCGAAATACTTTTTCACGTTTCGGCATGGCCATCTAGATGCACGTCGTGACCAACTAGATTACAGGCCCTACCACGAAGAGCAAAATTCAAACGACATTTATTTTTCTTATATACTCGTACTAATGAGTTAAATTATTAATTTTAATGGACTCGTACAAAAAGTATTGTTCACAATAGTGCCATAATCAAGCTTTTCAATCTCGTACCTTACTTAGGCCACTCAGCAAGCTTCGTGGCCTAAACACGGTACTCGACTGAAAAGCTCTCTATTATGTCACGATTGCGAAAAATACTATACCCGTAACATTTCAATTTTCATACATTATTTCGATCATATCGTAAGGTAAATATTTCCTTTATTATTTTACATAATTAAAGTCTGAGATAGTTCTTCTCTTCTAAATAATGGCTTCTCTCTATATGTAAGATGATTTCGCCAATGTTTGATAGTTTATAACTTACCGTTGACAGTTCTGAAGAGAGATTTGAGAGTGTCGCCAAATCCAGACGATCCGACGTGCAAAATCTAAAAAATCGATTAACATTGCAATTTAATAATAATAAAAACCGGCCAAGTGCGAGTCGGACCCGCGCACGAAGGGTTACGCACTATTTATTATCTGTTGTATGCGAGCCCCGTTAAATACTTATTTTATTCTGTTTTTTATTATTTGTTGTTATAGCGGCAACAGAAATACATCATCTCTAAAATGTCAACTGTCTATCACGGTTTATGAGCTTCAGCCTAGTGACAGACGGACAGACAGACGGACAGACAGACGGACGGACAGACGGACAGCGGAGTCTTAGTAATGGGGTCCTGTTGTGGTAATTTTTATTCCGGAAAAACGCATAGTCTGTCTGTCTGTTACCTCTTCACGCTTCCACTACTGGACCGATTTGGATGAAATTGAGTAAGTACGGCGATAGTAGAAGTCCCGGAAAAGGACATAGGCTACGTTTTGTCATGAAAAAACGCACAGTTTCTGCGGGAACTTTTACCGAATTCCACGTAGGCGAAGTCGCGCGCAGAAGCTTGTGTTTTCATACATAATTAACTGGTTTTATTATTTACTAGTCGGCCCAGTGAACTTCGTGTCACCCGAAGGCGATTCCCATATAAAGTTTTTTTTTCTTGGCTGTTCCTTCAGACTCTTCTAAATTTTTTTGATTTCTTAACCTTCCCAGAATCATGGGGAATAATACAAAAAAAGAATCAGCCAAATCGGTCCAGCAGTTCTCGAGCCTTCGCCAGACTAACACACGACAAATCATTTTTATTAACACGCTTTTATTAGGTGGACCTGTATGTAACTCTGTAATGGAATCTTGCGAGTTAAATTTGACCCACTTTCCGATTTCCGATTGAGCTGAAATTTTGCACGAATATGTAAATCGCGTGACAATGCAATAGGTATTATGATGACGTGGAGCTGAGCTGATGATGGAACTGGAAGGTGGCCATAGAAACTCCGTAATAAAACTACATAAACCCATCGAATTTGGGCTCGTTAGATTCGTCTTGAAGGGTAGATGAAGGATTTACAAAGAAAAGTGCAGTCAGCAATAAAAGCGTATCCCAAAATTTTAATTTTTGAAAAAACTTATATATATAAGACTTACATCCCCTACGATATTTTTGCTCAAGCCTACAGTTGGTGTCGGGCTGGCCGAAGCCGCCGCTACCTGCAATAAACAAAAAAAAACGTTAGTAAAACATCCACATACAAAAACATACCGGTAGTAACAGCTCACCGGTTTGCGCCATTGGATGTATGGAATAAAACAAGGTTTTTTTATGTCGATAGTATAGGCAAACGAGCGCACAGCCCACCTCATGGCAAGAGTGGTAACTGCGGCCCAATGGACACCGAAATCTTTTGATCCCCATTAAGAAACCATAAGATCTCGAATGAGTTGAGGCCCCAGATGGAATGCCTCTGTGCAATTCAATTCAATTCAATCATTTATTCAGCAAATTGGCCACATACGATGACGGTCGGCCGACGACGGCCGGATTGGTCCAGTTGGTAGTGACCCTGCTTTCTGTTCCGATGGTCGCGGGTTCGAGTCCCGCTCGGGGCAAACTTTGTGTGATGAACACGAATGTTTTTACTCGAGTCATGGATGTTTAGTATTTATATATGTATGTATTTCTCTATATAAGTATTTATATCGTTGTCTAGCACCCATAGTACAAGCTTTGCTTAGTTTGGGGCTAGGCCAATATGTGCGAAATGTCCCAAGATATTTATTTTATTGGCCTTTGTCCAGCAGTGGATGTCTTTTGGCTGAAATGATGATGATGATTTATTTTATTTATTTATAGGGGCAATTTTACACGGCAGAAAAATAATTTACCAGCGCTTCCTAGACCCATTGCTTTGTGGAACACAACAGTGCGAGCACTGCTATTTGGCGGCTTGTTAGCGGGGCTTACCCCGTCCCCCGTCCCGTCTTAACGGTGGTACCTCCCCGGACGGACCTAGCACTACATGCTCTGTCTATATCCCCAAAATTTGTATGATCGTCCTAATCAAAGACTCAATCTTTGTAGCAAAAATGTATAGGTGCCTAATGTATAGATACCTGTGGTATGGCAACCAAATTAATAATAAGCTCGCAAATAAATTCATAGTAGATTGTTAACCAAGGGTTGAAAGTGACTCATTTCACCTGAGATATTTCTGGCGCTGGAACGAAGTGAGAGCGCCAATAGACCGACCGAAGGTGAAATGGGTAATTTCACCCGAAGTAAACATTCTAGTTTTCATTTCGACTGTGAGGAAAGTAAGCTACTAGCTATTTTACCCATATCCAAAACCCAACATTTCTGCAATGGCAACTTGTCACGGCCGACTAGACTTGAGGGGCTGTCACGAAATTCGAAAATCGAACTTCGTATCGGACCGCCCCGCTCACTGTCGTATTAAATACTATTGGCGTGTGCTGGACGGCACGAAACGAAGTTCGAATTTTGCACTTCGTTGTAGGGCCTGTACTGTAGTCTAGTTGGTCACGACGTGCATCTCGTGATGGCCATGCCGAAACGTGAAGAAAGAGTGTCATGCATGGCATTATGGCTGGCAGCAGAATAGAGGAATGATTTTAAATGTTGATTTTTCTTTAATAGTGCAAAAAAAATAGACTACCTGTAAAATTATTTTAATTTGAATCCTCGATTATCTTCAACTCCGTGGCTAATCGTAACAATTTAAAAAATACTTTCCACCCTAGAGATGAAAACGCAATATCCCGTCCAGCTATCTTCTAAAAATATCTTTAATGCTAGGGAGTTTGAAAGAAAATTGAACGAATGGCTACTTGACAGGTGTTTTTATTCCATTAATGAATGTTAAGATTGCAAATAGACTGAAATTTAAGATGTATAATTTTATTTTTATTTTGTAAAATGAAAATTTTGTATATTGATAATTCATTTAGTTTTAAGTATTTTTTAAATATATCTATGCCAAATCGGCAGAATATGATCGTGACATATATTATCCAATTAATTATTTATGAAATACAGGAAACACTAAATGTCATAGTGTTTTGATTTCCACACATTGGCCATAATCTTATAAAAGTATTTTTTTTTACTGAATATGGAGAAACTTCGCTTCGTATTTTGAACATGTAACGTTTCAAAGTTTTCAGGTATTTAAAAAAAATAAGATTTAGTTTTTTTTTTCTTTTTATGGCCACCGTGATCTGCATACATACCACTAGGGCCTACATGAGAACATCGACTTTATAAAAAGATTTGTTGCCACTGTTCTTTGACATTTAGTAGTCGCCTTCAAATTTAACCACATAATATAACAGTAAGTACAGAAGGCGGACTGCTAACGAATAATCGGTTTGGTCGAGGGTTGTTTTTCTTTTGTACCTACAATATTAGTAATATTAGCAAAGCAAATAATAATTGCGACGTAAAGTTCGAACGCGTGAGGGCAACCATTACCAGACCCCGTGCACGGGGCCGCCGTCGTGTACTTTTAGCGGCGCGGAAACGTCTGTGGAGTGAGCCGGGCCTGCTTAATCAAAGTTGAGTTTCAATACCGTCATGTTTTGCGTTCCAAATGAGGCCTCTGGTCCTTAGTATCCTGTCTGTGACCACATGCCCCAGAAACTTCATCTTAATATCAAGGGATTTGGAGGTGAAGTTTGCAAGCCGAGGCGAAGACCGAGGCCGCTAATAAGTATATTCGAGAGATTTGTGATCCTAGTTTAACAATTAGCAAAATTATGAAGATTTATTTTAATAGTTAATTACAATTTGACTTACCAGAGAGAGAATCAGTAGGACCTTAAGCGACATCGTCACTTCTACTCACCACAGCATGATCTTTATGGGTCTTTTATACTCTAGCCTTAACAAGGGAGAAATATAATATGTTTTAACAGATGGTCCAGTGAAAAACACCACCAATTGTCTGTAAAAGCCAGTTTTGTTGATTAATGTGCAAAATATTTGCACAATATTTAATAATAATAAGCCCCTCACAAACCTAACTCCACGTCCGGCTCGACCATCTGAAGCCACGTGAGGGGCGGACATTGGCAGCGTAAAGCTTGAAATATACTTACCAATGACTAACGGAGCTATAGTGAGTCAACACATATGCGATGCGTCTAAGAAATAGAGAAATACCCCAGGCGGGTACCCACACGGGAGAATCCCGCCCCGAGTCTCAGAACTCGGGCTGCCCCACGTATTCTGGGGGGGGCAACGTAACGCAAGAGATGGCCCAGCCTAACGCTGTTGCCTCTGACAAACCTGAAGCTGACGTGGGGTGCTCAACCATCATCACCCACACGAGAAGCGCCGGCGGCGAGGAGATGAGCAGGCGGGCTCTCGCCGAACATGTACTCGAAAGCACGACAGCCGACATCATCTCAAGACCTTCATCATCAATCTCATCGACCCATAGTCTTTTTCGATCACCCAGCTCATCACCTCACCCCTTCGACCGTTTAACAAATACACAGTCAGATACGACTTCCTTATCTTCTATGTCAGCAGATGTTGTTCAGGAGGCATACGCCGACCACCCTGAACTCACTGCGGGTAAATCTTGCGCGCGAAAAAAGTGGACCCCTGAAATGAACATGTTCATCTGGCGCAGCTATCTTCAACTTTCCGATTTAGGAAGAATACAAAGAAGGTACCTAGACTCTTTACACGCACAATTTGTTCATCAATTTCCCGATATGAATGTGTCGAAGCAACGGCTAGGAGACCAACGTAGAGCTATAGTCAACAATAAAATGTTGCCAACTGAGACCCTGAATAGCATAAAAGATGAAGTAGCAAAGACACTTCCACATACGCAGACCAACACTAATTCATCACAGGTACAATCCAGAATGATCTGGACAGACGACATTAACGAGGCTATCATGAGAGCATACTACACGATCACACGGTTAGAGACAAATAAAACTGGTTATCGAAAAGAATTACACAGTAATATAATCCAAAATTTTCCCCTAATCTCACACATTTCATACATTTTGGTGTAATATATGGGCTAACCCAATAGAACACAATAAATCTGCTGAATGGATTTCAACCGATGCTGAGACTTATGACGGCTTATCACAAATGCAATTTGAATTCATACCAATTGACACATTTATACGGGTCATTAAAAAAACACATAACTGGAAAGCCCCTGGCACGGATCATATACACAATTACTGGTATAAGAAACTCTCCAGCATTCATCCCGCACTACACAAACATATAAACGATTTCATACAACATCCACATACCATGCCTGAATATGTTACAAATGGCATCACTTACATGTTACCAAAAGACAGTGATTACGAGAATCCGGCAAAATACAGGCCCATAACCTGCTTACAAACTGTTTACAAAATCTTAACATCTTGCCTCACTGAACTCATCTCTTCACAGACGGCTCCAAAACTAACTCTGGTACAGGCGCTGGAGCATTCTCGGATGATCTCAACATGAGAATATCCATATTACTAGGTGCCCACAACAGTGTGTTCCAAGCAGAGTGTATGGGAATCATAGTGGCCACTGCAGCCATCGAAGCCAGAGAGATAAGGGACTATCCCATCCGCATTCACTCTGACAGCAAAGCGGTCCTACAAGCCCTCCAGAGCAACATCTTCACCTCGGGGCTAATCTACGTGTCAACAACAGCATAACCCTACAGTATGTATATCAAAGGACGAAGGAAAAAAGGAAGGAAAGGACGATGCAGCAGACGCCCTGGCAAGAGAGGGGTCTGAGGTAAATATAGCAGGACCCGAACCCATCCTGCCACTACCGTTCAACTGGCTCAAACAAAAGATCCCGCAACATACCAAGGCAGCTCACCAACAGTATTGGGCGACCCTGGATATCTGCAGGCAAGCTCGGCGGGCCCTCCCGACGATCAGCTCCGGATTGTCGCGCAAGCTTCGAAGGTGCCAGCTTCGACTAGTTATTGCTGCTGTAATCAGCAGCAATAACTGGTCTATTAAACGCTCTATTAAACAAACATCAGCATAATTTAAACATTACAGACAGCCCCCTGTGCAGAGCATGTATGGAGGCAGAGGAGACAGCCACTCACATTCTTC
Organism: Aethes cnicana; assembly: GCA_963971205.1. Classification (NCBI taxonomy): domain Eukaryota; kingdom Metazoa; phylum Arthropoda; class Insecta; order Lepidoptera; family Tortricidae; genus Aethes; species Aethes cnicana. Next base: position 7,099,644 of record OZ020299.1, read on the forward strand.
TGGAATGTTCCGGAGTGTACACATGTCGACGACTTTTCGCTTGAGTGTCAGCGGGAGGTTGCCCTTCATTAGTTCTTTCATAGACCACAAGCTCTTCCAGGCGTTATTGATCCGTCTCTCGATCTCTTTGTCTTGCCTGTTCCTGAAAGAGACTATCTGGCCCAAGTAAGTGTACTCGTCGACATAGCTTAGCGTATATCTTGCCCATCTACCTCGACCCTACGTTTCGTGCCGTTGGTCATGAGCTGGGTTTTTGTCCGATTCATTTGAAGTCCAACTTGAAGGCGTGCAGAAGTTAAATTTTGCAGCATTAGCTGGAGTTCTGCCGCAGAGGATAGGAAAAGAACAATGTCGTCGGCGAAACGAAGATTTCAACCAATGACGAAGTTTAATTTTACCACCCGCCTCTAAATTATTTAGAGACAGTGATCATTATTGTACTGTTGTGTTCCGGTGGCCAGCAGCCATTTCACCGGCTGCTGTCCGCCGGAACACAACAGTAGGGGAAAGGAAGGTAAAACGGGCCCTGTGGGTAAGTGCTTATAACTTTGAAACTGTTAACGCCATCGATTGCCCACCTTGCATTTAGGCTGTTTGTATTTAGCCGGACACGTTTGGCTTTTTCGAGCTGTGTCCGGCCAAACATTTACATGTCCGGCCTGTCCGGCTTTTGTTTGGCTTTTTGTTAGCTCCTGAAGCGAAACAATGATTTGCCGTAATCTATGGCTACGAGGACGGACGCAAACGAAACTCAATTTTCAAATCACTTTCTAATGTAGAATTTTATTACTAATTACTGAAATTACGTGGCAGAATATTATTTTGAAATTCCGAGGAAGGAGCGTCATTCCGGATGCAAAAGGAAGTCATTTCATTCAGCTGCATATAAGGATGTTATGTTTGAGATTTAGTTGTGGTGATGTCGGGCTTTTAGGGTAAAATATCCGGTTTTTTTCAGAGCAAAGTCCGGCTTTTTCATTTTAGGAGATGGCAATTAACCCTAGTCGTGTCTTACTCATTTTTGGTCAGTGTCCTTGGAGCGCATTGGAGCGCTCTCATGCGGCGATACGCGTTAGTAAATTTTTGTGCATTTCGATGTAAAAGCAGCAAATTATGATCAGCCTTTAATTTTATCATGTTACTTTTTTTATGCGTCTTTTTTTTATGTGGCCTTCCGTGATTTCACTCTTGTGGTCCGGCGGAAGACCAGTGGCTGGTTCCCAAGCAGCGTCATGCTGAGCGAGACCTTTCTCATGACAACATTTTTTTATGTCCTTGTTTTTATGTTTATATATTAGATTTTTTTTTTGCATGTGTCTACTCATTATTGCTGTTATGGAATAAATGTTTTTCTTCTTTTTTCTTCTTCTGATATAGATTTCTATGCTTTTTTTTTGTTATACTCACTATTTAACGACGACAAAATAAGCAAGTTTCACTGGCGTCAAACCTCAAAATTATTCATTACGCGGGCGAAGTCGCGGGCAGGAGGTCTGCGACTTAATAATAATAATAATAATAAAGGCGTAGGGATGTGACGACTCCATCGCCCACTTGGTGTTGTACCACCGGTGCAGTCAGTCAGCGCAGGGCGGCCTGTGGCGGGCCGATGGTGAGCGGGAGCGGCGACACCTCGCACCCGAGACCTCCTGGGGGCACACACACACATGCGCCATACACACACATACACACAGTTACACACCTCCCCCGCCTCTGGATTGCCTTAGTTGGCCGCCCAGAGTGGAGCGCAGGAGCTATATGCTTGAAAGGGTGGAAGTGCTCAATCTGCGTAATAACGGGGAAACCCGCTCCGTGTGCGCACGAGTCGCGACCCGCGATGGCGAGACCGGTGCACACCTCTCCACACCCTTAGCTGCTTACATCAGTGTTGCTCCCTCCCACCCGTGCGGTGGCCTGTATAGGGGGCCCACGAAGGCTAGCCTCTTGGTTAGTGCGTAAGCGGCGAGTCACCGTCTGCCTTGCTTTCAATTTGTGAGATATTGATCAGGCAGATGTCCGTTATCTCACTCCATAGCCCGATTTTCCAGTCCACACCTCCCATCCACATAGCCTACTCCAAGTCGCTTCCTTCCTCAGCAATAGTTTGGCAACTGGGGAGGGCTGTCCGCCAGTACAGCCTCATGTTGTATTGGGAGGAGAGATCTCCACAGTTGCGGCCATCTCACATTTCTAGTAAAAGGTACAAATAAAACCTCTTCATTTTGGCTTCGGCCCCATGAATGCGAATGACCGGGTCCCCATGGGCCCGTGACATGAAAATGTACCAACAAATAATAATAATAATAACTTTATTTCAGGCTATTGCCCATAATTTGTTAGTTACAAAACTTACAAACTTAATTACTAGTGTTAGTACAACTTAACCTAAATTGACACATATTACAAATTACATTTATTTGGGGTTTCGGTACACACTTAGCCCGCGTGGCATTTGGTTATCGCGTTCCCGAGGGAACCATGCGTTTTTCCGGGATTAAAAGTAGCCTATGTCCTTTCCCGGGACCCGAACTATTTGCATACCAAATTTCATCGCAATCGATCCAGCGGTTGAAGCGTGAAGAGGTAACAGACAGACAGACAGACAGATAGACAGACAGACAGACAGAGTTACAATACTACTACTACTACTACAGCCTATCTGCGTCCCACTGCTGGGCACAGGCCTCCTCTCATCACGAGAGGGTTTGGGCTACCCCACGCGGGCCCAGTGCGGATTGGGGACTTCACACACATCTTTGAATTACTTCGCAGATGCGTGTAGGTTTCCTCACGATGTTTTCCTTCATCGAAAAGCTCAGTAGTAAATTCAAATTGAATTTCGCACATAAGTAAACTTAGAGGTGCGGGCCGGAATCGAACCCGCGACCCTGGGCATGAGAGGCGGTAGGTCGAACCGCTAGGCTACCACGGCTTGAGTTACAATACAATACAATACAAATACTCTTTATTGAACACCACACAATAGAAAAAAAAAACAGGACGTAAACAAGATCAGGAAAACATGTTGTTACGAGTAGGTATACAGCAGGCGGTCTTACTACGACGGCGGCGGTGAGTTACTTTCGCATTTATAATATTAGTATAGATATGGAATGGATGTAGCAATAGGTCCATTTTACCTTCATCTGTGGTTCATTTTACCTTAACATGTGGGCAAAACGGACCAAAACTAGGATCTTGGAAACAATCAAATATCTTCTAAATCTGTGATCTGATTGATGTGTTCCTTAAACATAGGTACAATTAATAAATGCTCAATTATTTAACGTTAAAAAAGTGAGAATACAGCTGTTGCTTTTCTTTCTCTTTGTCGTTGATCGGGTCGCCACCTTCCCTAAGAAATGGTTGAGGGAGGCGATGGCTGAGATACGCGTCACGCTCGTGAACGGGTGCTGTCTGTGGGGTCCGGTCTGTTCACGCTTGCAAGGACGTTTAAAAATAATCATTAGCTTTAAATATATTACTAAGTCAAACATTTTAAGCGAGCGACCTCATCATGTTCTTATTGACATGTATTAATGAACTCTTTTATACATGATGTATTTCATTATTTATTGACATTTTGAGACTGTCGACATCTATGGAATTTATATTTATTTGACAATGGAGGACATCTCCATAATATATTTTTTTCTGGCCCCTTGGAGACTATACATCTCTAAGATCTTAGATTTAAGTTTAAGTTAGGAACTATACATCCCTTCAATGTAATTTTAGTACGTACCTATATGTATATTTTATACATGTAATGTAAATTTTGTAAATTTTGAAAAAAGGCCTTCTGCTTGAGTTTGTTGCGGCGCTTCTTCTCAAGCAATGGGTCTAGGAAGCGCTAGTAAATTCTTTTCTGACGTGTAAAAGTGCCCCTATGTGGCCAATTTGCTGAACAAATGATTGAATTTTGAAAATTTTGAATTTGAATTTTCTATGCAGGTTTTCTTCCGGTGAAATTTCTGGCACAGAAGCATTCCGTCTCAGGTAGGCAACGCATTCGAGATCTTATGATTTCTTAATGGGGGTTTATACCTCGGTGTCCTTGGGCCGCAGTGACCACTTACCATCAGGTGGGCTGTGCGCTCGTTTGCCTATACCAATGAAACAAATAACTCGACTTTTGAAAAATAATATACCTACCCGACTGGAAACTTTGATGTCACATTATATATTTTTGTAATCCGTTCACTAAACCCTTCATTTTGATACCCCCCCTCGAAAGGCTTTGACAAAAAAAATAGGTATTTTTGGAAACGTTTAAAATGTCTCCAAAAGTCAACCATTTTGTTTTTTGCAATTTTGATATACCCATTGTCACTCTCACAATTAAAACGAATCTACCGACACCTCGCATGCTAAAATCCATCAAGCCATTTAGGCTACAGAGCGTGCCAAAGAAATTTTTTATGTTGTGATTCAATTGTGTGGTGCCGGGTCAGAATTGCACCACCCCATCTCCTCCCGTGGGTTTCGTAAGAGGCGAATAAGGGATAAACCGGAGGATGGGCAGCAGCGTCCTCCGCGCACTACGCAAATCTTACTGCGGTCGCCAACCCGCCTGCCAAGCGTGGCGACTATGGCAATCCCCCCCAAGGGATAAAATTGGTAACATGAGGCCACAAAATAAACCCAGACCCCCAGTCCCCGGCGGCCCCGCTATTCCTGGCTCCGGTAGCGGCCATGGTTACGGCGGGGCAGGGGGTGCTAAAGTTAATCTCCGGAAGAGACCCGGCTACCAAAACCGAAGACCCTTGGCCCTGGCAACATACAACTGCCGTACGCTGCGGACTGACGAAAAGGTACTGGAACTGGAGGAAGAATTGAGCAGGTTACGTTGGGGAATCATAGGGTTATCAGAAGTCCGGAGAGAGGGGGAGGACATGATAACCCTGAAGTCCGGTAACCTGCTCTATTTCCGGGAGGGCGACCAACAGTCCCAGGGAGGTGTCGGGTTTATCGTCCACAAGTCCCTCGCAAACAATGTGATGAAGATCGAGAGTGTGTCGACCAGGGTAGCGTGCCTTGTACTCAGAATAACCCAACGATATTCGTTGAAGGTTATACAGGTTTACGCTCCGACCTCGACGCACTCCGACGATGAGGTGGAGGCTATGTATGAGGACATTTCTAGAGCCATGCATAGCTCCAAAACTCACTTCACAGTTGTTATGGGGGACTTCAACGCGAAATTGGGCAAACGAGACGGTGAAGAGCTGAGAGTGGGGCAATTTGGAGTAGGGCGTAGGAATCACCGGGGCCATCTACTGGCTGGTTTCATGGAGAAGGAGGGACTCTATATGATGAACTCCTTCTTCAGGAAACGAGAGCACAGAAAGTGGACCTGGATGAGCCCTGATGGTGTAACGAGGAATGAGATAGACTTTATCATGTCGACGAGGAAGCAGATATTCGATGATGTCTCAGTGATCAATTCGGTTAAGTCCGGGAGCGATCACCGTATGGTACGAGGCACATTGAATATCCAAGTGAAGCTTGAGAGATCTCGACTGATAAAGTCTACGCTCCGCCCGGCACCGACCCAGCTCCAAAACCCCGAGAGCTTTCAGCTCGAACTCCAAAACCGTTTTGCTTGCCTAGAAAGCGACGTGGACGATTACAACGACGGGTTTGTGGAAGCTGTCCATACGGTTGGGTCCAAGTTCTTCAAGACCCGCCATACAAGAACCAAGAAAATCTCAGACTTAACCCTAAAGCTCATGGAGGTGAGGCGTGAGATGATTCTGCAGTCTTCAGGTGACGCTAGTCATTATCGGCAGCTCAATAGGCAGATCTCGAAGTCTCTGAAGCGTGATATACGCCGATTCAATACCAACAGTATTGAAAAGGCTATTGAGCGTAACAGAGGCTCGAAGGTGTTTGCCAAAGATCTGTCTATTGGCCAAAGCCAATTGACAAAGCTGAAGACCGAAGACGGCAGGATCGTCTCATCCAAACCGGAGCTGTTGGGAGAAGTCGAGAAGTTCTATGGGCAGTTATACACGACAATCCGAACACCCGTCGCTGATCCAGCTAAAGACCCTAGAGCTAGATTAACCCGACACTATACCGAAAATATCCCGGACGTCAGCCTGTACGAGATTAGTATGGCTCTCAAACAGCTTAAGAACGGCAAAGCCCCCGGTGATGACGGAATTACAGCTGAACTCCTGAAGGCGGGTGGTAAACCAGTCCTTAAGGCCCTTCAGACGCTGTTTAATTCCGTCATCCATGAAGGGAGAACGCCGCGAGCATGGAACAGAAGTGTGGTGGTGCTCTTCTTCAAAAAAGGTGATAACACCTTGCTGAAGAATTATAGACCCATCTCACTTCTGAGTCATGTCTACAAGCTGTTTTCGAGAGTCATTACGAACCGTCTCGCGCGCAGGTTTGACGAATTCCAGCCTCCCGAACAAGCCGGTTTCCGAAAGGGCTATAGTACCGTAGACCACATACATGCGTTGCGGCAGGTTATACAGAAGACCGAAGAGTATAACCTCCCCCTTTGCCTTGCATTTGTGGACTACGAGAAAGCCTTCGATTCGATCGAGACTTGGGCTGTGCTGCAGTCTCTCCAGAGGTGCCAAGCTGACTACCGGTACATCGAAGTGTTGAAGTGTTTGTACGAAAATGCCACCATGTCCGTCCGACTACAGGACCAGACCACGATGCCCATCCCACTGCAGCGGGGAGTCAGACAAGGAGACGTAATCTCTCCGAAGCTGTTCACCGCTGCATTGGAGGATGCCTTCAAGGTGCTGGACTGGAAAGGACGAGGCATCAATGTAAATGGCGAGTACATCACTCACCTTCGATTTGCCGACGATATAGTAGTTATGGCTGAGACCATGGAAGACCTCAGTGCTATGCTCGTTGACCTCAGCAGAGTTTCCGATCGAGTTGGTCTGAAAATGAACATGGACAAGACGAAGATCATGTCTAATGTCCATGTTGTGCCAACTCCAGTAATAATCGGAGACTCTGCGCTCGAAGTTGTTGACCATTATGTATACCTGGGACAAACAGTCCAGTTAGGTAGGTCCAACTTCGAGAAAGAGATCAATCGTCGAATCCGACTCGGCTGGGCAGCGTTCGGGAAGCTTCGCAGTGTCTTTTCGTCCAAATTACCGCAGTGTCTTAAGTCGAAAGTCTTCGACCAGTGTGTGTTGCCAGTGATGACTTATGGTTCCGAGACGTGGGCGCTTACGATGGGCCTCATAAGAAGGCTCAAGGTCACCCAGAGGGCAATGGAGAGGGCTATGCTCGGGGTTTCTCTGCGTGATAGAATCAGAAATGAGGATATCCGCAGTAGAACTAGGGTCACCGACATAGCCCGAAGAATTGCGAACCTTAAGTGGCAGTGGGCGGGGCACATTGCTCGCAGGACTGATGGCCGATGGGGCAAGAAAGTCCTGGAGTGGCGTCCGCGAACCGGTAGACGAGCTGTCGGTAGGCCTCCAACAAGATGGAGTGACGACCTTGTAAAGGTCGCGGGAACGCGGTGGATGCGAGTGGCACAGGACCGGTCTGAGTGGCGCGCCTTGGGGGAGGCCTATGTCCAGCAGTGGACGTCTATCGGCTGAAATGATGATGATGATGATGATGATGATTCAATTGTAATAGTGTCATAGTTACCCCATTCGTTTGTGTAATAGTGCCGAACACAAGCATTTGATCGTGTCGACCACGACATTTTGTTACGCAAATTGTACTTACTGGCCGGGTTTCTATACATACTAAATGTGAAAGTGTGTTTGATTGTTTGATTATACGGTGTATTTTGACATTGGAAATGTCTTCGCTCCAGTAAAGGCTCCGATTTCACGAAAAAGTGCGATCCCCTTATACCTCGGAGGGTTGAGAAGATATGAGATTCAAAAAAAGCTCAAAAGACGCGTATTTACGAGAGCTGTAAGGTGCAAAAAGAATTATTCGATAAAGTCAAAAATAAAAAAGTTAAGTTTCGTCCACCTGATGACGCATCGTGAGTCCTCTGTCGATGGTGACACCCAGGTACTTGACCGTGTGAGACCATGGTATCTCCTTCCCGCAAAGCTGGAGCGGCGGCGGCAGGTTCGTCATCCCCGTGATGAGGGCCTGCGTCTTCTCGACGTTCACCGAGAGCCTCCATTTGGCTAGCCAGTTGGGCAGAGCTTCGAGTTGGGCTTGCATCTTCTTCGCAGCGTGTTCAGGCTTGAACGAGGCGACGAAGAAGGCAGCGTCGTCAGCGTAGAGGCCCAACTGGACCTCGCCTACGACCGGGATGTCGTCGGTGAAGAGAGAGTAGCATGCTGGAGACAGGCAGCTCCCTTGCGGGACTCCGGCCTGTATGGGCCTCTCTGAGGATACGGCGTCTTCCACTGCAACCACGAATTTGCGGTCTTGCAGGAAGGAAGCGATGATGTGTACCATGGTCTTCGGTGCTGGCGTCTGCGACAACTTGAAGAGTAGGCCTTCGTGCCACACCCTGTCGAAGGCCTTCTCCATGTCGAGAAGGGTCGCCACGGTAAGTATACTCCTTCTTGTTGTAGCAGACGGCCATGTAGTGCAGGACCCGGGACAGCTGCAGCGTCGTGGAATGTTCGGCCCTGAAGCCAAACTGTTCCGGTCGGGGCTCGATGTGGGGCTGGAGCTTAGCGAGCAGGAGGCGCTCGAACACCTTGGAGAGTGAGCTGAGGAGCGTGATCGGCCGGTAACTGCCCGGACGGTTCCTGGGCTTCCCAACCTTCGGCAGCATGATGACCCGGCCAGTCTTCCAGCAGGTCGGGAAATGGCCCGAGCGCATTATCCCGTTGAACAGCCGCGTCACCGCCGCGATGGAGCACTGCGGCAGGTGTCGGAGGGCCGCGTTTGGGATGCGGTCGGCGCCCGGGGCTTTCTTGGGGTGGAGGCGCCGGATGGTGCGCTGGACTTGGCCGGGTGAGAAGAAGGTTGGGTCCTCTCCCGTCTCGGCTGGGCTCGCGAAGAAACTCTCCATGTGTCTCTCTACTGCTGCTGTGTGCTCCACATCGGCCGATGGGTTTGGCCGGAACTGCTGTTCCAGGCATTCGGCGAGCTCCGCCCTGTCTTGCGCCTTGTACCTGGGCTGGTTGTTGGCGTCGAGGAGCGGCTGTGTGGTGGCTGGCGTTGTCCCGAGCTGTTTGCACAGGCGGTGGATCGATGGGACATCCCCGTCGATGGTCGCGATGTGATGCTCCCAGTCTTCAGCGGCTTGATCGTCGAGCTCCCCCTTGATCCTCTCGACGATCGCGTTGAGCTCGCTCTTCAAAGTGGGGCATCGGGTGGACTGCCATGCTCGCCGCAGGACGCGCTTCCGGGCGATAAGATCCTGGATCCGATTCGGGAGAGGGTTTTTACGCGCTTCCCTTGGCGGAACGGTGGTTGTGGCTGTTGCGAGCGCGTCCTGTATGTCGGCGGTGATGGCGGTGGCGCCTCCCCGGAGGTCTGGGCGCGATCCTGGCAGCAGTGTCCTGGATGGTCAGGAGGACGGGGCGGTGATCGGATGGCAGATCCATCAGCACCTCCTGGCTCATGGCAGCGGGTACTCCTCTGCATACCACAAAATCGATGACGGATCCCGCTCCCGCGGGCGAGTAGTGCGTCGGTTCCTCGGGTCCGATGACATCGAAGTTGTGGTCTGTGGCTGCTTGGTGGAGCCGTCTTCCTGCTGGGTTCGTGGACGTCGAGTGCCAGGCGGAGTGCTGGGCGTTCCAGTCACCAGCGAGGATGGTGGGAAGCGTCGAGGTCCTGAGCAAGGCCCAGACTTCGTCGGCGACGTTGCGCGGCTGTCCAGGTGGGCGGTAAACTGCGTATAGCCTCGGCTCGGAGCCGCCGACTTGTATGTCGACCCTTTGGTCGACATACAAACCATTGCGCGCCCATTTTATTGACTACCTCGTTTACACATGCACGCACACACTCCAAACGTTGTGCACCACACATACGCATTAACGAAACCTGCGCACTGGATTAGCGCAAACACACGAGTGTGATTGGCTGATGGAAGATCGCGTGATTTCCCCCGACACTCGCGCGATGGAATCACGCCACCTTACTATCGGCCCTCTCATTGGGCGAATTTCTACACATCGCTCCGCGGTGTGACTACTAGTTCTAAGATGATATTTTCGTATATAAGCTTGTACATTTTTGTAAATAAAGTAATTCCATATTTTTGCATTAGATCTTTTTATTGGAAAACTCTGTCAAACATCAATTAGGTAGACGTACCCATTCCTACCTAAACCAACATATGCTGAGTTAAGGCCGTTTCGCAACTTTCACTTGTTGTTTGTTATGTGCATAGTTGTGAATAAATGTTTTTTATGTTATTTTTAATGCACAAATTAACACGCTGCCGATGGCATTCAACACGCATGCTTAAAATCTTAGGTTTTTAGGGTTCCGTGCCGAAAAGGTAAAACGGAGTCCTATTACTAAGACTCTGTTATCCATCCGTCTGTCTGTATGTCTGTCCGTCTGTTATCAGGCTGTACCTCATGAACCGTGATAGTTAGACAGTTTAAATTTTCACAGATGTTGTGTTTTTTGTTGCCGCTATTATAACAACAAAAATACAGAATAAAATAAATATTTAAGGGGCCTCCCATACAACAAACGTGATTTTTTTGCCGTTTTTATAAATAATGGTACGCATCCCTTCGTGCGCGAGTCCGACTCGCACTTGACCGTTTTTTATTTTATTTTATTGCTAGTTTGTCTTTCTGACTTTCAAATAAGACTATAAAAAATACACCGTTTACGTACAGAGAAAAATAAAATAAACCGACTAATCTATTTTTTCGGTTTTTATTGATATTTTTTATCTAATATCCGCACATTTGGTTTGATCAAGTGTAAAATTAACACATTGCATTGCACTGGATGGTTGCGATATGATTTTGTTAACCCGTCTTCAAGAGAGGAGTACCGCAAGGTTCTCACCGAGAGAAGTACCGCAAGGCTGACCTTGGTCCATTATTTTACAATACATATCTTTATCTCCCAAACAAAAATAGCCGACGTCTGTTATCTAAATGCACCCAGAGAGATGGGCTTCTATTGCTACTCGATGGGTGCCGCATGACGGCCACCGGCGGCGGGGAAGGCCCAGGCGGAGATGGCCGGATGACCTGGACATGTTCTCCAGTGACTGGCCAACAATAGCCGAAGATAGAGGGAATCGGAAAATCATTGGAGAGGCCTTTGCCCAGCAGTGTCAATTAACTCTTTTATACATGATGTATTTCATTATTTATTGACATTTTGAAACTGTCGACATCTATGGAATTTATATTTATTTAACAATGGAGGCCATCTCCATAATATTATTTTTTTCTGGATCCTTGGAGACTATACATCTCTAAGATCTTAGATTTAAGTTTAAGTAAGGAACTATACATCCCTTCAATGTAATTTTAGTACATACGTATATGTATATTTATGTATATTTTATACATGTAATATAAATTTTGTAACAATGTGCAAATTAAAAAAAAAGACCTTCTGCTTGAGTTTGTTGCGGCGTTTCTTCTCAAGCAATGGGTCCTAGGAAGCGCTGGTAAATTATTTTTCTGACGTGTAAAAGTGCCCCTATGTGGCCAATTGGCTGAATAAATGATTGAATTGAATTGAATAGAAGTGGGACATTCAAAACAGGCTAGAGAGAAGAAAATCTTTATGATATTTACAGTGTTTCAACTTTCAAACCACTCGAATTTTCTTATGCATGCAGACGATAAAAAAATGTATACACAGATGTCGGTAGCATATAGTATAAGAATTAGATATTACTATTCTGCTAAACGTATTAAAAGAAGTTGTATACAAACGTATTCTATTCAATTCAATTCAATCATTTATTCAGCAAATTGGCCACATAGCGGCACTTTTACACGTCAGAAAAGAATTTACTAGCGCTTCCTAGACCCATTGCTTGAGAAGAAACGCCGCAACAAACTCAAGCAGAAGGTCTTTTTTTTTAATTTACAAAATTTACATTACATGTATAAAATATACATATACTCGTAGGTACGTACTAAAATTACATTGAAGGGATGTATAGTTCCTAACTTAAGCTTAAATCTAAGATCTTAGAGATGTATAGTCTCCAAGGGTCCAGAAAAAAAAATATATAAAAAATTATGGAGATGGCCTCCATTGTCAAATAAATATAAATTCCATAGATGTCGACAGTCTCAAAATGTCAATAAATAATGAAATACATCATGTATAAAAGAGTTCATTAATACATGTCAATAAGAACATGATGAGGTCTCTCGCTTAAAATGTTTGACTAAGTCATATATTTAAAGCTAATGATTATTTTTAAAAGTCCTTGCAAGCATGAACAGACCGGACCCCACAGACAGTACCCGTTCACGAGCGTGACGCGTATTTCAGCCATCGCCTCCCTCAACCATTTCTTAGGGAAGGTGGCGACCCGTTCAACGACGCCGCTGTAAGCAAGGACCTTAAAGCGAGCATGACATGCTCTAGCTGCTGGACAAATCAGGTAGTGAAAGAAAAAAAAAGAGTTAATATTTGCCCAGCGAGACACATATCATGTTACTAGTCAATAATAATAACCTAAACAGTTGGCTTAAAAGGATTCTTATCATCTAAAAAGTCATTCACCGAATAATATGCCTTCTTTAAAAGGCGGCACTTAATGAACGACTTGAACTTTTTAAATGGCATATTAGCAACATCAGAAGGCAATTTGTTATAAAATCGTATACAGTTCCCAACAAACGAAGAGCTCACTTTACGAAGACGGTAACCAGTAACAAAAAGTTTATCCTTATTCCTAGTGTTAAAATTGTGAACATCACTGTTATGCTTAAATTCGTGCAAGTTCTTACGAGCATATATGATATTTTCAAATATGTATAGTGACGCAACGGTAAGAATGTTTATTTCCTTGAATTTTTCTCTAAGGGAGACCCGAGACCCAAGTTGATATATTGCACATACAGCCCGCTTCTGCAACACAAAGATGGTTTGAATGTCAGCTGCTCTCCCCCAAAGTATAATTCCGTAAGACATGACGCTATGGAAATAACTATAATAGACTAACCTGGCCGTCTCGACGTCAGTGAGCTGCCTAATACGCCTTACTGCATATGCTGCAGAACTAAGTCTACCTGTAGAAAGTACATTGTTAACCTCATCTATGTTATTTTGCTTCCTATCTATTTTAAAAATGAGTGAGGTGTCATCTGCGAATAGAACTATATTATGCCTCTCTTGCACAATACAGGGCAAATCATTTATATAGACCAGAAATAAAAACGGGCCTAAAATTGAACCGTGCGGCACACCTATAGCAACAGGTGATCCGGACGACTGTGTTCTGTTAATATCCACTCGCTGTGTTCTATTGGAAAGATATGACGAAATAAGGTCAAGAGCATGATCTCTTATCCCGTAAAAGCGTAACTTGTTCAACAAATTAATATGACTAACGCAATCAAAAGCCTTAGATAAGTCACAGAAGACACCAATGGCGTCTTGGGACTGCTCCCAGGCATCAAGGCGTAGTTTCGCTTTTATTCCCAATTACTAAACAGATTGACTTGAAACTTGGTACACATAATAATATCATTAAACTAGCTTTTTCCCGCAACTTCGTATGCGCAGAAATATTAAAATGAAAAGTCCCGTTTTTTCCGTTCCCGTGGGAATTCCGGGAAATCCTTTCTTCCTACGTCATAACCTCTACCTGCATGCCAAATTTCAGCCCGATCCGTCCAGTGGCTGTGCGTTGATAGATCACTATGTCAGTCACCTTTGAGTTTTATATATTTAGATAGATTGCTCGAATCAGGCCGGCTCGTCCGGGAAAGTACCACACTCTCACAGAATATCTGCGTGAAGTAATAGTTCGCTATTGGGTTTGGTACGGTGAGTGAGAAGACCCCTGGGCCTGTTCTCTTCCCTATGCTTCTATCCCATCTTCCCTAATCCCATGTCCCACTTACCACCAGGAGGGCCGTCAGTCTGTTTGTAAAAAAAAAGTTTTTTGCGCACTAGTTTTTTAAAGTTCTTTGAACATCCTGTTCGTTTTTTTACTTATTCTATTTTTTCGGAAATGTTTAAAAACATGTTGTTTGATATACGTGCAAAATTTTCATATTTCTCTCGTCCCTAGTGCTCGCTTTCGTTCGCGCCAAAAATCCTAACTAGGGACTCGTGATAAAAAGACGAATTTTTCGCACTCACATTGCACGCATCTGCGAAGTAATTCAAAGATGTGTGTGTGTGTGAAGTCCCCAATCCGCGCTGGGCCCGCGTGGGGACTATAGCCCAACCCTCTCGTGATAAGAGGAGGCCTGTGCCCAGCAGTGGGACGCAAATGTTTTCCTTCACCGAAAAGCTCAGTAGTAAATTCAAATTGAATTTCGCACATAGTAAACTTAGAGCTGCGAGCCGGACTCGAACCCCCGACCCTATGCATGAGAGGCGGTAGGTCGAACCACTGGGCCACCACGGCTTTTACATCTATCTCTAAGATCTTTGAGTTAAGTTTGAGTTAGGCACTATACATCCCATAAATGTAATGTTAGCACGTACCTTATATAGGCATATTTTATACGTATGTAAACAAGTACCTACTTGTTTACAGTATTGCTACTGGCGCCCCTAATAAGGAAAATGGAATAATAAAATATTGAGGTGACAAATGTGTTTTGATATTTAAGTACCTAGTTTACATATTTTACGTTATAAGGTGCCCCTTTACCCTTTAAGACGTGACGTGATGTTTATGTTATATTAAGTTTACTTATAATAATACCTACGTGTGCTTATCGTAAGTTCAGATGGTGTTTTCAAGTTGCCTTCATGTTGACCGAATGACCGGAGCGTCTCCGTATCAAATTGGGCAATAATGGTTTGTTGGCAAACTATGGGGACAGAACCTTAAAAAAGCGCCTACCATACTTTTTAAACAGTTTGCCTGAAGATATCCGACAGGAACCGAATAAAATTAGATATAGCTAAAATAATATTATAATAATAATATGTTATGTAATAATAATAATATGTAACATATAATAATAGTTGTAAATAGGTAATATAGGTATGTCAATATTGACGTCGGATGGGCTTAAAATCAGCATTAGCTGTGCCCATACCCTTTTTCCATAAATGTCTATGATTATTTGTTAAAGCTAAGGAATGTTGCATGCTGGTATGGAAAATAAACGAATTTGTATTTGTATTTTTTGTAATATTAAAATTAAGGAATGTCAAACTGATTCAGTTATCTGTAAGTATATTTTCTTGAGATTGTGCAGTTAGATAAAAACAACTTCGAGAAGGAGGCCAAAAGGAGAATTCAGCTTGGCTGGGCAGCGTTCGGCAAGCTGCGTCAAGTCTTCTCGTCTCAAATTCCGCAATGTCTAAAAACCAAGGTCTTTAATCAGTGCGTCCTACCGGTAATGACCTACGGAGCCGAAACATGGACACTTACGGTGAGATTGGTCCACCAATTCAAAATAGCTCAAAGGGCTATGGAGTGTGCTATGCTCGGCGTTTCTCTGAAAGATCGGATCCGCAATGAGGTGATCAGGCAGAGAACGAAAGTTGTCGACATAGCCCAAAGAATGAGCTCTTTGAAGTGGCAGTGGGCCGGTCACATCGCGAGAACTGCGGATAGTCGTTGGAGTAAACGCGTTCTTGAGTGGAGACCACGACAAGGCAAACGAAGTGTAGGGCGCCCTGTTGCCAGGTGGAGTGACGATTTGCGCAAGGTGGCCGGCGTAGATTGGATGCGGCACGCCTTGGACAGAGCTCATTGGCGTGCCTTGGGTGAGGCCTACGTCCAGCAGTGGACTACTATGGGCTGTTCATGATGATGATGATGATGATGATGATGATGATGATGATATTTTCTTACCTGCAGACAAACTGCATACAAGTAGTTTTGCGGGAAAATGATTTAGTCTTAAGTTTTTATTTCTGTAAGATTTATTAATTTTCAATAAATAATTAAAAAAATGTCCTAAAGTCTAGCAGCAACTAGTAGCAACTTTTTTTTTTTCTTATCCAAATCTTGCGATCAGTCCTGTTGGCTATAAGCAGATTCGATGACGCTGATTTTCGAGGCGGGTGATACCCCCAGCGGGGTACATCCCATTTATCCGTGTAGTCAGTCAAGCTGACTATCCCGGTCAAAGATGTCTCGCCTCTTTTTAAGCCGACGAGTGATTTCTGGGATTGTTAGTTGCCCCGCAAGTTGGTTTGGATGCTTTTGTAGTCTTGCTTTGTATTTGTCACCATACGAGGCAATTTCTTGTTTGACGGTTGGCATATCGAGAATTTCGTGAAGCTCTGTTGTTTTGAGGAACCAAGGTGCATTCGATATCTGTCTCAGTATATTGTTCTGCATTCTTTGTAATATAGTTATGTTGGTTGCGCAGGCAGCGCCCCACAGTTGTATGCCATATGTCCAAATCGGTTTTATCATGGTTTTGTAGATGAGAATTTTATTGTCCATTGCGAGCTTTGAGTTTCTGCCCATCAGCCAATAAAGACCTTTGTACTTTAAATTAATCTCATCTCTTTTAGTCTTAATATGTTTCTGCCAGGTGAGCCTCCGGTCCAGGTGCATGCCTAAGTACTTTACGGTCTCTTGATGTGGCAGTTGTACGCCGTTCAGGGTGACAGGAGCACAGTCTTCCTTGCGGAGTGTGAATGTAATGTGTGTTGATTTGGTCACGCTAACAGCAATTCTCCACTTAGCTAGCCACTTCTCCACTTCATTGAGGCTGCTTTGTAGCATTTGTGATGCTTTAACTGGGCATTTATTCGAGGCCAGTAGAGCAGTATCATCAGCAAAGGTGGCAATCGTCGTATCTGGGTTCTGTGGCAGGTCAGATGTGAACAGCGTGTACAGGACAGGTCCAAGTACGGAGCCCTGTGGCACTCCTGCGGTTATTTCGTGAAACCCTGATGTTGAATCGCTTTCTCTTACTTGGAATATTCTGTTAGATATGTACGACTTCAAGATTCAGTAGAATGTGTGGGGTAATAAGGACTTTATTTTGCATAACAGTCCTTTGTGCCATACTCGGTCGAAGGCTTGCTGTATGTCGAGAAATGCCGATGAACAGTATTCTTTCGTCTCGAATGATTTTCTAATTTTCCTGCACACTCTGTGGACCTGTTCTATGGTAGAATGTTCTCTCCGAAAGCCAAACTGGTGGTCTGGGACAACAGATTTTTCTCTTAAGGCACTGTTGAGTCTATATAGCAGACACTTTTCAAAGAGTTTCGACATGATGGGCAGCAAGCTAATCGGTCTATATGAAGTTACTTCGTGCGGAGACTTACCATGTTTATGGATCATTATTACCAGGGAAACTTTCCATAAATCGGGAAAGTATCCTACCCTCAGAATAGCGTTAAAGAGTATGGTTAAGTACACGATAGCCTTACGTGGTAATTTTTCAAGGACTTTTTTGTCGATGAGGTCGAATCCCGGTGCCTTGTTATTATCCATCGATTTGATGTTTCTAACAACCTCGCTGGGCGTCACTAGTTTTAGGGGACGGTCGAGCTGGAGGTCTTGGTTGAGGATTGAGTCAATGTCCCATTCGTCTGCGGTAGATACAGCGTTGTTCGGCTTAAAGACTTGGCTCAGATGTTTGGCGAATTCTTCCGCCTTACTTTGTTCGGATCTAGCCCATCCTCCATCCTGCATCCGTAGTGGTGGCTTGTGGTGTAATGGTTTGTCGAAGTTTTTGCATGCTTTCCATAGTGAGTAGTTCGTCACTTTGGTTGCTGTAAGGCCCTCCAGATAAGTTTGCAGGGCTGTATCATTGGCTTCTGTTATTAGGGTCTTTAATTCTTTAACAGCTCTGTTGAATGCTGCCTTGTCACTTGGATGTCTACTTGTATGCCACGCTCTTCGTAGTCTCCTTTTATCCTTTATTTTCAACCGAATGCATTCCGAGTAAACCTTGCGTTGCAGTGGACGCTCCGTAGCTACCGGTGTGCACTGCCAGCAACATTCTTGAATTGTTGTGGTTATTATTTTTGCAGCGCTGTCAATGTCTGGTTCTGTTTTTAGAGCTATTTGTAGGTCCAGCCTTTGGTTTACCAGTTCCTGAAAGGTGACCCAGTCTGTACGTTTGTTATACAGCTTTATAGTTTCTGTAATGTTAATTACCGTGGTTCCAATTGTTAGTATTACCGGTACATGATTTGAGTTTGCGTCCATGCATGTTTGTATTTTGTGGAAGAGTCTCGATAGACCTTTCACGATAAAGAAGTCAATTACATCTGGTAACCGGTTTGGGTCACTGGGCCAGTTGGTGGGCTCTGCTGTTGAGATTGCAGTAAGGTTATTCTTCTCAAGGCTTTTCTTAAGTTCTCTACCTCTGGTATTAGTCAGTCTAGAGCCCCAGTGGAGGTTCTTTGCGTTCCAATCCCCTCCAACTATGAAACGCGGGCCAAGAGTGTTGAATAGCTCGTCATATTGCTCCACAGTTATTTTGTGTTTCGGAGGGCTGTAAGCGGCAGAAACGTTAAATGTTCCGTTTCGATCCTGTATTCCGATAGTAGCTGCTTGTATGTGAGATTTCTTAAACTGGGGCTGCTCAAAGTGCTTTATGTTCAATTTCACTATTACTGCCGCTCCTGCGTGTGCAGTTCCATCGGGGTGATTGGTGGCGTAAATTTTATAGTTTCTTATCTTAACACTGCTGTTTGCCTTAAAATGTGTTTCAGATACTAATAGTATATCTATGTTATGTGCGTTTAACAGTATTTCAACTTCGTCTTTGTTTGGTGATAGCCCATCCAGGTTCCAGGTAGCTATCTTGAGAAAAGTCATTTTGTTGTTTGAGAGACTAGGGTTGTTATGAGACTGATTAGTGTACTCATTTGTTGAAGGATTAAATCCATTTTTTCATTTTGTTTAATGAACATTTCTTCAATTGTTTTGTTTGAAGTTACTTTGTCTTCGTTTTCGTTATTTTTGTTAGCTTTGAAGAAATCAGAATATCTCTGTCGTTTATTGGTATGGTGGTCCTCATTTGGTCTAGTTTTTCATTGCTGATCTGTGGTGGGGGCTGAGTAGTTATGGTAGCAGCTGTTTCTGAATGTACTCTTTGTTTAGGGTTTGTCTGTTTATTAGATTTCCTGGTCAGTATTTCTTTATATACTTCGCACCCTTTGTAATTTGCTGGATGGGCGCCATTACATAGAGCACATATAGCCGGATGTTACGATCTTTTTTGGGACAGTCTGATGTTCTGTGAGCTTGTGCGCATTTCACACAGCGATATAGCCTCATGCAGTAGTTTTTAGTGTGACCATATTGCTGGCACCTTTGACATTGGACCACTGATTTACGTTTGCGGGGATCTTCTATAGTTACTGATTGGTGATATATGTATTTAAGGTTTTTAATTGCTTTATTATTCGTGCCTTGGGCCAGATTGGCAAAGAATGTGAAGGTTGGTTTTTTTTTCAGGTCCGTACTTAACTAATGATTTCACCAACAACAGTGTTGCCTGTATCTTCCAATGTTTCTTTTATTATATCCATTGGTGTTGTGTGGTGTAGATTTCTAATCACGATTCTATACGCTCTTTTATCTTTTCTGTTAAATGTATGTCCTATCAGGCCTTGCCCTCTAATAGCATCTATTACTTTTTTGTATGTTTCTATAGTAGTGCAGCTGATCCGGAGTTGGTTCTTGTTAACAACTTTGTAGATAAAGTCTGTTTTATTCACAACATTTTCAAGGACTTCCGTGAGTTTATTGACGTCTTCTACGCCGTAGAGAATTATCGGTGGTGGTTTAGGATCTTTTTTTGGAAGTTCGCTGTCTTTTTCTTGTTCGTCTGTCGGAAGTCCACTGTATCTGTTTGATACACTTATTCTCTCAGGTGAAGGAGAGGATGTTTTTTTTCCTTTTGGCGCTTCATAAAGTCGGTACTCTTAGCCATGCTGGTGGTAAAATTGCAGTATTGTGACTCGTGTTTGGAGGCGTATCTATGTTTGGGTTGGTTGTTTGACCCTGAGGGCCATGTTCTGGTTCCAGCCTGTTGGATAAGAATGACGGTATACTACTAAGAGAAGAGGACCGAGGCCGGTGGAAGAGTCCTGGGTGAAGTATTTGTTGGACTAGTATTTTTTCTTGTGTTTGGGTTTGTGCTTGATCTTTAGGTTCATTCATTTGGTTCCCACGAGTAGGGACGATCTAAAAGGTCGCTCACAGGGTGACGCCCATTCCCATGAGAAGGCGAAAATCAACGATGTTTGCCAGGTCCATCGATGTTGGCGCTATAGACTGAATACCCCTCAGCCATACATCCTGTTGGCGCGTAGCCCACCGTAGGATTGGGGTAATTTTTTAGAGAGGTTTTCTTCCTCGCGACCTAGGCAGTTAAGCCAAGATCCCCGGCCTGGACAGGTTACGGGTTGTGAAAGTCATTTCCTACCTTCAACTAGGTGGCTGTTTAGGCCACAGGACAGGTTAGTTAACCGCCGCCTGTTGCTCGGCGTTGTTGCTGTTACTCGTTTTGCACCACCCAGGGGGCACGTGTAGGGTGGGCCTAGGAAAAGGTGGTAAATCCTACGGACGCGAGTAACTTCACCCCCTAGTAGCTAGTAGCAACTTAAAATTCAATTTCAATACAAATTCAGTACTTGAAATGAAATGAAATAAGTTTATTTGGCAACAATAAAAGGTAAGTTACATGAATTGGTAATATAGGTACGTGTTTGTGCTAAGTGCAAATTAATAAACTGAAAGGGTTGGAGTTATTTCAAATAATACCTATATATAAGGGGAAAGCCGTGGTGGCCTAGTGGTTCGACCTACCGCCTCTCATGCAGAGGGTCGGGGGTTCGATTCCGGCTCGCACCTCTAAGTTTACTTATGTGCGAAATTCAATTTGAATTAACCACTGTGCTTTTCGGTGAAGGAAAACATCGTGAGGAAACCTGCACGCATCTGGAAAGTAATTCAAAGATGTGTGTGAAGTCCCCAATCCGCACTGGGCCCGCATGGGGACTATAGCCCAAACCCTCTCGTGATGAGAGGAGGCCTGTGCCCAGCAGTGGGATGCAAATAGGCTGTAGTAGTAGTAGTAGTAGTAGTATAAGGGGAAAGTAGGAAATATACTTTTCACCCCTCCTATTCGAAAAGAAGTGTTTTGTTGCCCGTTTAGAGGGAGCAAAGTGCGATTTTGCTCCCTATTCGCTTTTTTTTTTTAATTCATTTCTGCCCCGCTAACAGGGAGCAAAATACGTCTTAGCAGTGCGTTCACGGAGCTGCGGAGACTGTTAAAAGTTGCATTCAAAAGTCGCGACTTTTCGTATTTAGAATTTTATATATCGGCATTTTACATAAATACATTATTACATATACTAAAAGTCCATAAATTCATAAATATATTCTTACTTTTGATAAATTGTTTTCTATTTTTTATTTTCAATTTGGCTGAATGGTGCAGGCCAATGCCGTAGCATTCCTCGCAAACTCCTCGTGTGATCGAATTAAAAAAAAACTCGAACCCGCGAATTTCGTGAGCGCTCATTTCCTTGCCGTATTATTTTACACTTAATTTCCAAAATAAAACGTACCTGATGTAGTGTTATGAATTATTTCGTAGAGAATGAATGAAATCAAAAAGTAATTTAGGTGATGCAATGTATTGGGATCAACACCTCTGAGAATTCCAAAGGAATATTATGTAAGTAGGTACGTAATATGAATTGCTCTGCGCTTTTTTCATTTTATCGCAAATGTATTAAAAACTTTGTGTGATACATTTTTTTTTCTTTTATTAAGAAACAAACAGTTGTACATATAACAATTACCGTATTGAAAACTATAAAGAATCATAAACCTGGAGTTTCCTTACAGATAATAACAATTTATGAAAATATAATGAGAGCTCGTAAGGATAGTCACAAAAGCGGCTAAGTCACACATATATGTACTGAACACTTATTATTAAAATAGCAAGTACTTAATACAATGTAACATTGTATATGGATGTTAGATAACTAATACGTTTGAATATAACAAAAAAAAAGAAACAGAGCAAAGCAAAAATTTTAAAATTTACATTTGGAGAAAAATATACATACCATAGATCAATGGTCAAACAATTTGTACATACAACATGCATACATGTGCGAAATTGTCATAAAATGTACTTCTTTTCAGATTTGTTAAAATTTACCTATTATTATGAACGCAACGCGTGCGAGAGTGTTACAGATTCTTTAATATGGAAGCCATTTTCGCCTTCTACCTATAAAATGATAAGCGCGCGAAACACACGTTCTTTTTAACCTTGTTTGTTTCTAAATGTATAATTTTTTTTGTTTTAGTTAATTTAAAGACAATGATGAACGAATGATCTAATGATTTTCTCATAGGTCAAATTATAGGAAGGGTGAAAAGCAGAGTGTACAACACGGTAGCAAACTTATTTATGCCTTGGGTGACAAAGCTTGAATCCCTCGCTGGCTCAAGATTCCACGCTAGAATCCCTCGCTTACGCTCGGGATTATATTCTGGAATCTTTCGCGTCGCTCTGGATTCAATCCGTCACCCGCGGTAAAATATACCATTTTGCTCCCTAGTCATACAATCTACTAGTGTGTGTGTGTGTAATACTTCATATAGACACACATAGGATACACCCATTACGAAATTTATCAGATCATAAAGCAACATACAAACCTTAAGAGTCCCCAGTACGCTCTTTTCTCCATACAAACGTATAGTTACGTTTTATTTCGCAAACTACTTATCAGATTGTCACCAAATTTTACAAGTAATAGTGGAGCGGAGATATTAGTGTCCAAAATACACTTGTAATAAATTGAATAACAAAGAAAATAGGACCATTTTAGTTTTCTCCATACAGACTTCAAAATTCAGTTTTTTGGCTGTAATTTAATTGTGTATTATAGAACTCAAATGTGACTGACTGACTGACTGACATAGTGATCTATCAACGCACAGCCCAAACCACTGGACGGATCGGGCTGAAATTTGGCATGCAGGTGGATGTTATGACGTAGTAGTCCGCTAAGAAAGGCTTTTGCAAAATTCCCACGGGAACGGGAAAAATCGGGATTTTACTTATTAATATTTCTGCGCATACGAAGTTGCGGGGAAAAGCTTGTTTAATGATATTATTATGTGTACCAAGTTTCGAGTCAATCTGTTTAGTAATTGGGAATAAAAGCGAAACTACGTTTGTATGAAAAGTTGAGAAACGCCGTGCGTACTGGGGACTCTTAAGGTTTGTATGTATGACTTGAGCGACTTTCACAGCATGAGGGACAGCGCCATCTGTATTGTTTTATCAAAACTAGATAGCTTCAAGAGCTACGTATAACTTACCAAAAAAATATGTAACACATGTGGCATTCGGTAAACGATTGAGTATTGAGTATAGGTAAGCAGTTATTAGTTTTAGCACGTAGTTATTAGATTGTGCGTTAGATGGAGTTGTAATTAAACACCTTAGACGTAATTTAGTATTTAAAGAATTCATTCGATCACGTTCACTTCTCCAATATAAATTTCGACCGAACTACACGCCTGCCGTTCAATCATCCCCGCATCAGCCCCATCACGCGGCGGACACGGCCTATAAAAGCACGATTTCGAACAATTTTAATGAAATTTCAATGTGAGTGCCAGAACGTCTATGTGCGTACGAGGACGTCTGACCACTTGTAAAATATGAATGTGTGTGTACCAGTACGCGGGCCAACGATACACTCTCCAATCTCTCCATCACCAGATGAAACAAATGAGGGTAAGGCGAGTTGGGCGCGAGTTGAGTAAGCTATTTGACAGCAGCCAATTTGGCTTCACCAAAGGTCGCTGTACTGCAGACGCTGGCACTACTTAACTAACAGAACACAGTCATCCGGATCACCTGTTGCTATAGGTGTGCCGCAAGGTTCAATTTTAGGCCCGTTTTTATTTCTGGTCTATATAAATGATTTGCCCTGTATTGTGCAAGAGAGGCATAAAATAGTTCTACTCACTCATTTTTAAAGTAGATAGGAAGAAAAATAACATGAATGAGGTT
Source organism: Aethes cnicana (assembly GCA_963971205.1). Lineage (NCBI taxonomy): Eukaryota > Metazoa > Arthropoda > Insecta > Lepidoptera > Tortricidae > Aethes > Aethes cnicana. The sequence goes on from OZ020299.1 coordinate 7,123,739, forward strand.
AACAATGTACTTTCTACAGTTGTTAACTGGTTTACAGCTAACAATCTACTTTTGAATTCTAAGAAAACTAAATGCATGAGGTTTTCACTCTCTAATGCACCACGTGTAGACGATATCCAGGTTAAATTAAAAAATGAAACGTTAGAATTTGAGGGGAAAACAATCTTCCTAGGCTTTACTCTAGACTCAAAACTGCGTTGGAACGAACATATCTCTTCCTTAGCAGGTAGACTTAGTTCTGCAGCATATGCAGTAAGGCGTATTAGGCAGCTCACTGACGTCGAGACGGCCAGGTTAGTCTATTATAGTTATTTCCATAGTGTCATGTCTTACGGAATTATACTTTGGGGGAGAGCAGCTGACATTCAAACCATCTTTGTGCTGCAAAAGCGGGCTGTACGTGCAATATATCAACTTGGGTCTCGGGTCTCCCTTAGAGAAAAATTCAAGGAAATAAACATTCTTACCGTTGCGTCACTATACATATTTGAAAATATCATGTATGCTCGTAAGAACTTGCACGACTTTAAGCATAACAGTGATGTTCACAATTTTAACACTAGGAATAAGGATAAACTTTTTGTTACTGGTTACCGTCTTCGTAAAGTGAGCTCTTCGTTTGTTGGGAACTATATACGATTTTATAACAAATTGCCTTCTGATGTTGCTAATATGCCATTTAAAAAGTTCAAGTCGTTCATTAAGTGCCGCCTTTTAAAGAAGGCATATTATTCGGTGAATGACTTTTTAGATGATAAGAATCCTTTTAAGCCAACTGTTTAGGTTATTATTATTGACTAGTAACATGATATGTGTCTCGCTGGGCAAATATTAACTCTTTTTTTTAGGGTTCCGAAGTCCACAAGGAACCCTTATAGTTTCGCCATGTCCGTCCGTCCATCCGTCCGTCTGTCCGCACTATTGCTCAGAGACGGTTAGTTCTAGAAAGCTGTAATTTGGCATGAATATACATATTAGTTACGCTGACAAAGTGGTACAATAAAATTTTGAAATATATTTTTTTATAGGGTAGCTCCCGTACTCGTAAAGTGGGGATGTAATTTTTTTTTCTTGCGTACCCCATGGTGCGGCATATCGTTGAATAGGTCTTTAAGGGTTTGTTAAAACCATTTTTTGATTAAGTGATGCGTTTGTGAAATATTAAGCTTTAAAGTGCTATTTTTTGTTAGAGTCACGTGTCCCCCCCCCCCCCCCTGCCAGCTAAATGGTGGTACTTGGATGGCTGAAAAAAATCACGGTTGTGGCATATATAACGTAGTTGAAAGGAAAACTATCACAGCTAAGTAGGCTGTACAAACTTACGAGTTATAGTCGACCAACATATGAAATGATTAATAAACCAATGATTTTTCTCGAGCGGCAGGGGCGTCGGGCGGGGCACGTCATACCACAGGCTGGCTAGAGGCTAATAAGTTTTAGAAAGGTACTGTGGGCATCTTCAACTTCGGAACCCTATACTTTGCGCGTGGCCCGACACGCACTTGGCCGGTTTTTTTTTCTTTCACTACGTGATTTGTCCAGCAGCTAGAGCATGTCATGCTCGCTTTAAGGTCCTTGCTTACAGCGGCGTCGTTGAACGGGTCGCCACCTTCCCTAAGAAATGGTTGAGGGAGGCGATGGCTGAGATACGCGTCACGCTCGTGAACGGGTGCTGTCTGTGGGGTCCGGTCTGTTCATGCTTGCAAGGACTTTTAAAAATAATCATTAGCTTTAAATATATGACTAAGTCAAACATTTTAAGCGAGAGACCTCATCATGTTCTTATTGACATGTATTAATGAACTCTTTTATACATGATGTATTTCATTATTTATTGACATTTTGAGACTGTCGACATCTATGGAATTTATATTTATTTGACAATGGAGGCCATCTCCATAATATATTTTTTTTCTGGACCCTTGGAGACTATACATCTCTAAGATCTTAGATTTAAGTTTAAGTTAGGGACTATACATCCCTTAAATGTAATTGTAGTACGTACCTATATGTATATTTTATACATGTAATGTAAATGTTATAACTATGTGTAAATTTTGAAAATGGGCCTTCTGCTTGAGTTTGTTGCGGCGCTTCTTCTCAAGCAATGGGTCTAGGAAGCGCTAGTAAATTCTTTTCTGACGTGTAAAAGTGCCCCTATGTGGCCAATTTGCTGAATGAATGATTGAATTTTGAATTGAATTTTTGAATTTTGTTGCGCGCCGGCTAGATTCCATTCTAGACCATTCTGTATGTAGTACTATTAAAAATTCTGTAGCCCCGTCCACGAAGAATCAGTGTCATAAGTAGGTAGGTATCGTCGTCCGTCGTAGCTAGGTCGTGCTATACCTACCTGTCTGTCTGTTACTTCTTTACGCTTTAACCTAAACGGATTTTGATGAAATTTGCTTTAGTTATCGAGTCCCGGAAAGTCTAGGTTCTTACTTTAGTACCTATCCCGGAAGAACGCTTACCTAGGTAGTTCACGTGGGAACGCGCATCCGAATTTCACGCAGACAAAATAAGAATAATGTGTAACTAATTCGAGAATATTCATGCCACTCATTAAATATACGGAAAATAATTATTTCCTGTTAAAATAAAATTGTAACACTACCTATGCAAATGGGTGTTTACAGTCGGTTTCAATTAAAAAAACACCTGCACATTTGCTACGCACCAAAGCGCAGTAGGTTAGGTACCTACAGAGAGGTTGAGGAAAATAGGTATTAATTTTCTCAATTATATGCAATAAATACTACATTGTGTATTAAGGGCGACAAACGAGGAATTGAGAGCGAGCGTTTATAAGTCCGAAACCGAGGGCTTTAAAAGGGCTCGAGACTACGATTCCTATACCGCCCGTGATACACACAATGTTTTTCATCACACTTGCGAGGAAAATAAAGGAATTATTCACTAAGACGACCTGTGCATAAACAAATTGTGTAACATTCACGTTTTATTAAGAAATACTAAGTTTTATTGAAAGATACTTACATAAGCGATAGGTAATTAATTTAAGTTGTTTAAAATGTTAGATTTTTGTTGTTTTTAAGTTTGTGTTAGGCATTTGTATATAAAACCTATCATCATCATCATCATTTCAGCCGAAAGACGTCCACTGCTGGAGGTAGGCCTCCCCCAAGGCTCGCCACTCAGACCGGTTCTGTGCTACTTGCTTCCACCGGTTTCCCGCGACCTTCACGAGGTCGTCGCTCTATCTTGTTGGAGGCCTACCGACAGCTCGTCTCCCGGTTCGCGGACGCCACTCGAGAACTTTCCGGCCCCATTAGACATCAGTCCTGCGAGCAATGTGCTCCGCCCACTGCCACTTAAGGTTCGCAATTCTTCGGGCTATATAAAACCTATGTATCTGTATATTGGTAGTCTTGTTTGTTGTGCCCGTAGGTTAGGTTAGGTTAGCGGCGGAGCATGTTCGGTATGGAGTGTAGAATGTGTCTTGGTAAGGAGTGCAATCTTATATGGCGAAACAGTTGAAAACGTGTCCAGCGGATTTCAAAACAAAACATGCTCTCCTCACAACCGTTTTCGCCTCAGCAGCGCCATCTGAAGGCTGCGGACTATCCACCTAGGTGGCTTGACATTTCTGGCGACCGCACCGCCCACAACGTACCCGATTTGGTGTCCACTTGTGGAACAATAAAGATTGCGCTCCTTTACTTGAACCCTCCATATAGTGTTGGGCATATTCGCATCGCGAACAAACCTCTTTTGTTTATTCTTAAATATTGAGTTCGTACTGGCCACTAACAATGGTGCGGCCGTTTAGGTAGTTTTTACTTTTTAACTAGTATTAGGTATTTCGGAAAAAACAATTGAAAAAAATACATTACGGCCCGTGGGCTCATGGGAAATCTCGAATGCCCGTGGTCACCTTAATATGGGCCTTAGAGGCCTCTTTGCCTGCCTGTAATGACACCGTTTTCGAGCAAGTGTGATGAAAAATATTGATGTTCCTTATGTGAACTTAGTGTGCACGACTACAGCACCAACTAGCGGATGCGAAGTTGACGGCGCAATATGCAACTATAATGAAAAGTGGCGTAAAAGGCTTGTAAGCAATGTCTCTTTATCTAACCTCCTAACGAGAGATAAAGACAAAAGAAGCCTCGAATGACATTACGCGCTCCAGATGTACTTAATGCATTGCAAATAAATACGCAGCAGTAACATTTTCCTTCACTGCATAATTTCATATTTGGCACGCTGCGATCGTTTTCGTCTCTCCCACCACTGATTTTGCACACAGTGAATAGGCTGCGTAATGGTCAGAAAACATCGTCAATGCAAAAATGACGTTGACATGACATTTGCGTATACTGGGTGTGGCCTCGTATTAGGAGCAAACAATTTTAACGATGACTCCATGATACAATAATATACTTCACCAGGTATGGCAGTCCGGTATTCTGTAGTAGTGTGGGTGTCACCCTAACGTCATTCGCACTGCTGTGTGTTGCAAGTGGTGTATTAAAATAATCCCCGACCCCCATGTATCCTGTGTGTTTCATTAAATTATTACGTTCATTTGTTTTTAACTTGTCCCATTTTGTGTGTTTCAAGTAAATGACAATTGTAATGCCCAAATAATTTACTTTGCATTATAACGACATCAAATATTTCCTTCATTTTTGTTTTATTGCAATAAAGTGGCAACTCGACTTTGACGTAAAAGTGACACGTCACCCGGATCGGCAGACCTTGTTTTCTTAGACCATGGAGGATTCCACAGGGTATCCGCAGTTACCTCGACCTGATCCTAATGCTCCCGAGGGCTTAAAATCGGAGCTAAAGTAATTTAAAGTTAAAACCCGTAGTCAATGCACTTCAAATTATTTAAAACAATCATGAATGACAATGTCAAATATTACGACTGGGCACAATATGTTTGCAATACATTGCGAGCTCGATTGAGAGGGTTTACTCCGAAAGTTGGCAACGTCGCAAATAGCTGTCAAATATTTCGCTGTTTTCATTAATTTCTGAATATTACTGAATGAAAACATGAATGATCGCTCTATGGTTGAATAAAACATTAAGTATGGATTGCAACAATTATCGTAGGAACACGAAAATTTAATGCATTTTTTTTCATTTATCTTTTGAAAACTTTCCATCGCATTTTCCGTGCATTTTAATGTAATCTTATCATTTGAATGCCTAGCCAACAAATATAAAATGAGACGCGTCATTCAACCATAGAATGATAACTTCTTTTTTAATTCAGTAATATTGAGAAATTAATAAAAACAGCGAAACATTTGACAGCTATATGCGACGTTGCCAACTTTCGGGATGAACCCTCTTAATGTTGTTAGAAAATAACGGATAATTAATTTTCAATTAGAATTCATTAAAACCATTTAGACTATCACTGATGAGTTAACAGGCCACACCGTGTATGAAGTAAAAAAAGTCCGGGATAAAAAGTAGTGAAAATGAAAATGAAAATGAAAATATTTATTCTGCAAATAGGCCACATCTGGGCACTTTTACACGTCACTTTTAAATGAATTTAACAGAAATGAATTTACCAGCGCTTCTTAGACCCATTGCTTGAGAAGAAACGCCGCAACAAACTCAGCAGAAGGCCTTTTTTCAAAATTTAAACATATAGACTTACATTACATTTACATTAATATGTATAAAAATACATATAAACCTAGGTACATACTAAAATTACATTTAAGGGATGTATAGTCCCTAACTTAAACTTAAATCTAAGATCTTAGAGATGGTCTTATGTTAGGTACAAATTAATGAACATTTTAATTAGTGGCAGTATTTAACTCAATTCAATTCAATTCAATTCAATCATTTATTCAGCAAATTGGCCACATAGCGGCACTTTTACACGTCAGAAAAAGAATTTACCAGCGCTTCCTAGACCCATTGCTTGAGAAGAAGCGCCGCAACAAACTCAAGCAGAAGGCCTTTTTTCAAAATTTACAAAATTTACATTACATGTATAAAATATACATATAGGTACATACTAAAATTACATTGAAGGGATGTATAGTCCCTAACTTAAACTTAAATCTAAGATCTTAGAGATGTATAGTCTCCAAGGGTCCAGAAAAAAAATATATATATAAAAAATTATGGGGATGGCCTACATTGTCAAATAAATATAAATTCCATAGATGTCGACAGTCTCAAAATGTCAATAAATAATTAAATACAGCATGTATAAAAGAGTTCATTAATACATGTCAATAAGAACATGATGAGGTCTCTCGCTTAAAATGTTTGACTTAGTTAGACTTAGATGGTACTTTATTTTTTTTGGAAAGTGAACTACCGTACCTAACGACATCATTCGCCGCGTTATCGCGTTCCCGCGGGAACTGTGCGTTTTTCTGGGATAAAAAAGAAACCTAATGTCCTTTCCCGGGACTCCAACGATCTCCATATCAAATCAGTCAGACAGACAGAGTTACTTTAGCATTTATAATATTAGTATGGGTGGATTATTTATTAGAAGTATGGATACAATTTAGCTATTTAAGAACTTTGGCTGGAAACATAAACTCGTACATACTTAAATGTAGGTAATATACACGGTGGGTCAGAAAATATGGCAAATAATTAACCCACAGTATCGGCTATCGATTCTAAGTATATTGTATAGGCCTTAATTTTTTTCGAGTTGGTAAAAAAAAATGTATATGGGATTGGTTGTGTGAGCGACGCCTAAATCCTATACAAAATAAAAAATTTTAACAACTCAAAAAAAATTAAAGACCTATACAATATACTTAGAATCGATAGCCGATACTGTGGGTTAATTATTTGCCATATTTTCTGACCCACCATGTAAATGTAAACTTAGTTACAAAGAAAAAATCATATCATTTAATTCGTTTCTTACAAGTGTTCCATTATCTATATAATACTCATAATAAATCTGTAGAAGAAGTCGCGTCTATCGTCTGTTACTTGAAAATTAAAAGAAATGATCAAGTCGAGGTAAAGATTGATTGATTGATTGATTGATTGAGGGCACTAATAAACGATCATGAACACAAAATAACCATTTTTAGAAAAAAATGTGTGTATGTATGTATGACCGGATTTAACTACTACTAAAACTACTGGAAGGATTGCAACAAAATTTGATATGGGGGTAGTTTATAACACTGCTCAACATATAGGCTACTTTTATCCCGGAAAAATGCACGGCAGTGTAATACAAATTTAATCGTACAAAGAAACATTCATAAACTTAATTCTATTGGTACAAGTGTTCCATTATACTTAGATAGCAATTTTATTTTACTAAAATCTGCGGATAGAGGTACAGGCGAATAAAAAATTAAATATTGTGTACCAACTCTGGAAACAGACGAATTTACTTCCATACATAGACATAAATAATACTTCGTATGGACCCGGCCTAACGTAGATACATGTCATGTTTCCCCACTTCCTTGGTGTCCAATCCAAAGTTGAACTTGTATCGTGACATTAAAGCTGGGTCACATTTTTCCAACAACGAGACGAGTTTTTAGATACTGAGAAACAGTTTCGAAAAATGTTTTTTTAAAAACGCTTATTGTCACGCACGCTCGGTGACAGAACTTTGGATTGGACACCGTGGAAGTGGGGACATATTACGTGTACGTTAGACCGGGTCTAATTTATTTACGTCTATGCTTCCATAATTATTAGTACCTGGACGACCCAGCTTTACTACTACTACTACTAAAGCCTATTTGCGTCCCACTTCCACACGCCCAGGCACAAGCCTCCCCTCATCCATTAGAGGGCTATAGTTCCCACACGGGCCCACTGCGGATTTGGGATTTCACATCTTTGAATTGCTTTAATCGGCTGGAAATAGCTAAAACCGAAATTTCAGTTATGCAGCTAGAACGATTTGTCGTCCCCGTGAACTCGTATATTCCAAATTTCGTCCAAATCGTTAGAGCTGGTTCCGAGATCGCTCGTATAGATAAATAAATAGAGAAATATACAAGTTTAGCGCGTTACGTTTAAAGTATAAGATTTTGTTGCTTACAGCGGAATAATATGTAGTGTTGAGTACGCATATTTTCAGGCCTTATACTGCCAATTGAGAACTAAGTAAAGGATGACATTAGTACACGCCGGACAAGGCCTATAAAAGCACGACGATGAAGTGTCAATGTTGAGGACGTCTGTACACTTGTAAATGTGTGTGTACCACTACGCGGGCCAATGATTCACTCTCCATCTCCGGATGAAACAAAAGGCGGAAGGGCGAGTTGGGCGCGAGTTGCGCGCCGGCTAGATTCAGGCGGGCGAATCCGTGGCCATTCTCTCTGTTAAATATTCTGTGGTAGAGGTCTGCCTAGGAAGGTGTGGATGGATTTCGTGAAAGATGATATAAAAGACAGACAGACAGAGTCAGTATAGACATGGCAGCTGATGGCGCAAATGGAAAAAGAAGACATCTTGTGCCGACCCCGCGTCAAGTAAGAAAAGGGCAAAAGGGAATGATGAGGAGCGTTCAGTAAAAGATTGTTCTTCGTGAACTTGAACACCTATTAAGTTTTCATTTACATAAGTGTAAATCCTGTGTGTGTGTGTTTGTGTGTGTAGTAAGCGATGATGATGATAATGATGATGATGATGATAACGATGGTGACGATGATGATGATAATAATGATGAATGAATTCAACATAAACATTTTGAACTAATAAGTAAAAAGTAACTTAAGTAAGTATTTATAGATAAACATAATATTTCCAAAAGAAAACTATCGAAATGAATGAAATTAAATGCGAATGTTCAGCAGTGGACGTCTATCGGCTGGTATGATGACGATGATGATTTCCTCACAGACGCCGATTGCCGGACTTGTATAATAGAAGGCTCTGCAATCCATTCCATATTACTATTATAATGCGAAAGTAACTCTGTCTGTCTGTCTGTTACCTCTTCACACTTGAACCGCTGGACCAAACGAGATGAAATTTGGCATGGAGATACTTTGGGTCCCGGGAAAGCCTACTTTTCATTCCGAAAAAACGCGTGGTTCCCGCGGGAACGCGATAACCGAATTCCACGCGGGCTAAGTCGCGGGCAGAAGCTAGTAATGTTCATCATCATCATTTCAGCCGAAAGACGTCCACTGCTGGACATAGGCCTCCCCCAAGGCTCGCCACTCAGACCGGTCCTGTGCTACTTGCTTCCACCGGTTTCCCGCGACCTTCACGAGGTCGTCGCTCCATCTTGTTGGAGGCCTACCGACAGCTCGTCTACCGGTTCGCGGGCGCCACTCGAGAACTTTCCGGCCTCATCGGCCATCAGTCCTGCGAGCAATGTGCCCCGCCCACTGCCACTTAAGGCTCGCAATTCTTCGGGCTATGTCGGTGACCCTAGTTCTACTGCGGATATCCTCATTTCTGATTCTATCACGCAGAGAAACCCCGAGCATAGCCCTCTCCATTGCTCTCTGAGTGACTTTGAGCCTTCTTATGAGGCCCATCGTAAGCGCCCACGTCTCGGAACCATAAGTCATCACTGGCAACACACACTGGTCGAAGACTTTCGACTTGAGACACTGCGGTAATTTGGACGAAAAGACACTGCGAAGCTTCCCGAACGCTGCCCAGCCGAGTCGGATTCGACGATTGACCTCTTTCTCGAAGTTGGACCTACCTAACTGGACTGTTTAGAATACAGTTTGTCCCAGGTATACATAATGGTCAACAACTTCGAGCGTAGAGCCTCCGATTATTACGGGAGTTGGCACAACATGGACATTAGACATAATTTTCGTCTTGTCCATGTTCATTTTAAGACCAACTCGATCGGAAACTCTGCTGAGGTCAGCGAGCATAATACTGAGGTCCTCCATGGTCTCAGCCATGACTACAATATCGTCGGCAAATCGAAGGTGAGAGATGTACTCGCCATTAACATTGATGCCTCGACCTTTCCAGTCCAGCACCTTGAAAGCATCCTCCAATGCAGCGGTGAACAGCTTCGGAGAGATCACGTCTCCTTGTCTGACTCCCCGCTGCAGTGGAATAGGCTTCGTGGTCTGGTCCTGTAGTCGGACGGACTACGCATTTTCGTACAAACACTTCAACACTTCGATGTACCGGTAGTCAACTTGGCACCTCTGGAGAGACTGCAGCATAGCCCAAGTCTCGATCGAATCGAAGGCTTTCTCGTAGTCCACAAATGCAAGGCAAAGGGGGAGGTTATACTCTTCGGTCTTCTGTACAACCTGCCGCAACGCATGTATGTGGTCTACGATACTATAGCCCTTTCGGAAACCGGCTTGTTCGGGAGGCTGGAATTCGTCAAACCTGCGCGCGAGACGGTTCGTAATGACTCTCGAAAACAGCTTGTAAACATGGCTCAGAAGTGAGATGGGTCTATAATTCTTCAACAAGGTGTTATCACCTTTTTTGAAGTAGAGCACCACCACACTTCTGTTCCATGCTCGCGGCGTTCTCCCTTCATGAATGACGGAATTAAACAGCGTCTGAAGGGCCTTAAGGACTGGTTTACCACCCGCCTTCAGGAGTTCGGCTGTAATTCCGTCGTCACCAGGGGCTTTGCCGTTCTTAAGCTGTTTGAGAGCCATACTAATCTCGTACAGGCTGACGTCCGGGATATCTTCGGTATAGTGTCGGGTTAATCTAGCTCTAGGGTCTTTAGCTGGATCAGCGACGGGTGTTCGGGTTGTCGTGTATAACTGTCCGTAGAACTTCTCGACTTCTCCCAACAGCTCCGGTTTGGATGAAATGATCCTGCCGTCTTCGGTCTTCAGCTTTGTCAATTGGCTTTGGCCAATAGACAGATCTTTAGCAAACACCTTCGAGCCTCTGTTACGCTCAATAGCCTTTTCAATACTGTTGGTATTGAATCGGCGTACATCACGCTTCAGAGACTTCGAGATCCATCTATTGAGCTGCCGATAATGACAAGCGTCACCTGAAGACTGCAGAATAATTTTACGTCTCACCTCCATGAGCTTAAGGGTTGGGTCTGAGATTTTCTTGGTTCTTATACGGCGGGTCTTGAAGAACTTAGACCCAACCGTATGAAAAGCTTCCACAAACCCGTCGTTATAATCGTCCACGTCGCTTTCTAGGCATGCAAAACGGTTATGGAGTTCGAGCTGAAAGCTCTCGGGGTTTTGGAGCTGGGCCGGTGCCGGGCGGAGCGTAGACTTTATCAGTCGAGATCTCTCAAGCTTTACTTGGATATTCAATGTGCCTCGTACCATACGGTGATCGCTCCCGGACTTAACCGAATTGATCACTGAGACATCATCGAATATCTGCTTCCTCGTCGACATGATAAAGTCTATCTCATTCCTCGTTACACCATCAGGGCTCATCCAGGTCCACTTTCTGTGCTCACGTTTCTTGAAGAAGGAGTTCATCATATAGAGTCCCTCCTTCTCCATGAAACCAGCCAGTAGGTGGCCCCGGTGATTCCTGCGCCCTACTCCAAATTGCCCCACTCTCAGCTCCTCACCGTCTTGTTTGCCTAGTTTTGCGTTGAAGTCCCCCATAACAACTGTGAAGTGAGTTCTGGAGCTATGCAATGTCCTCATACATAGCCTCCACCTCATCGTCGGAGTGCGTCGAGGTCGGAGCGTAAACCTGTATAACCTTCAACGAATATTGTTGTGTTATTCTGAGTACAAGGCACGCTACCCTGGTCGACACACTCTCGATCTTCACCACATTGTTTGCGAGGGACTTGTGGACGATAAACCCGACACCTCCCTGGGACTGTTGGTCGCCCTCCCGGAAATAGAACAGGTTACCGGACTTCAGGGTTATCATGTCCTCCCCCTCTCTCCGGACTTCTGATAACCCTATGATTCCCCAACGTAACCTGCTCAATTCTTCCTCCAGTTCCAGTACCTTTTCGTCGGTCCGCAGTGTACGGCAGTTATATGTTGCCAGGGCCAAGGGTCGTCGTTTTTGGTAGCCGGGTCTCTGCCGGAGATTAACTTTAGCACCCCCTGCCCCGCCGTTACCATGGCCGCTACCGGAGCCAGGAATAGCGGGGCCGCCGGCGACTGGGGGTCTGGGCATTGGTTGTGGCACTTTCTTGGTCCCAAGTATATAGATCCCTTGGGGGGGATTGCCATAGTCGCCACGCTTGGCAGGCGGGTTGGCGACCGCAGCTTGATGAAGGTAGTTCTCGGAGGACGCTGCTGCCCATCCTCCGGTTTATCCCTTAGTCGCCTCTTACGACACCCACGGGAAGAGAGGGGGTGGTGCAATTTTTTGCCGGCACCACACGGTAGTAATGTTACTATTTCTGAAAGTGCTTCATATCGGGAAAATTCAAAAATACTTTCCTACCTACCTACCCGTGAAAATAACACGCGCCATCTTCAAGCATTAATTTACTTACACGAGATTATATGTTTATTCACCTGTTATATTATATCAGCAAACACTGGGCTGTCCTTGGTTTCTATGTATAATATGACTTATGAAATAAAAACTGCTGTTTCAACTGAATTTTTTTGGCTTTTGAAGTGAAGTCCTAAAATCACAAGTTAAGTGAGTATGAAATCGGCTTCGTTATTGTCTATCTTCGGTGTCCTGGTCGCTACGGCCGCGTGCTAACCTAACCTAACCTACATTTGGCGAACTACGATTGGGACCAACTGCTAAATGTGGAAAATAAGAATTCCTTGTAGTCCGAGTGTCGGCCTATGTGGAAAATAAGAATTCCTTGTAGTCCGAGTGTCGGATTAAGAGGAAAATTAAAATTCCTTGTAGTCCGAGTGTCGGCCTATGTGGAAAATAAGAATTCCTTGTAGTCCGAGTGTCGGCCTATGTGGAAAATTAAAATTCCTTGTAGTCCGAGTGTCGGACTAAGTGGAATAAAAAAATCCTTATAGTCCGAGTGTCGGACAACGCTGTCGAACCACGCGGCCGGAGGGGTCCTGGTCACGCCATGAACTATCTAATAAGTAGAATTTTTTTATTTAAGTTGCTCATCTTGTTCCCACGAGTAGCTAGGAAGGCTGTATACACCTCGAGGTCGCCCGGTATCGAGGGGTTCCGTTTGGGACTGAGCTCCGCCCTCAGCCACGCATCTCTCGGCACGGAAGAACGCCTTAGATTGGGGTTTTTTGAGTCGAGGTTGTCTCCTCCAGGAGGTGGAAAGACGGGAGGGATCTAAGGATGGGCAGGAGGGAGTGGGAGGGTGACTTGGGAGGGATCGGGGAGTGTTGGATCATGGGAGTAGGGGAAAGGAGTACTCAGGTGGTGGGATTGCCAAGCTGAGTATCGCCCCACATACTTGGCTACTGACAGTCCGGGGTGGATGGTAAATATGCGACGCCCGCTATGACTGTAGCATTTCCAGGGTGCACGACCTACTCGAGCGATATCGGGTAGGTTCGCCCCAGGTCCGTACGTCGGCGGTGTCTGGGGCGACGAGGACGTGTATGTTGGGACTGGGTCGGAAGAAGCCTGATAGCCTAGCGTCGCATACCTAAGCGTGCTTGTTCCTACCTTGCACCCCCATAAGTAGAATTACCACTAATGGAAAATTGTGGCAAAAGGCTTGTATGTCTCTTTATCTAACCTCATAACGAGAGATAAAGAAAAAGAAGCCTCGGATGACATTACTCACTCCAGATGCTACTTAACGCACAGCGACAGTTCAACTGATGTTCAAATTTACATGTAATGTAAATTTTGTAAGTATGTGGAAATTTTGAAAAAAGGCCTTCTGCTTGAGTTTGTTGCGGCGCTTCTGCTCAAGCAATGGGTCTAGGAAGCGCTGGTAAATTCTTTTTCTGACGTGTAAGAGTGCCTCTATGTGGCCAATTTGCTGAACAAATGATTGAATTGAATTGAATTGCTCACTTCACTGGTGTCCGTCAGAGTTTTCATATTTGGCTATATCACGCGCTGCGATCGTTTTCGTCTCCCCCACCACTTCTTTGAACACAGCGATAGCAGGGGTGGGTGAAGAGTTGGGCGCCAATGTGAGCCTGCTCGCTGGTCGAGAGTAAAAACGCAAACCGGTCGTGGATGAAATGATTTATTATTTGTTTTAAAATAATGGTAAGTGGCACCTGTTGACAAAGAAAATACAGGGGTTTGTACTAGGGATTTCGCCCTCTTAAAGATGAAAATGGTAAAAATGCAGAAACACGTGATAATTCATTCTAAATCGACCATCTAATTCGTAACATATTGGGCATTTAACTTCAATAGGATAGTTCATTCATACAAACTTTCATTAGCTAAGTATTTCATTTCACCTACACTTCCTAAAGGTTTTTTAACTAAAAAATATTTGTTTGCTTCTAATTAGGGAACTAAATCATAGTGTCATGTTCTTTTAACTTCAAAAAGAACTGATTTGCAGATGGACCCCTTTTTTTGACCCTCACTGGTGCGATCGTACCAAAACGGGATTTTTTGAAGCTCGACCTTCAAAAAATCCAGTCTTAGTGAGCATCTACAATGCAAAACCCATCCTCTATCCAAATTTCAACTACCCAGCTTCACCAGTTTCGTATCGGAGATTATGAATCGGTCAATCAGGACAAGCTCTTTTATAGGATAGATTTCAAATACCAGACCTTCTTAAAGGTTTTCCTGTAATCTATAGGTCAAAAACTATCCTCCGTATTTTTTCCAAATCTTTAGGCAGTAGTTTCGGAGATCAGTAGATGAGAATGGTCATTATTCACCTGTTTTCTTAAATAACTCGAAAACTATTGACCATAAAATTTCATCATCATCATCATCATCATTTCAGCCGATAGACGTCCACTGCTGGACATAGGCCTCCCCCAAGGCTCGCCACTCAGACCGGTCCTGTGCCACTCGCATCCACCGCGTTCCCGCGACCTTTACAAGGTCGTCACTCTATCTTGTTGGAGCCCTACCGACAGCTCGTCTACCGGTCTACCATAGCTGGTCTACCATAAAATTTATAAAAATAATATATTCGAGATCCTCATAAGAAGTATTTACATTTGAAATGTCACATGATATTATTCGAATGAGATGAAATTTGGTAAACAAATGTAAATTGATGGGCCAAGACGGCAACTAAATGAAGATAGGGTTTGAGTTTGGGTTTTGATCTATCTATCTATATCTACTATGTATGACAGCCTATTTGCGTCCCACTTCTGGGCACAGGCCTCCCCTCATCATGAGAGGGTTTGGGCTAATAGTCCCCACGTGGGCCCAGTGCGGATTGGGGAATTCACACATACATCTGTGAATGACTTCGCAGATGCGTGCAGGTTTCCTCACGATGTTTTCCTTTAACGAAAAGCTCATGGTAAATACTAATTGAAGAGGTAAAGGAATCGAACCCCCGACCCTCGGCATGAGAGGCGGTAGGTCGAACCACTAGGCCACCCACGGCTTTTTAGGGTTCCGAAGTCCACAAGGAACCCTTATAGTTTCGCCATGTCCGACCATCCGTCCGGATTATTTCTCGGAGATGCTTAGTTCTAGAAAGCTGTAATTTGGCATGAATATACACATTAGTTACGCTGACAAAGTGGTACAATAAAATTTTGAAATATATTTTTTTATAGGGTACCTCCCCTACTCGTAAAGTGGGGATGTATTTTTTTTTCTTGCATACCCCATGGTGCGGCATATCGTTGAATAGGTCTTAAAAAATATTGTGGGTTTGTTAAAACCATTTTTTGATTAAGTGATGCGTTTGTGAAATATTAAGCTTTAAAATGCTATTTTTTGTTAGTGTCGAGTGTCCCCCCCACCCATGCCAGCTAAATTGTGGTATTTGGATGGCTTTGACGATGCTGGGTCAGGGCCTTAAGGGGGTGTAATAGGGAATGAAACTTTGTAGGGATAACCCTTCATGATTTAGATTTTCGATAAGGATTAATTAAATAAATTAGGATAAATTAAAAGGGGCGAAATAATAGTACATTATTGCCGTGGCCGGGAAAGTAGGTCTTTGCAGGCTGAGTACTGGTTTAAAGGGCCGAGGCTTCGCCGAGGCTCTTTAATATGTACGAAGCCTGCTAAGCCTTTCACGTGCCGAGGCTTATATAGTGCTTTTCTCAAAAATGAAAAAAAAAACCTTGATATTAGGTATTCATAATACAGCATTGACACGCACGCAAAGGTAGTCAAGTACTTACAACAAATCCAATGGAACGCCAGTCTTATTTCGTATTCACCGATATTTGACTTTAACAGACACACTAACACGGCAAGTTAAAAACTCGCATGTAGATTTCTCGTTTTTTATAAAAATTAAGACCTTTTATTAATTTTTAAACCAAACTAGTAAACTATTTTCATGAAATTTAGCTAAATAAATCTGATACAAGACAAGAACTCCCGCTCTTTATGGATCGTTTTTTTTTTAAATTCCGTTCTGAAATACATTGCGCTGTTTCAGACACGGATAAAAACGTTTGGTTTCGCGTCAATTGACAGATACAGAACATGCAGACTTGGCTGTTTGGGAATTCCTTCGCGTATTTATCAGTTTAAAAAAAAGTACCTGTACGATAATGAAATTTCATACAACATTCCCTGCGCTTATACATGCCGCGGAAGTAAATTCATACAAATTTCCGGGGCATGCAGTTGAGTTTTTTTTTTAAATTTTTGACTGATCGTCAATGACGCACTTTGCGGTCTGATAGAAAGCAGACAATGACGAGTTTCCCGGCCATTTTTGAGAAAAAGATGTAAATGTGTATAGCTGAGCAACTTTAAGAGAGAATCGGGTGTTAGGTAGACGTACAAAATATATAATATGAAACAAAAAGGGCGAGAGAAGCGATTTTCGCGGACCCCGTGCTATGGGGTGTCATTGGTAAGGTCTTTAAAATTTCTGTTGCTGTTTTTTCAATGTGAAGTGCCAATTTTTGTTCGGGTCAACTTTGAGGACTGAGATGGAAAGGATCTCTTTGCCAGTAATCTCACCGGGGTCACTTAACGTAACACTGCTTTTTGGTGACAGGTTAGCGAGTAAGACGGAAGATAGCTACATCTGGACGGACCTTGCAAGACCTAGTACCACCAGAAAAAATCGCTAAAGCCTCGATTTGCAGTTAATTTCAATATTTTGCGCGGACAAAGTAACAGGCAATATGCTAGTAACTATATAAAACTTTTCCTTTTCTGAGTGACTGACAGATAACGCACTGAAGCCCCTAATAGTCACAAAAAGCTGAAATTTTTCGAAGCGTGATTTTGAAGCCAACACATGAAAGGCATATTTAAGTAATAAAGTAAACAAGTCACATTCTATTGTACAAAAAAAAACATTATAGTACCTACACTTTACAATATTGAAACACTTGTGCAAAGATTAGCGTGTCTCTTTAAAGAATTTAGAATTTAGAAAGGGGGTGCAGTCAGCAGCAGAAGTAGATAAACTGTCCAGGTGTTCAAAATAGAAGAAGAAGAAGAAGAAACATTTATTCGGTACAAAACACACAACATAACATAAATAACAATAAAATCGAAGAAAACAATAACATTTACGTGTGATTTGTCACGAAATGGTCCTAGCTCAGCATGTGCTGGCATCGAGGCCAGCGCTGGTCTTCCGCTAGGACCATTTGGTGAGATCTAGGACCATCAGAGAGATAAAATGACCTACACACGCCCTTAACGTCTTAAGAATAAGGTCGTGTGTAGGTCATTTTGAACACCTGGACAGCTTATCTACTTCTGCTGCTGACTGTACCTGCCTTAAGGTGCAAAGGTAGTAAGGTGAAAAACCCAATTTGGGCACGTTTAAAGATATAAAACTAAAAGTTAGGCCCAAATATAGGTCTCGAAAAAATACATTTGACAATTGATATGTGCTCTTCAAAAGTTGCGGTGGGTACGTGCACAAGCATCGTCCGCGCACGTACCCACCGCAACTTTTATGACGGAAATGGTAGTTATTTACGGTTTTTGACCAAAGTAATGATTATTTTACAATATCCACAGCTCAGTATGAAAAACTGAATAAAGTTTGAGAAAGAAAATGCCTTACTTGATGTATTTTTTTTTGCAAGGACGACCTGGACGTATCGCAATTTCTGCAGCTCAGATTAAAGAGGACTTATCAATTCTTCATATATATATTTTCGAGACCTATATCTTGGGCCAATTTTTAGTTTTAGTGCTTTAAACGCGACTAAAATGTGGTATTTCACCTTACCACGCGCCTTAACTTATACTCTGCAAAACCACGTCATTAGTTGAAAATTCTTAGAAAAAAATCATTTACCTTGAGTATTTTAATTGACCTTTTGAATGAAATTGGTCCTCCTAAGATATATAATAGACTGCCGAAAGCAATATTAGAAATAGCCGATATTAAAAACTTGAAAAAGTCTTTGTTCACATTTCTTATACTTAAATAAAGCCACAGAGTGGGTTCCACGAGATGGCTGCCGGAGAAGAGGCAGACCCAAAAGGAGATGGCGGGACAACTTGGACGCATTTGACCCAGATTGGCGGGAGCTTGCACAGAATAGAGGAGAGTGGCGACAAAGAGGGGAGGCCTTTGCCCAGCAGTGGGACACTTCATAGACTATAATAATAATAATAATAAATAAAGCCTATTACTCAATTAATGAATATTTAAATGATGTAACTATTTGACTAAGTAACTACATACCTAGTAAGTGAGTAAGCATGCTGCATGCTCTATTTGACAGCCATTTGTACGCACCACGGCAAAACTCGGCAGGACATAAAATTTGTACCATCATGATGCGACCTGAGTTATGACAAATAAATGATATTTGATTTGATTCGAATGATCCCGATTACTTAAATTGAAATTCAATGCTAATTGTCAATAATTAAATACTGGTTGTGCACTGCAACTTCGTCTGCGTGGAATATAAAATTAACGGTAACTTTCCTTTTTGATCTCCGATATTAATCAAACATTGCTTTATATTAAGCTCCCAACGATGCTCTATCTGCCTTTGAAAAACTGCATTCAAATCGGTTCAGTAGGTTCAGAGATTAACTCTATCAAACAGACCGACAGACGGACAAACAGAGAAACAGATACAGAAAAATGACCCTTTTATTATATGTAGTAATAGATTAACATGCTCCAATATATGACATCTTGTGCAAATAGTTTGAACATTCATCAATAAAATGATCCCCTTCATACAATTGGAGGTGTTTTTGACTGGAACATCTGTTAAAATAATACATATTGGTCTATTGTAAAGGCCTGAGTATAAAAGACCCACAGCGTTCAATCTGTGGTGAGTAAGTAGAAGTGATTTGAAGATGTCGCTAAAGGTCCTACTGATTCTATCTCTGGTAAGTTAATTGAAACTAACCATTGCAATAATTTTTCAGGAATTCGATAAGATTGGCTTTCTTTAAGCAGTATTCAAACGAAAACTATTTGCTTTTGTAAGGCGAGTAAAATATATGTTAATTTTCATTATGTACTTGAAAAACTTCATCATCTCCTTTACTATTATCCCACATTACGTGGGGTCGGCACAACATGGTACTTTCTTCCATTTCTCTCTGTCAGCCGTCATCTCAGATTTCACACCCTTTTTAATCATATCCCCTTTCACACACTCCATCCATACCTTTCTTGGTCTTCCTCTACCTTTATATCCATCCACATTCATATTTATAACTCTTTTCGTTATATGGCTTTCATCCCTCCTGCCCATACCACGCTAACCTGTTGCTCCTCAATTTTTCCACTACTGGTGCTACTTTCAAACATCCCCTTATATACTCATTCCTTATATTGTCCATTCTCGTTACTCCACACGTTCATCTCAACATACGCATCTCAGACACATGCAATTTACTTTCATCCGTCACTTTTGTTCCAACATTCCGATCCATACATTACGACAGGTCTCACTGTGGTCTTGTAAATTTTCCCCTTGAGCGTCAAGGGCATTCGCGGGTCAAAAATAGACCCTGAGACCTGCCGCCATTTCATCCAACCTGCATTGATCCGGGCCCTTGTTTCGCGGTCAATGTCGCCATCTTGTTGTAACATTGAACCGGGGTACTTGAAGTCGGAGCAAACGGGAAAGGGTACGCCATCTAAGGCAATGGGAAAAGCTGGATGGACCACCGAAGTCACAGAACAGATGTTCAGTTTTGGTTCTGCTGATCTTCAGTCACCTTCCAGCCTTTCCCGCCATTTTCCCAATCTTTCACCGACAAGAACAATATCGTCAGCAAAATGCATACACCAGGGTGCTTCCGACTGTATGTCCGATGTGAATGCTTCCATAATCAGGAACAAAACAATTACAGATTTTGACATTATATATGGCCCGTTGAAACCATACAAGTTTTTTGAGAAAATACAATTTTCGAAATTTACAATTTCAATGGGCCCGCGTGGGGGGATTAAGTATAGCCCAAACCCTCTCGTGATAAGTAGGCCTGTGCCCAGCAGTGGGATGCAAATAGGCTGTAGTAGTAGTACAATGTCGGACAGACCTCATCCGTAATTAAGTAGAAATGGTTTCAATTAATTCGAATTAAAAAAATATTTACTTACCGTTTTATTTTCTAACAAAATCTAGCCGGCAATGTATTACAAACATATTAAGCCCAGTCGAAATATTTCAATTTCACATTATCATTCATGATTGTTTTCAATAATTTTAAGTTACATTGAATATCGATGGGTTATAGGTATAGCTTAAAATTACTTTAGTTCCTTTAACTAATTGGCAAACGTAATTGAACTGCGGTCAAGGGAATTGTGGATTTCTGCTCCTGTTACGGGCCACACCCGGTGTGGTATATTTTTGTATATGGATGATTTACTAACGTTTTCTTTGTTTATTTACAGATAGCCGCGGCTGTGGCCAGCCCGACACCAGCTGTGGGCTCGGTCCAAGGTAGCTTTGGAGGTGTAAGTAATTAATTAAAAACCGTTTCATTAATTTGTATTAAATCATGCTAGTAGAAAGTCGTCCACTTCTCTGTGACTATATTTCAATGAATAGCTAACGCGGGACGGGTATCATCGATGTAAAAAATGTTTATTAAAAACCAAAAAATTCGACTGCGTTAAATATAAAAAATAAACTAAAAAATACAAAAACAAGACCAATTATTAGCCGTTATAAAGAACGTAACGCCGAACGATTTCTTCAGTCGGGACCCATTATTAGGAAGTTTTTTGCCTTAGGTATAAACTACTTACATTTTGAACGGCTCCCGACTGAGCAAACCTTTAGGCGTTGGGTACATTCTAAGTACTAACTTTCTAGCGGCAACTAATTTTTCACCTCACTGGCTCGAAAGTGGTCGTTTTGCAGCTTGATATCCGAGCGCAATAGTTGTTTTTATCCGCTAGCGTGGAAAGTGTTTTTGAAATTCGAACGACGCATGACGCCACTGTCACAATAAAAAAAACAACGATACGTTCTGAAACGCAATTCGTCGTGAGAGTTTTATTAAAATAAAGGTTCAAATTACTTAATTTCATTTCATTTTATTTCAGAAAACATTACAAGTTTACAGTTATTCACCAAAGCACTTGTATGCTTAGTCTTTACAATAGGTACACAAAATCATCATTAATAAATTTATATTAATAATACACCGTTTCAGATGTATTTCATTATTTCACTATGTTTTATCACAAAAATACTTAAATATGTGTGTATTTTAACTGTATTCAATGAATAATTGAATCTTGAAGTACGAGTAGGAGTGATTTGGAACGCAACCTCCGGAAAAAAAACATGAAAAAAAATTAAAGAAAAAAGTTTTAGATTGCTGGTTTTGTAATTTAGAATACCTATACGAAGTAATAAAGAAAATATGAGCGATTCTAGCGATGAAGATACGAATTTATCTCCTCCAGAGTTAGCACAAACTGTACGTGACGCCGAACTAAGTCTTCTTCCCGAAAAATCGCGCGTGAGGTGAAAAATTGTGTGTTGCGCTCAGCAGCAAAGTCGTTTGCTGTCTCGTGCCTTGAAACCCTCGTTACACTCAGGATTCTATATTTGAACCACTCGCTTCGCTCGTGGTTCAACCCTAGAATCCTTCGTTCACTCGGGTCTCAATCACGCACTCACAGCAAACAACAACTTTGCAGCCTTGCATAACAAATAACTATTCTAGTCTTGTTTTTTTAGTTTTATTTTTGATATATATTACGCAGTCGGGATTTTTGTTTTTTAACGACTACAACAGCCTATTTACGGCCCACTGCTGGACACATGCCACCTCTCATCACGAGAGGGTTTGGGCTATAGTCCCCACGCGGGCCCAGTGCAGATTGGGGACTTCACACACATCTTTGAATTACTTCGCAGGTGCGTGCAGGTTTCCTCACGATGTTTTCCTTCACCGAAAAGCTCAGTGGTAAATTCAAATTGATTGTTGTTTTTGAACTACCTTTTTGATTTTACAATTTTAAGTTAAATTTAAAAAAAAGTAAGTTCGTAAGCTAACTTTATGTTAAATGCGCGTGGAATTCGGAAATAGCGTTCCCGCGGGAAGTAGCCTACATGTTGACCAGTGTTATAAACTACCCCCATACCAAATTTCGTTGCAATCCGTCCAGTAGTTTTAGAGTTAAATCCGGACATATACAGACATTTTTTTTTATCTTTATAGTCCCCTCGACTTCATAGTTTCTTTTAATTTTCAAGTTACAGACGCGACTTCTTCTACAGACTTATTATTAGTAGGTACTTATAGATTTAACCTTTCATCATGTCGCTTTTATTGTGTTAGATATTGTAACATTAATCGATTGTTCTAGGTATTGCAAATCGGATCATCGGGAATTGGCGACGCGCTAAAATCTCTCTTCAAACCTGTCAACGGTATGTTGTAATTATCAAAGATGTTATGTAAATAATTAATGAAATATTACCTTCCGATATGATCGGAAATCATGAAAATTCAAGAGTTAAGAGGGAAGAATACCTACTACTCGTCCATACAAAAATTACAAAAAGAGAAAACGTTTTTGCACATCTAAATATAGTCCAATCTCCATGATTTTTTAATATGTTGTTGACACAATGAAATACTAGGTTTATAGGTTTTCCTTTTTTTTTAATTTGAAATGGATTCAAAGTTCTTACAAATTAAAAAAAAAGGAAAACCTATAAACCTAGTATTTCTGCTCTTAAAGTCACTTACTACTACTGCTACAGCCTATTTGCGTCCCACTGCTGGGCACAGGCCTCCCCTCATCATGAGAGGGTTTTGGGCTATAGTCCCCACGCGGGCCCAGTGCGGATTGGGGACTTCACACACATCTTTGAATTACTTCGCAGATGCGTGCAGGTTTCCTCGCGATGTTCTTTCACCGAAAATGTGCGAAATTCAATATGAATTGACCACTGAGCAGTGGTCAATTCATATTGAATTTCGCACATAAGTAAACTTAGAGGTGCGAGCCGGAATCGAACCCCCGACCCACGGCATGAGAGTCGGTAGGTCGAACCACTAGACCACCACGGCTTCACAAAGTCACAAGCAGAAAGTCAGTTAGCTACGAGTAATTTCACCCTCAAAAGTCAAACGATACTAAAGCATTCTCCCTATGATTGACTATCACTGCCATGACATCCAGAGCAGTAGGTAATGGGTGCTTTTTGTTTCTCTTTGGTTTATCCTATACGAGCTGACCCGGCGGACTCCGTCACGCCTAACAGTCATGAGCGTGATGTGCTGTCATTTGCGCAGGATGGCGGAAGCGAATTTAGAATCATAAATAAAATTATCGTATTTTTTGCTCTTTTTGATATTTTAATGAGCGGAGACAAATCCAAAAAATTAAAGATCATCGAAATCGGTACAGCCGTTCTTGAGTTATAACTGGTGTAACTAACTTTGTTTTTTATATATATAGAAAACTAGCTTCGGTTATCGCATTCCCGCGAGAATCATGCGTTTTTCCGGGATAAAAAGTAGCCTATGACCTTTCCGGGGACTCGAACTATCTCCATTCCAAATTTATCCAAATCGGTCCAGCAGTTGAAGCGTGAAGGGGTAACAGACAGACAGAGTTAATTTTGCATTTATAAATATTAAATAAAATAATTAATATGGACCCAACTTCCATTTGGTATTTTTCCTTCAGTCTTCTGTTTTCTGAAAATTAATATAATTTTTGACAGCGCTTTCTTTAATTTCACTGCTAGGCTAATGTTTTTTTTTTTCTTTTCAGGAGCCCAAAATGTTGCCAAGAACATAATAGATGATATATTAAACATCAGTAAGTTTGTCGTTTTTGGTTTTCATAAGATCCAGTTCTTTTCAAGTTTTGTTTTGCAAGTTTCTACTATTTAATTATGTTCAAAAAAATCAATCAAATATTCAGCAAGTTGGCCACATAGGGGCACTTTTACACGCCAGAAAAAGAATTTATCAGCGCTTCCTAGACCCATTGCTTGAGAAGAAGCGCCGCAAAAAACTAAAGCAGAAGGCTTTTTTCAAAATTTCCACATTGTTACAAAATTTACATTTACTATTTTACATTACATGTATAAAATATACATAGGTACGTCATTTTACATTGAAGGGATCTATAGTCCCATTAGTCTCTAACTTAAACTTGTAATTTTTTTTACAGAGGTCCGGGCCTTTACGGACATCCTCACTCTTGGGGTGAAAGGTAAGATTATTAATAGTACATTGCAGACCTAGGGCGGTGAATTCGTTAGCGCCACAGATCGCGTGTTTGTGGCCCGAACCGAGATGGTGAGGGCCATATATATGCGATCTGGGGCTTTACGAATTACCGCCTGTGGATTATATTAGTACATTGTGTATTAGGGGCGGTAAGCGAGGAATTGTAGTCGAGAGCATTTATAAGCCCTCAAGTGAGGGCTTTAAAAGGGCTCCAGACCGCAATTCCTTTACCGCCCGTGATACACACAATGTTTTTCATCACACTTGCGAGGAAAATACAGGAAATATTAACTAGGACGACCTGTGAACTTGTGTCTGTAGGTTAGAGGCGAACAAACCTTTTTTGTTTATTTTTAAATATTCAATTCGTACAGGCCAGGTAGTTTTACTTTTTATTTTCTATTATTTCGAAGTAAACAATTAAAAACAAATACATTACGGCCCGTGGGCTCATAAGAAATCTCGAAAGCCCGTAGTCATAATCTGGGCTTTAGATACCGCTTTGCCTGCCTGTAATGACACCGTTTTCGAGCAAGCGTGATGAAAAAAGTTGTACGTCTTGTCTTGGCAAGGAAGCGACGTTTTCTCCAGGGGCAGAAAATCCCACTTTACGGCCAAGGGAGGCGTAATAGTACATTACAGACCTAGGGTGGTGAATTCGTAAATGTCACAGATCGCAGGTTTCTTTCGTAAATATGCGATATGGGGCTTTACTATATACCGCCCGTGGTTTGTCAAAAGTTTTACGTCTTGCCCTGGCCAAGAAGTGAGATTTTCTTTCCGCGTAGCGGGCAGAAAATCCCACTTTACGGCCAAGGGTGATGTAAAAATATTTTAAAAAAGATACAACATTCAGAAATGCTCAGTGAAGCCAATATATATATAGCAAGATAGCATGTCGCATTTTAGTATTATAGCTACCACGATTTTGTTTGGTAAACAAGAACCCAATGAAAGGCGGCACCAATCTAGGGCAAAGCCAAAATAATTGTTATGATTTTAGCACCATCATCATCAATGCTTTATTGGGTAGGTGCTAGCTTCTGGCCGCGTCTTCGCCCGCGTGGAATTCGGTTACAGAGTTCCCGCGGGAACTAAGCGTTTTTTCGGGATAAAAGTAGCCCTCGCCGGGACTCGAACTATCTCCATACCAAATCTCATCTAAATCGGTCCAGGCGGTTTAAGCGTGAAGTGACAACAGACAGACAGAGTTTACTTTCGCATTTATAATAGATATAGTATGGATTGTCCGAGTGACATAGGCTATATAGGGTATATGTTAAATAGTAGTGTATTTAGGAAATATTAAAAAGCTTTTTCTGCCAACAAACTGCTCAGCAGTTTGGCAGATGTTATTTGTAAGAAGCATGTCACTTTATGAAGTAAATAAATAAATAAAAAATCGTATTAAAAAAAAACAACATGGCAGATTTCAGTGGTAGGTACGGTTTTAAACTTTTTCATTTGTTTTAGGTTCTACTACTACTACTACTGCAGCCTATTTGCGTCCCACTGCTGGGCACAGGCCTCCTCTCATCACGAGAGGGTTTGGGCTATAGTCCCCACGCGGGCCCAGTGCGGATTGGGGACTTCACACACATCTTTGAATTACTTCGCAGATGCGTGCAGGTTTCCTCACGATGTTTTCCTTCACCGAAAAGCTCTGTGGTAAATTCAAATTGAATTTCGCACATTAAGTAAACTCAGAGGTGCGAGCCGGAATCGAACCCCCGACCCTCTGCATGAGAGGCGGTAGGTTTTAGGTTCATTTTTATAGATTTAATTTGTTAAAAAATGATTTCTCTCTCCAGTGATCCTCGCCCTTGGTGATGTCATCAATGCCTCAATCTCTGGATGTAAGTATTTTTTCTAAACTTTCTATATTTAACTACCTAAGTACCTATGTATAATATGTACCGGCTATAGTAAAGTTTTAAGTCATAAAGGGCCCCACTGAAAACCAGCGCCGCGGTTTCACCGCTGCATTATGCTGAGTGGGATCCATTTTGGCACAATTCGACCCAATCGTATAACCTGTTTTTATTTTTATTTTATTGTATTTTTGCTGTGTCGAATTTGGGCATTTTTACTTAATCTTGTATGGGGTACAATTAGTGTAAATGTCAGAAAAAAATTAAGATCGTGTCAGTTTTGTGTCCATAATTAATTATGGACACGAAACTGACACGGCTTAAGTTTAATAGAATTATACATTTTCATATGATTTATAAATTGCTTAATAAATAGCCTTTAAAAAACATCGAGAAAATAGTTTGCTTTCATATGAATTTCGTTCTTAACTTTTTTCTGACATTTTCACTAATTGGGGTACAAGATTTAGTAAAAATTCCTATTTATGAGTCAAATAAATGTTTTTCTTCTTCTTTCTTTTTCTATAATTTAAAAAATTATAATAAGTAAATTTCTTGGGCAATTTTCACATAAATTGACCTAGCCCCAAACTAAGCAAAGCTTGTATTATATATAGTAAGAAATAATATAGTAAATAAGTACTAAACTTCCACGATTCGTACTTATCACAAAAAGTTTGCCCCGAGCGGGATTCGAACCCACGACCATCGGAACAGCGGGCAGGGTCACTACCACCTGAGCCAAACCTGTCATCCTAAGTCGTTATAATATTCTTCATGACAATGTCAACAGCAGAATTCTAAAAGCTGTTTTTTAATGTCGCACACTTGCAAATTAACTCATTAAGGCCGTTCCTATACCCAGCTCAGCCGTCACTGTCACTCGTATAACGAGTGAAAGAGAAAGCGCTACGCACAGAACGCCCGATTTAGTTAGTATTTAACGCGTTTTAATTTCTATATGTCTAAAAACATGGCATTTATAAAGCTGTCGATGTACCTATGCATATAATATGGATAATATTTATGTTATATTTAGTTTTACACTGTTTTATATAATAAACTGGAGTAAAGTTAGATTAAAGGTCAGATTTAGAGGTTACTTTGGAATTAAATTGTATCGAGCGATGTTTCGTGAAACGTGTAATGAAAGCTGCCAATGTAATGATGATATATTAACCATTTAATATGAGTGTGTATCGCGAAAGTTTGGGACAAGATATAATCAAATATAGCATATCATTTTTTCATATTTTTAACTTGTAACATTTCTTAGAAAAGTATGATCTTAAACGAACAATTTGACGATGCTGGGTCAGGGAACGGCCTTAAACTTGACTCGATGATGATTTCCTTGACGATGATGAATTGATGATGATTTTCTGTTCCAGTGGGCACGCTCATCGTCAAAATCGCGGCGGTCTCCATCAAGATCATCGTCTGCTTCTTGGGTGGTGCCCGTAAGCACACAATTTATATCTAACCTATTCTTATACAAATACTTATCCAGCGAAGGACCAAAAAGTATTTTTGACGTGATAACGTCTTATAAATTAATGAACGCCGGCTGCGCCCACGATAAAACGACGCAATAGTAGCATTGTAACATTACGTAGCGTTGTAGCGTTACGTGACGTTATCACGTAGGTATAAAAGTATCGTCTGTAAACTGACTTTACAGACGAATTTTTTCCTGACACACAACGCGGTGTATCTTGGAAAGGCAAATTCAAAATCAATGAAAATTATGCAAACCAAATTAAAAATGAACTCAACAGCAATGAAAACGGGTCACTTTGTACGGAAAATCTGTATATGATTATAGATTAAAAAAGAAAATAGTATGTAAATATTCGAACTATACTTATTTAAATTAAGTAATACATCTTTAAATGAAACAGCTCGCGGACATTGACGGGCCACTGTCAGTTGAACTGGGGTTGTTTAAAACTGAATAGAATAGAGTTGATAAGGACGAGATGAGGACTATATGGGAATGCAATGAAAATGTTATGGTTTATCTTGTTTATATTTTCTATAAATATAGGGTCAAGCAAAACGTTATGACGATATTTTACCTACATAATCAGCTATCGATTCTAAGCATGTTTTTTAGGTTTTTAATTATTTTCCAGTTGATAAAAGAAATGATTTAGTATGGGATTCAGGTATCGCTCACACCATCAATCCTATACAAAACGATTGTTTTTACCAACTCGAAAAAAATTAAGAACCTATAAATTATGCTTGGAATCGATAGCTGATTCTGTGGGTAAAATATCGTCACAACGTTTTACTTAACCCCGAATTTAAAAATGTACTCTTATTTAGGGGTATGGATGGTCACTACTATCCCTATTGTACCGTTTAGAACAGAGCCCCAGGAATAGTTACCATCTGTCCGTGACTCACTTCTTCCACCTCTCGCAGGAGACGCGAACGTGTGCAGCAACAACTGGAACGTCCAATTTGGCGTGTCAGCCAGCGCCGCCGTCAACGTCCAAGCCCTGATCAGCCTCTACGGCCTCTCTGACGTCTACTCCAGGGTCCAGACCATCATCAGCGTCATCACCAGGGGAGGAGGTAGGTTGACGCGAAGTCTTCATAGCAGTTCTACCTTTATTCAATATTTCATGTAGTCTGTACTGCTAAAATAATAAAATTCTGTAGCCTTAACTTGTTCTTGATACAGGCATCGCTTCCTGCAAAGGATCCATCCGCGTCGTCTTGCAAGCGGCACTCAACCTCGCTTCTTTCCTCAACAAGGTCATCAGTAAGTATTACAACTTTATTTATGTCATTGGTATAGGCAAACGAGCGCACAGCCCAACTGATGGTAAGTGGTCACTACGGCCCATGGACACCCAAATCTTATGATCCCCCATTAAGGAACCATAAGATCTCGAATGCGTTGCCTACCCTGAGGCCTAAGATGGAATGCCTCTGTGCCAGAAATGTTACCGGCTGCTTTAACCCCCTACCGGAACACAACAGTGCGAGTACTGCTATTTGGCAAAACTTCACAGTGATCATCATCATCACCACGTCTGATATACGCGACAAAGAAGTCTTCACTAATGTTCACCGGACGGGTCTGCTGTGGTATTGCGTTTGTTCTTTGGTTTGCCGAAGACGATAAACCAACTGTAGTTTCGGGCGAACATGTACGCCACTCGTATTGGGTCTGTCCCGATGACGACCGTTTTTCCAACCAATTAAGTGGCAAACGCAATGAGACTGCAGTCTCGTGTGGCGCTCGACCGTAGGATTTCCAAAACTTCTACCAAGTCGATTTTTTTGGAGGCACTAAAATCGTTATTTCCGGTACGACTCCCATATTATGAAATGATGGCCGACAGGGCCAGAAAGTTCTCAGATGGCGTTTGAGTCAGTGATGTTCAATAAAGAGTATTTGAATTGTATTGTATATACTACTACTACTACAGCCTATTTGTGTCCCACTGCTGGGCACAGGCCGCGTATGTAGGTATATATTTATGGAAACTCGTAATAATGACATCGTCTACTTTCAGGTGGAAGCTACAGGATCGTGAAGGCCGACCTTACGTTCATCTTCCGCCAGAGTAAGTAACATGCGATTTGACACATCAAAATCAGTCTAGAGCTTTTTAAACACACTTCAAATTTATCTGAATTAAACGATCATAAAATTGTTTTTTTAACAAAATTTATTCTTTTACAGTCGCCATCATCTTGGGAGTTATCGCAAACAGTCACAAAAGCGGATGTAAGTGCCTTTTCCTTCTAAACTTAGTTTACCTATGATTAGTTTACTAAGTGAGTTATATATTGAGTAAAAAAATACCTCTTCGATCCTATACGCTACCACCAAAATGGCCACGGAATCACCCGCATGAATCTAGCCGTTGCGCAACTCATGGAAGAATGAACTACACTTGTAGTTTTTCCATGGCGCAACTCGCGCCCAATTCGCCCTTACCGTCATTTGTTTCACCCGGAGATAGAGAGTGGATCACTGGACCGCGTAGTTGGTAGACACACATTTACAAGTGTACAGACGTCCTCGCACGCACACAGACGTCCTCGCACGCAAACATTGATACTTCATTCGAATAGTGTGCGAAATCGTGCTTTTATAGCCCGTGTCCGGCGTGTGACGCTACACCATTATCTTCCCGCTAATTTATGTGGACATGATTCTGTTTCATCCAATGCTTCCCAACCACTTCCAAAACGACTGCCTGAAGTCTTGCCATTATTTTGTGTTCGTCTTGGGACGTTTAGCTCAAAGCCTAATCCTTTGTTCATCGTTGTAATAAGTATCAATCATTTAATAGGATAGCGATCAGTATTGTTATTTTAATTCCATCATTGTTTTTCTGCAGCCGGTCTCCAGATCCTTCTAACCTTCATTCCAACTTGCGACAGATACTTCATCCTCGCCGGATACCCTGGTAAGTGCACATACATTTTAAATAACCGTCTTTAAAACGTGTCATAAAATGTTCATTGTCAACTGCTTTGTTTTATTTAAATTTATATCGAAAGTGTTTGTTGTATTCTTATTTTCACAGCAAACTCGATTATTTCGACGATTTCTCTATTTACTGCTTCTTCTTCTTCACTTAACTAGCCTCTGCAGCCTAATTGTATAACATTAATAATAATCACTACTGCGTATTTACAGTCTTCGGCATATGGAACGACATCCGATCCACCATCGGTGCCGGAAACGGAGACAACGCTCCTTGGGCCCTCACTGACGTCGATGGATCTAACACTTCGGTAATCTCTTTTATATTACAACATTAATATTCTAAGCAAGTAGATTGATCGTTGTCAATCTAGCAACTTTGGTATTTTGTAGAGCAATTTGTGTCACGTTATTGAAGTTGAGGCAAAGTGATGCACTGCCCTGTACATAGTATTCAAGATCATGATCTTTACGATTTAAATCACAGAGTTAGCAGAAGGAATCATAGAGTCCGAAGAGTAAAATAATATTTTTTTCAAATGTTGGTATTAATAATTTAAGGTATTATTAGGTTTTACTAATTAAAATGTTTTCTACAGGTGTCAGTTGACGTCAACATCGGATCTCTCATTGGAAGCATCTTCAAAGGCATTATTGGTAAATACTTTTATACTAAGTGTTTAATACTACATGTTTAATATTGATTGCTACAAAAATACATTGAATTGAATAAAAATAGTACAAACAAAGGACAAAAAAATATTACATATAAGGTGGAAAGTTTTTTTTTTTCTATATAGGGTTTTAGGAACAATATTATACTTGGCTAAACAAAACTCCTCCTTTGTATAAATAAAAAACAAATGAAATGAAACTTGCCATTATACAGAATTTGGTGCTTGATTACAATTTATAAACTTTGTATTTATTTCATAAAATACTTATAAAATGTAATTTTAGGTGTCACCAGGCTGTCTACCAGCCTCGTTAAGGATATTTCTGGTCTCGGTAAGTGGAATTACAGTTTAAATTCCTTTGACTAATTTTATTGTGAAGGGAAAGTTATATGTAACGATTCTGACTTTTTTAATTTTGCAAACTTAAGGTGGATTTATGTACATAATTTAGATTAAAGTTTTTAGGAAAACTGTGGTTACTTCATATTTACCTTCTATTTTCCAGTCATCGGAAGCTTCGACGGTGTCATCACTCTGGCTATCAAGAGTAAGTAATATTGTCTATGCATCATTAATTTCCAATATTTCTTCTTCATTAAAATTTTTAGTAATTCCGATGTTTTCAATACATAATCCCTCTTTCTTTGCAGTCGTTCTCGCTCTCGGAGGTGCTTTGGACAGCATCATCGCTGGATGTGAGTTTTCAACTACATTCATTATCATTAACGAACTACGATTTCGTCTAATACTTATGTATTGATTGAGTTGTTTTACTAATTTCATGTTCTTTTTTCAGTGGGATCCCTCGTCGTCAGAAGTGAGTTGATTTTTTTTCAGTTTTACCTTTTACTTATTAGTTTATTTATACATATGTCTTCATACATGAAGGCAACATTTCTAAAACGATTTTTTTTCCAGTCGTTGCGGCTCTTCTCCAGATTGTTCTCTGCTTCTCGGGAGGCTCTTCCGGTGAGACTTCTTATTAATAGACGTATCTTCTTACATTATAACATCCTTTAGCCGTAGACTTTTTGTTCTGTATGAAACTACAAGGATCATCTACTGACATCGTTCTAAACTGACTTTTTTCACTGACTTGAAATTTACCAAAGACATTGAATAATTATAGTAATTGTAGCTTGCTACCGTACATGCTATACTAGGCAAGGCTAGGTATATTGGATTTGCCAATTTATTTATAAAATCTAATCACTATTTTTCCCCCTTTTTTATTTTTCATCATCGGACGAATATCGATTGTCAACTCACTGTTCTCTAATTTGTGGGTACACGTTCGATGAATCGATGTATATAATTTGCCTTTTCTTTGTAGGTTAACATTTATTCTATCATCCTTTGTCTGTGACTTCATACTAGTTTCCATTCTCTCTTTCTTCGCTATCGTTATGTCGTAGACTGATGATGTAGTTTCTTCAACTGTCATCATGTTGTAGGCAAATATGGCGTGTGCCGTCCCGGCTGGAGCGGCCAGTTCGGAGTGGACACCGACGCCACCAGCGTCGAGACCTGCATCAGTCTGTACGGACTCACCAACGTCAAAGCCGCCGTCGATAACTACATCAGGATCTACACCAATGGAAAAGGTACGTCTTTAGTCTATACACATTACGCAAATAACAATTAAATATCTTGGGACAACAAGATGGAGCGACGACCTGGTAAAGGTCTCGGGATCGCGGTAGATGCGAGCGACACAAGACCAGTCTGAGTAGCGCACCTTAGGGATATGTCAAGCAGTGGACGTCTTACAGGTAAAATATGATGATGATGGGACATTTAACACAGATTGCCCTAACCCCAAGGTAAGCAGAGCTTGTAGGTACAATGGGTGCTAGACGACGATATTTAATACATATACAGAGAAAAAAACATACATTAATACTAAATATGTAAGTAGGACTCGAATACAAACATTCGTGCTCGTCATACAACGTTTCACTCCAGCATGACCAGCAACATACTTTCTTCCTCTACTTATTTATTATCTGGAACCCGCGAGTATCGGATCAGATGGCAGCAATACAGTTTTTTCAGCCGAGATAAAAACTGCAGCTACTTTACTTTCTTCAATTTCATTACCTCTACTGTTTTTTTTTCCTTCTAGGCATCTCTTCGACCTCTGGATCTATCCAGATCCTCCTCCAGGCCTCCGTCACCTTCGCCGGATACATTGATGGTAAGAGCATTATTTTTAATCAAATTATCCATTTTATCATTGTCCACCCAAACGTTTTCAGTAGTTCGAAAATGTCTCGGTAAATCTTTACTGTGATTTCTGTTTTAATTAAAATCATTTCCTGATTGTGTTTTTCTTTTACAGCTGGCAAATTCGACAGTACCATCATCGTTGAAGTCTACAAACAACGTGAGTTAACACAATTATTATTCTACCTAACATTAAGTATACAGTTGAAAGGAGACTAGAGACTAGAAGACATTTATACGTAGTATTGTTTTAAAGATTCTTTGAAATTGTATAAGATTTCCTTATTTATATATACTTAATGATTATTCTAAAATGCGCTGAAATATTAATATTTTTTGATAAACTTTAGATAAAAACTAAAACTTTAAGTTAAATTACTGTGGGCAACGCATTCGAGATCTTATGGTTTCTTAATAAGAAATCATAAGATTTCGGTGTCCATGGGCCGCCGTGACTGCTTACCATCAGGTAGCCTGTGTGCTCGTTTTCTTACCAATGATATAAAAAATTTGATCAAAGAACTAACAAATGTTTTCATTTTTCAGTTGCTCTCGTACTCGGAGGCATTATCAACAGCAATGTTCGTGGAGGTAAGAATATAAATTCTTAAATGTAATGTACTATTAACTAGGTATGAAGTATTAATGTAAGACCTGAGCGAACGCCTGACGCGGAGCGATTGGCAGAGAGTGTAGCGGGGTGGGCACTCAAACCTTACCCTTACTTATTAGATTTATTTTTATTCCCTGATGTGATGATCTAAAACTGTTCGTTCTCTCCAGTTGGAACCAGTGTGTGCAACAAATTCATCCCAACTTGCGACAAGTACCTGGCCGCCGAAGGATTCACCGGTAAGATTTTTTCCACATAACAAAAGAAGTAATTTCTAACTGGTGGGTGCCAAGTTCTTTCAAAGTTTCTTATATCATTCAAAACGGTATTTTTGCTATTAGGGCAAGCCGTTAATTTTCTTTTTTGATCTGTTTTGTATTGTGTGATTCCAGGTCTTGGAAACAGCCTTGACTCCATCATCCAAGTCATCAGCAAGGCCGACGACGACGACCACATCTGGTCCGCCGACATCGGGGGCTCCAACGAGGACTCGGGCTTCATTGTTGGCACCGGCGTCTCCGGATCCGCTAGCGAGGTATGTCTTGTTTCATCCAAGTAAGACGACTACATCTGGTCCACTGCCACCAGCATCTCTGGGACACACTAGAGAAAGATGATCTACAAGATCTAACGATAGGAAAGATCTACAAGGAGATTCAACAGGGCGACGGCGGCGGGAACGGATAGCCCAGCGGCAGATCGGGGAAAGGAAGTCAATATAGTTCCAAATTGAGGGCTGATTGACTGACTGAAACCAGTTCGTCCCCTTTTCTGAATAATAATAATTATTATCTGGGTCCGCGACGTGATTATGTCTTGTTTCATTTCAATAATGTCATCCAAGTACGACAACTACATCGTACCTACTGTTTGTCTTTATCTCTGTGTCGCCTGATTGTTAAATAAGCGCATTTCTATTCTAAATTATATACAGCTTATCCTATCTTATGTAGGGATTTCTTTATTGTTTTTTTTTTTATTCATTTTAATTTTATTTAGGGTGGAACTATCGGAGGCGTCATCGGTGGACTTCTTGGAGGTGTCTTCCAGGTCGTTAAAGGTAATATCCTTATTTTAATTGGTGTACTTAGACAATATTCATCTTTATCTTCTGCGACAGTTTATTTTTGTTCAATGGTAATTTCTATACTAATCATGTTGTATTATTTATTTCAGGAGTTACCAATCTCGCTACCAACATCCTTACTGACATCTTCAGAATTAGTAAGTATTTTTGTCTCGTCCTTTCTTCTACACTATTCAATAAGTTCAATAGTTTATAATAATTATTACTTCTGTCCGCGACTGCGTCCGAGTGGCATTCGGGTACAGCGAGCCCGCGGGAACTAAGTACCTAATATGCGTTTTTCCGGAGTAAAAAGTAGCCTATAAGTAACAGTCCTCGGAACTTGAACTATACTTACCCGGTTAAAGCGTAAAGAGAACCGACAGAGTTACTTTCGCGTTTATTACCATTAAAATCGATATTTATTCTAAAAAAAGCCCTTCATTCAGATGTCCGTACCAACTGTTTCCTAGCCTGTATTTCTCTGAGTGCCTGTTTTCGAAAAATAAGTCACCCAGTGGTATGCAGCCCTTCTACATTTACGTTTCTATACCCAATTAATAGAGACATTTATTATTTTACAGAGATCAACGCTATTGCTGATGTCTTCAACCTTATTGTCAAACGTAAGTAAATTTGATTTTTCTTTAACATTATCATCAAGATGATTATGGCTTCCTTTGAGACATTTGAGAAATGTCTTTAAGCGATGGCGTCGTTAGCTTCCTTGTCGGTCTTTCGTGATACAAAAAAGATACTGGTTAATATTGGGTCGTCCAATGTATCAGTAGTAAATTAGTCATACTGCAACTTTATGTCATGTAGTGATTCAAAAATAAACTCAGCAATGCACCGAGGACGTACTTTCAAAAATTGCCAGATTTCTTCTATACAGAGTTCTCTAAAAATATATCCAAGAAATCACAGGTTACATCATTAGCTGTTTCGATTTTCCTAACAATATGATTAATGACACATGTTACATGAAATTGGAAGCTATTCCTTTCCTTTCTAACTCTAGTAACAGTTTCTAGAATGTTGTTTGACATTTTCCATAAACGTAACGTTTATTCACAACAATTCGAATAATAGAGATTATGCAAAAAGAGAAGTCGAAGAAAAGAACAAATGAAAGTAGCGAAATGGCCTCAACATTTGTTGGCTTGGCTCTACAGACAGTCAAGCCAACGCTGTTTCGTTCTGAATGTTCTGCAACGTGAAAACAGCTAGTAAATAATTTATTGACTAATATTATTTCCTACAGTGGCTGTCGGACTCGGTGGAGTGATCGATACTATCATCTCCGGCCTTGGTTCCCTCTTCGTGCGAATTGTAGCCGTCATCCTTAAGATCGGCATCTGCGTCAATGGTTTCCCAGGTTAGTCCTCTTTTGCTTGTTGACTTGCATGAGGTCGCGAATGTGGACCGGTATACTTACTATAGCTAGGCCTTATTTGACATTAATATTAATTAATAAAATTTCGACGATTTGCCACCTATATTTTCATGTAATTACCTACATCTTCTATACTTGCATATATGCTTGAATAATACGATTCACTTAGTCGACGTTACAAAATGTAAAGGTATTCTAATTTAGAAATTAGCATCAATCACCTTTTATACAAACTCTGTTTTTATACGACATACTGATGCTGAATTTTGCATATCAAAGGGTTCTCAAATTATATTTTAAGTCCAGTTAAGTACAGAGAATCTTGCTCTTATTAAATAAATGTTTCCGAATCATTCGCTTAAAACCCATTGATCTATGGTATATATATTTTTCTCCAAATGTAAATTTTAAAATTTTTGCTTTGTTAAATGTAAAATTTTTGCTTTGCTCTGTTTCTTTTTTTTGGTATATTCAAACGTATTAATTATCAAACATCCATATACAATGTTACATTGTATTAAGTACTTGCTATTTTAATAATAAGTATTCAGTACATATGTGTGTGACTTAGCCGCTATTGTGACTATCCTTACGAGCTCTCATTATATTTTCATAAATTGTTATTATCTGTAAGGAAACTCCAGGTTTATGATTCTTTATAGTTTTCAATACTGTAATTGTAATATGTACAACTGTTTGTTTCTTAATAAAAGAAAAAAAAAAAACTTGCAGCTTGCCTATCATTCGTATAACAGAAAATAATATATACAAGGAAATTATATAGGCTATCATTTCCTTGCATTGCGGCGTACATCGGAAAGCTCTGTTTGTGAGCAATTCATATAGGCTACCTAACCTAGGCAGCGACATCTATTATCGCATTTAACACTTATTTCGGGCGTACGCTGATTTGTGTGAAGGTTGTCATTATAATTTTTATACTAAGCAAGATTTTTTTTTATCCAGGCGACCGCAGCATTTGCAACAAGAACTGGAACTCGCAATTTGGAGTGAATGGTGAAGCCAGCACTCAAGTCGACCTCATCGTACTGTTCGGGCTCGACGATGTACAAACTAAACTGGACAGCTACATCGACCTATACACCAGTGGACGAGGTAAGCACTAAGTACCCTCCTGTGCAAAGAATAAGTATTAATCACTTACCTAATCGGGGCAAGTGGGCCAACGGGGTAAGTGAGTCTAAATTGACAACATTTCATTTTTTAATATGTATATTTTATTAAATAGAAAGGAAACATTGAAAAATTTAAAAGGACACCTATTTTTTCTTTCTTTCAATAATCTCAAACTTGAAATTGAAATTATAAAACTCCTCATTCTAAAAATCTAGAAAAGGCGTTAGCCAAAAATTGGCGTAACATATCGTTACTCTTGTAACATACGTATATAGTTTTCGATATGTATATGGTTTATGATTTACACGATACTAGCCGTTGGCCCGCGATTTCGTCCCGCGTGGACTAAGAATTTGCGTACCCGATGATACTAATACTATACATGTAGGTATAGTTAGGTATAGAAGTATTGAGGAAATACTTTTTGACCCCTTAAAAACTCGTTCCCGTTGAAATGTTGGGATAAAAAGTATCCTATGTTATTATACCCAGAGTCTCTATCTCTATTCCAAGTGTCGTCCAAATCGGTCCAGTCGTTGCGACGTGAACGAAGGACAAACAAACAAACACACTTTCACATTTATGTATGTATATTGACGGCCGGATTGGTCCAGTTGGTAGTGACCCTGCCTTCTGTTCAGACGGTCGCGGGTTCGAGTCCCGCTCGGGGCAAACTTTGTAAGATGAACACGAATGTTTGTACTCGAGTCATGGATGTTTAGTATTTATATATGTATGTATTTCTCTATATAAGTATTTATATCGTTGTCTAGCACCCATAGTACAAGCTTTGCTTAGTTTGGGGCTAGGTCAATATGTGTGAAATGTCCCAAGATATTTATTTATTTATATGGTAGGTGCAATTACCCCACCCTGGCGCATGTACCCCGACTGTCTTTTTAGTGCTTAGTGGCGATTAATTTACATAATCTCGACTCGACTGAGGTAGCGTGGTGCTGTTTGATAATTATTTTTGATTTGTTTCCAGGCATCGGCTCTACTACAGGGTCCGTCCAGATCGTCCTAGAGAGGTGCCAGAATGCCGCCGGCTACATCTCAGGTATTCAGTCAGTTTTCTATTCAATAATAGTTATTTGTTATGCAAGGCTGCAAAGTTGTTGTTTGCTGTGAGTGCGTGATTGAGACCCGAGTGAACGAAGGATTCTAGGGTTGAACCACGAGCGAAGCGAGTGGTTCAAATATAGAATCCTGAGTGTAACGAGGGTTTCAAGGCACGAGACAGCAAACGACTTTGCTGCTGAGCGCAACACAATAGTTATTTGTTATGCAAGACTGCAAAGTTGTTGTTTGCTGTGAGTGCGTGATTGAGACCCGAGTGAGCGAAGGATTCTAGGGTTGAACCACGAGCGAAGCGAGTGGTTCAAATATAGAATCCTGAGTGTAACGAGGGTTTCAAGGCACGAGACAGCAAACGACTTTGCTGCTGAGCGCAACACAAAATTTTTCACCTCACGCGCGATTTTTCGGGAAGAAGACTTAGT
Organism: Aethes cnicana; assembly: GCA_963971205.1. Lineage (NCBI taxonomy): Eukaryota > Metazoa > Arthropoda > Insecta > Lepidoptera > Tortricidae > Aethes > Aethes cnicana. The sequence continues at coordinate 7,163,328 of OZ020299.1, forward strand.
TCGGCGTCACGTACAGTTTGTGCTAACTCTGGAGGAGTTAAATTCGTATCTTCATAAGAAAATATGAGCGATTCTAGGCTCATATTTTCTTTATTACTTCGTATAGGTATTCTAAATCACAAAACCAGCAATCTAAAACTTTTTTTTTTAATGTTTTTTTTTCCGGAGGTTGCGTTCCAAATCACTCCTACTCGTACTTCAAGATTCAATTATTCATTGAATACAGTTAAAATATACACATATTTAAGTATTTTTGTGATAAAACATAGTGAAATAATGAAATACATCTGAAACGGTGTGTTAGTAATATAATGTTATTAATGATGATATTAAGTAAATTGAACCTTTATTTTAATAAAACTCTCACGACGAATTGCGTTTCAGAACGTATCGTTGTTTTTTTATTGTGACAGTGGCGTCATGCGTCGTTCGAATTTCAAAAACACTTTCCACGCTAGCGGATAAAAACAACTTTTGCGCTCGGATATCAAGCTGCAAAACGACCACTTTCGAGCCAGTGAGGTGAAAATAATATTGAGACTAAGCGTCTAGAACATTCTACACACACCATAGGGGATCGACCCACAATGTTAATAGGACTTGCTAATGTTGCCACGTTAAGACGTCCTAACGAGGCTTCATCACTCGTTGTTAGATGGCGCTGTTTTTACTTGATTTTTATTTCGCCATTTTCTGTTTTGTTTCAGGCTCTAAGCAGATCACTAAGCAGACCATCACTGAAATCTTCATCAGCCGTAAGTTTTAATTATTATTCGTTCATTTTTATTCGATAAATTACTATGATATCGTTCTTTGTTTTCTCCTGATATTCCGTACCATTCAGCGGTAACTAAAATTGTTCTATCTATACTTATTATTTTTCTGTCCCTTACAGTGACCACTATCAGCGCTGCCATTGCTAACTCCAACAAGCAGAACTGTGAGTTTCTTTTGTGTTACGACTATTCATTCGTTTATTAAAACTTTAGAGAATTTCTCACATTTATTTATTTATTTATTTGGGAAACAAACAGCTTAATAATACACTATAATAGATACATAAATAGTTCATACATATGCCAAAACAGTTTCCACTTAACGGCTAATACATAAAAAAAACCTTCTTCTGTCTATATGTTTATTAGCAGCTTGTTCTTGTTCGAACGTGTAGTAGTTCAACAATTATTTCAACCGAATTTTTCCGCCTATGTTTATATTTTAAGGATTATTAACATGTAATAATCCTTTCAGCGCTTTTTAATTTTATCGCTAACTGACAGATTATGATAATATTCGATAAAATCCAAATAAACGTTCTTATTATTATTCAATCAGGCACAATGTTCTAAACTATTTCTTTTCAAAAAATCTCTACTCTAACGCTGAGATCACGTTTTGGTTATTTTATTAGATAGTTTTACTTTGAATATTATTCTTGATGTCATCAGGCCCGCCACATAGATTCGTAATTCCGTAACGGTTAAGTACATGTGTTTTTCTATTACAGCTGGAAATGAGATCGTTCAACAAGTCATCTCAACTTGCAGCAAATACTTCACTGCCCAAGGATACCCAGGTAAATTACTGATTACCATCAGCAGGGCTGAAGTATCGACTTTTGTCCTAATTTCAACCAGCGCTTCGGCTTTTTTAACCTTGAGTCGGGTCCAAACACAAATAGTTCATAATTATTATTTTGTGTTAGAGCGTTAGGTACTTGGAATTATTTATGACTTGCCTTGATTAGTTATTTTTTTATCCCTATATAAAATTAAGGATCTTAGTACCACGAGCGTATACTTAACAATTTTTACTTTTAGAGTCTTTTAGGCTTTGATAATGTATAGGTTTATCTACATTTATATCATAAACCCTCTATGATGCGTTCGAAAACTGCAAATTATGACCGGCATTAAGATAACTGTTTAGTTCGAACAGATTTCTTAGACCATTGAATTCGCTTGTCTTAGGGCGGGTTGATTCAAACCGTCCGTTAAAGTAACGTTAACGATAAATATTTTACTATGGGATAAAATGACGTTTCTGTATGGAATGACAGCTCGGCGGCCATATTTAACGACCAGGAGTCCGTCAACTATGCATGAATAAACTCATCCTTATAACATAACATTAAAATTTCGAATAACTTCGAACAGCAATAACCAACTGTATTCTTCAGTCAGACAGAACGAAAGTTTGTTCCAACTTCAAATGTCGGCTCTATTTAGCCTGGGTTGATTCGAGTACAGTTGATGGACTCGTGGTCGTTAAATATAGCCGCCGAGCTGTCATTTCATACAGAAACGTAATTTTGTCCCATAGTAAAATATTTAAAGTTAACTCGCCTCATGGCTCGATTCATAAAACCACACTCGTGTTTTAAGGACCTTTATTATGTAGCAGTTGCATTTATAACTACTATGGCTCTATGAGTATTCACGGCTTTGATAACGTAAAGGGGTTTTTATTATTGTTATTATTATTATTATAGACGGACAAACAGGCAGACGGCCTACCTATGCAAAGTGGTTACCGCTGCCTATAGACATTTGTAACACCAGAGTCGTCATCAATGCGTTGCCGGCCCGAAGATATTTAATGACACCCTTTTTAAAACATCCCATATTGTAGCGCAGAGGGAAAATTTTAGCAGAGAGTTCATTCAATATTAATAAGGTTTTAATATTTATTAATTTTCCTTACAGATATCAGTGAACAAGTATCCGTCGTGATCAAAGTGATCGTTTCCGCTAACAAGGACAACATTAACTGGACCGGTGGTAACAGTGGCAACGCTGGAGGCAGCGGTGGAGGCAGCGCTGGAGGCAGCGCCGGAGGTAGCGCTGGAGGTAGCGCCGGAGGCAGCACTGGAGGCAGCACTGGAGGCAGCGGTGGAGGCAGTGCCGGAGGCAGCGCTGGAGGCAGCGCCGGAGGCAGCGGTGGAGGCAGCGCCGGAGGTAGCGCTGGAGGTAGCGCCGGAGGCAGCACTGGAGGCAGCACTGGAGGCAGCGGTGGAGGCAGTGCCGGAGGCAGCGCTGGAGGCAGCGCCGGAGGCAGCGGTGGAGGCAGTGCTGGAGGCAGCGCCGGAGGTAGCACTGGAGGCAGCGGTGAAGGCAGCGCCGGAGGTAGCGCTGGAGGTAGCGCCGGAGGCAGCACTGGAGGCAGCACTGGAGGCAGCGGTGGAGGCAGCGCCGGAGGCAGCACTGGAGGCAGCACTGGAGGCAGCACTGGAGGCAGCGGTGAAGGCAGCGCCGGAGGTAGCGCTGGAGGTAGCGCCGGAGGCAGCACTGGAGGCAGCACTGGAGGCAGCGGTGGAGGCAGTGCCGGAGGCAGCGCTGGAGGCAGCGCCGGAGGCAGCGGTGGAGGCAGTGCTGGAGGCAGCGCCGGAGGTAGCGCCGGAGGCAGCACTGGAAGCAGCGGTGGAGGCAGTGCCGGAGGCAGCGCTGGAGGCAGCGCCGGAGGCAACACTGGAGGCAGCGCCGGAGGTAGCGCTGGAGGTAGCGCCGGAGGCAGCGCCGGAGGCAGCACTGGAGGCAGCGGTGGAGGCAGTTCCGGAGGCAGCGCTGGAGGCAGCGCCGGAGGCAGTGGTGAAGGCAGCGCTGGAGGCAACACTGGAGGCAGTGGTGGAGGCAGTGCCGGAGGCAGCGCCGGAGGTAGCGCTGGAGGCAGTGGTGAAGGCAGCGCTGGAGGCAGCGTTGGAGGCAACACTGGAGGCAGCGCCGGAGGCAGTATTGGAGGCAGTATCGGAGGCAGTATTGGAGGCAGTATCGGAGGCAGCGCCGGAGGCAGCATTGGAGGCAACACTGGAGGCAGCGCCGGAGGCAGTGTTGGAGGCAACACTGGAGGCAGCGGTGGAGGCAGTGCCGGAGGCAGCGGTGGAGGAAGTGCCGGAGGCAGCGCTGGAGGCAACACCGGAGGCAGCGCCGGAGGTAGCGCCGGAGGCAGTGATGAAGGCAGCGCTGGAGGCAGCGTTGGAGGCAACACTGGAGGCAGCGGTGGAGGCAGTGCCGGAGGCAGCGCTGGAGGCAGCGCCGGAGGTAGCGCTGGAGGCAGCGTTGGAGGCAACACTGGAGGCAGCGCCGGAGGTAGCGCCGGAGGCAGCGCTGGAGGCAGCGCCGGAGGCAGTGGTGAAGGCAGCGTTGGAGGCAACACCGGAGGCAACGGTGGAGGTAGCGCCGGAGGCAGCGCTGGAGGCAGTGCCGGAGGCAGCGCCGGAGGTAGCGCCGGAGGCAGCGCTGGAGGCAGCGTTGGAGGCAACACCGGAGGCAACACTGGAGGCAGTGCCGGAGGCAGCGTTGGAGGCAACACCGGAGGTAGCGCCGGAGGCAGCGGTGGAGGCAGTGCCGGAGGCAGCGCTGGAGGCAGCGCCGGAGGCAGTGGTGAAGGCAGCGTTGGAGGCAACACCGGAGGCAACGGTGGAGGTAGCGCCGGAGGCAGCGCTGGAGGCAGTGCCGGAGGCAGCGCCGGAGGTAGCGCTGGAGGCAGCGTTGGAGGCAACACCGGAGGCAACACTGGAGGCAGTGCCGGAGGCAGCGTTGGAGGCAACACCGGAGGCAACACTGGAGGCAGTGCCGGAGGCAGCGTTGGAGGCAACACCGGAGGCAACATTGGAGGCAGCGCCGGAGGCAGTGGTGAAGGCAGCGCTGGAGGCAGCGTTGGAGGCAACACTGGAGGCAGCGCCGGAGGCAGCATTGGAGGCAGTGGAGGCATTGTCATTGGTGGAGGTGTAAGTAAATTATCTTAAATCGTTGAGAAAACCTCTACTAATATGCTGATTAATTCTAATGACCGTTTTTTTAGGGCTCCATTGACTTGGGAGGCATCCTTGGCGGAATTCTCAAAGGATTTAAAGGTAACTTTTGAATAATCAAAAATTTGATTTTAAAATAATAAACCTACAACTGGTGGGCAACTACTCCTTGCCTATGGTTTCCTCGGTATTTTCCGCCATCAGATGGCGCCACTGAGATTGGTCCTAAAATCTGACATAAAAGTTCAGTACGAATGTTCATTCTCTATTTCAAATTCAATTTATTTAGCCTTGAATCAAGCACAGTTGATGGACTCATGGTCGTTAAATAGCTGTAATTCCATACAGAAACGTCATTTTAATCATAAAACATTTCAGAGGGTTTATCCCAAAAGTTGGCAACGTCGCATATATCTGTCAAATGTTTCGCTGTTTTTGTTAATTACTCAATATTGCTGAATTAAAAAGAAAGATATCATTCTATGGTTGAATGACGCGTCTCCTTTTCATAATTGTTGGTTAGGCATTCAAATGATAAGATTACATTAAAACGCATGAAAAATGCGATGGAAAGTTTTCAAAAGATAATACTAAAAAATGTTTTATTCAACCATAGAGCGATAATTCATGTTTTCATTCAGTAATATTCAGAAATTAATGAAAACAGCAAAATATTTGACAGCTATTTGCAACGTTGCCAACTTTCCGAGTAAACCCTCTTAATGAATACAGCAAAATATATTTGACAGCTAGTTGCGACGTTGCCAACTTTCGGAGTAAACCCTCTTAACAAGCGCTGCTTAGTAACGGACGGTTTCAATCGACCCACCCTCGAATTTCCATTTTAGTTGCCAGAAAAGAAACTTACGTATACATCTTTATGAACAAAAGTCAGTACTGAATTTTTGAATACTTGGGTACATAATATTTCTGTCAGAATAGAAAAAAAAACAGCACACTAATTACTTATCTTAAAAATAACCACTTTAACGCATTCACTGCCACCGAGGCATATGTGCGTTTTGCTGACTTTCCCGCAGTGCCTTGAACGCACATGTGCGTTGCAATCTTGCAATGTTCCCTTAATGACAGATGTGGCACCTGGCGAAAGTTCGTAAAACAGAAGTGGCAGTGAATGCCTTAAAATGTCCAGAGTACTTAACAGTAAACGTAAAGTGCTGTAATGTTGAGATAGAAATGACCTTAAATAACAAATAATAACCACGTCTTGGCTTGACAACTATTTGGACCCACTGGCGCAATGCGGCGCTTATTTTTTTTATACCTACAGCCTTATAGATGAGCGATTTTTCAGGAAGCCATCTGAAAAACCGCTCATCTATAAGGCTGTAGGTATAAAAAAAATAAGCGCCGCCTTGCTTTGCGAATATTGCTAGCATAGAGAACATACTCCGATATAAACAGCAACGAACACGTCACTGAGCGAAAGTAGAGGGGATTTCTGCGCATGTGTACGACTGAAGGGCCAATAAGCGTGCGCGCACGACAAAGATTAAAATCTCTACATTTTTCTCAGGTGTCACCAAACTGGCTTCGAACATCATTACACAAATCATCAGCATCAGTAAGTTTCTAATTCATATCATATTTGTGATTACGTATTTTTCAACCACAATCTCGATCTCTCGCGCAAATGTTTTATAAATGGCAGGTAGCTGCTGTATTATACCATTTTATCTACACTCATATCATAAACCCTCTATGATGCGTTCAAAAACCGCAAATTATGACCAGCATTAAGATAAACTGTTTAGTTAGAACAGATTTCTTATCTGTGAAAATGTTCTAATAGCTGTATAAGACCATCGAATTCGATGGTCTCATAGCATTCAGATTTCGAACATCTTCGAACAGCAATGCCCGCCTATATTTTTCAGTCATTCAGAACGCAAGTTTGTTCAAAATTCAAATGTCGGCTCTATTTAGTGTGTGCTTTTTAAAAATCGAATATGAGACACTGACTTATTCGAATTGCAGCCATTGTGGACAGATTTTGAGAGGATTTATTAAATAAGTGTAGATAAAGTTGTGTATGCAACTGTACATAACTAGGCCTTAATTATGTAGCAGTTACATAAATAGCGTTTACACAACTTAGAAGGCGCGTGGATTGAGCAAAAATAGACTCAGCATCAACGTTTCTGCTTCATCGCGCGCCTGCTAAGGCCAGGCTTCTACATCCACGCCTTGGATAAATTTGACATTTGCTCAATAAAGAATCTGTCAAATTTTAACTGTCTCCGTAGTTAAAACGAGGCGTTTTGTTCTGTCGTGTTGTGCATGATTATAAATGTAATAGTTATAATAACTAAATATTACAATACAATTGTATGTTGAGTGTAAGAAAATAACGTTTCTGTGTATCTTACAGAGATCCACGCCTTAGCTGATGTCCTCAACCTGGCCTTCAAAGGTAACTTAAATTAATAAGTACATATTCAATTAACTATACAGGTCGCGGCACGAATCGTGAGCGGTAAGCGAAAGTAGAGGGGATTTCTGCGCATGTTTACGACTGAAGGGCCAATAAGCCTGCGCGCACGGCACAGCGCCCGCTGCGTCCCGCGCCCCTCTGCCGATGAGAGCTTATTTTAGACTTCTGCGCATCGAAGACCGCTCAAGTTCCGAGCCTAGTTTCAGCTGTGTGTACGTCATTCAATCAGTAACGGAGGAGTTTTATATACCTACTTACATTGATGTTGATTTACCATGATCATCATCATCATCATCATCATCATCGTCGTCGTCATGATGATAAAAATGTATTTTTTTATTTGCAGTGGCACTTGGAATTGGAGGAGTCGTCAACTCCATCATTGTTGGACGTAAGTATAGCATCATGACACAACTAAGAAGGCGCGCGTTGAAGCACTTAGGCCCTAGACGTAGAGTCTATTGTTGCTTAATCCACGCGCCTTCTAAGTTATGTAACCATGTACTATATTAAGTGAGGACGTATTTACTTTATTTATATTATTTTTGTTAATGTTATCATTGATTTGTAATTAATGTGTTAACAGTTTCCTGATAGTATTTTTTTCTTTTTCTTTTCCAGTTGGATCCATCCTTACTAGAAGTAAGTATTCTTTCTATTTTGCAGTTGATGTATTTTTTTGCACAAACTTAGTTTCAGTTGTTTTCAAATCTATTCAAATAATCAAAGTTGCTTTACATGACAATTTCATTCCAAATACTTCAGAAGTAATACATTTAAAATAATTGTAGGTAACACCTTGTCAAAGTAATAATAATGCCTATTGGAAATTTAAATACATGAAATCGTAATGTCGGATATAAGAAATAACTACTTAGCCGTTTGCCCGCGACTTCGTCCGTAGACTTGGAATGTGTGTACCCGATGATACTATACATACAGAAGGTTATAGTTATAAGTATTGAAAACCTGGTTTGACCCGTGGAAAACATAAAAATATCGGGATAAAAAGTAAGATGTTATTCTCAGGGTCTCACACTATCTCCATACCCAATTTCATCCAAATTGGTCCAGTCGTTGCGACGTGAAAAAAAGACAAACAAACATACACACTTTCACATTTATAATATTAGTAAGGATAAGAAGGCAGTCAAAATGATCTGTAAATGTTCCATCTATTGTGTTTTAACCGATTTCTTTTAATGTGCAGTCATTGCTGTCATCTTCAAGATTGGAATTTGCGTCAATGGCTACCCTGGTAAGTGTTTCTATAACAACTTCTTTATCATTATCATTGAAAATTACTTACCTACTTATATTTGTAACCTATATCGGGTTCGAGTCCCGCTAACATATAATAGCACATTTACTTCGTATCAGTAATAAAACTTCTTGGAGTGATTTTTTGTGCCAAGTCAATAATTTTAAAGTCAATAATAAAATTGTTATACCCAAGAATACCAATTTCCTCCTGAATATGTTTTTTTTCTTAGCATTAGCAATATTAAATTTAATGACAACACGCTGATTTTTCCATCAATAAAACATGTTCAATCCAAAAAAAAACATTTCTTTCTAATTACGAAATATATCAAGAAACTGCTCGGTCTTGTTTAAAGAAATCCTTTCTGCCAGAACAACAAGGAATAGTTGATCGATCAATTTGTTCATATACAAGCAATATCATCGACATCTTCCGTCCAGGTGACCGCAGCATCTGCACCAAGGCCTGGAACGCCCAGTTCGGCGTCGACGGAGACAGCAACAACTCCATCGACCTGAAGGCTCTGTTCAGGGTTCAGGACATCAACGCTGTCATCGCTAACATTGTCCAGACCTACACTAAAGGCAAAGGTAAGTTTGCAAGTACTGCAAAGGTAACGCGCGCTCCAAGCGGCTAGAACTTTCCTAAGAACGACAATTCGGTACAAAACAAATGAAATATTATCAAAGTAGTTTCTACCCGCGGCTACATCCGCCGCGGGATCTATGCTTTTTTTCCGGGATAAAAAGTAGCCTATATATTGACCAGTGTTATAAACTTATAAACTACTCACGTACCAAATTTTGTTGCAATCCGTCCAGTAGTTTTCGAGTTAAATCCGGATACATACATGAAATGTTTCCCAAAAATCGCTATTTTGTGTTCAGTATCGTTTATATCGTCCCCTCGACTTGATAGTTTCTTTTAATTTTCATGTTTCAGACGCGACTTCTTCTACAGACTTATTATTAGTATAGATATAATATCTATACTAATAATAATCTAAGATATTGTATCTTGAATGCTTTGTGACCTTGTTATATTTTTGCCTTTTTGTTACACTCATTATAAAGTCCCCCACCGCGTCAGTCTGCCATAAACTAAAAAACAACTGAACAGATTTTCATACGATTTTCAATAAAACATAGAGAGATTCATGTGGAAATTTATTTCCCTTTACTACACGTACGGAGCATAAACAGGTCACTAGTGTAAAGTTTGAATATAAATACCTAATTAAAATTGACCCACGCTCCCTCCCAAATCTCTAATCTAACCAACCTAACCTAAGTTGCAATCTGATTCCATACTCATTCTGTCCTTTTCACAGATATCTCCTCAACCTCCGGATCAGTCCGGATAGTGCTCCAGACCGTCACTGACTTGGGCGTCAGCGTCTCGGGAACTATTACGAAGCAGACCCTCTCGAGTGCCTGGTCGAGCCTCTTCATCATCCTCGGAGCTGTGCTCAACTCCAGCACCAAGGGATGTGAGTAAAGCAAAGTTGCTGGTGGAATCAACCGCCTGAATCTAGCCGGCGCCCAATTCACCCTTACCGTCATTTGTTTCATCCGGAGATGGAAAGTGAATCGTTGGCCCGCGTAGTTGTTACTTATCTAGCAAACATTGACACTGCGTTCGAAATCGTGCTTTTATAGGCCGTTTCCGCCCTGTGTGGTACAAGGTCCGTGCGGATAGCTAGCGCCGCGTGTTACTCGCGAACATGGCGCCAAATAGCAGCGCTCGCGTTAAGTTCCGGTAAATTACTGGCAATTAGAGGCCTCAATGTTAGCGACGCATTCGAAATCTCATTATTCTTGTGTCCAAGGGACGCGTGACCGCTTACCATAACCAATGAAACGAACTAACGAGGAAATGTGACTATATACTCTGGGCACATCGTTACGCAATCAAGAGCCATACTCGCAGTGCCCAATACTTATTAATCGTCAATTCGGCAGTATTTTTTCTTATTTAAATAAAGATCTTTTAGCCATAGCCATTGTTGTTTGCTATCTACCATCTGAGTAACGTTTTTATCAAAGTAACCACTCTTTTATCGTCTCTCGGACGCTGCTATACTAACTTCAAACACAGTACAAAATACTTTGGGGCACCAAATTATCCAAGCTTTAAATTCATACTGGTACTGTTTTTGCAGAAAAATGTATCTAGAGTTATGACCTTAGCCTTATTAGCTTTACATGGCTTTACCCGACTGCCCCAGAAAGGTTTTTTGAGTGTATTTGTGTTTCTTTGGCACCCTCCACAGGCTAAACTACTTGATGATTTTCAACTCGCGAGCTATCATTACATTCGTCTTGATTGTGAGAATGACACTGGGTACAACAAAAGATTGTGTGCTCGCGTTTCTTTTTATTGTCTTCAAAAATTTAGTTACCTGTTTCTCGCTCGCAGCTGGCAACGCCGTCATCCAGCAGATCATCCCGACCTGCAACAGGTACTTCGTCGCCCAGGGTTACCCGGCGCTCACCGGCGTCGCAACAATCATCGGCACCATCTCCGCCGCCAGCGACGACCAGGTCGACTGGCAGACCGGCCCTGGAGTGTCTGTGAGTATCATTGACTTACAAACATACATAAAGCCAAGCCTGGTTCCTATTAGGGAAGCTACCCAACTACCCATATTAATTCCAGAGCGACACGAAAGATTGCTCTGATCGGGATTTTAACGCGGAGTCTTGAGCTAGCGAGGGTTTTGTTAAAGTTGTGTCAACCAGGGTCTAAATAATTTTCCTATCGCGTTGTACACTCTGCTTTTCACTCATTTTATGAGGAAAACAAAATCGTATTTTTTCTCCCTGTTAGCGGCGCAGAAATGTAGAAGGGGCAAAATTGCATTCTGCTCCCTTTTAACGGGGAACAAAGTACTTTCTTTCTTTCTTTTCGAATAGTAAGTGAAAAATGTTTTTTCATCCAGGGAGGAAGCGAGAGCACTGAAGTCCAACAAGGCAACGAGGCTGTCGACAAAGTGAAGGACCTGTTCCAAAACCTTAAAGACAGCACCAACGGCCAGCAGACCTCCCTCACAGCCATCCTGAACATCGGCATCCCCACCAGCCTGGACGACGTCCTGGTCTTCGCCATCAAGATCATCCGCGCTCTTGGCTCCATCTTCGACCTGTTCATCAAGGGACTTGGATCTATCCTCGTCAGACGTAAGCTACTCTTATAATTCCTAAACGGATTATGCTAATCCATATCCATATCCATACTAATATTATAAATGCGGAAGTAACTCTGTCTGTCTGTCTGTTACCTCTTCACGCTTCAACCGCTCGACCGATTTGGATGAAATTTTGTATGGAGATAGTTGGGGTCCCAGGAAATGACATAGGCTGCTTTTCATCTCGGAGAAACGCATAGTTCCCGCGGGAACGCGATAACCGAATTCTGCGCGGGCGAAGTCGCGGGCAGAAGCTAGTAATATTATAAAGTTGAAAGTTCGTGTGTTTAGATGTTTGCATGTTTGTTACTCAATCACGCTAAAACGGCTTGACCAATTTGCATGAAATTTGGCATACAGATAGTTTGTACAACGTTAGTATGAAATCCCTTGCTGACGAACTCGCGGGTACATCTATTTCCAAATTAATATTATAAATGCGAAAGTTAACCTTTTAGAATAATTGGCTTGACCCGTAGAAAACCTATCCCCGTCCCCGTGGAAATATCGGGACAAATAAGTTGCCTATATTATCCCCAGGATCTCAAACTATATGCATACCAAATTTCATCAAAATCTGTCCAGTCGTTGCGACGTGAAGGAAGGACAAACAAACAAACGCACTTTCACATTTATAATACGTATTTAGTAAGGATGGGCCGGAACCGTTCGTGCGCGAGTACGCCTCGCACTCGGCCGGTTTCTTTTTCGTCTGTCAGTCACTTGATTTAGAATCTCTTCCCCAGTCGTCGCGTTTGTCCTCCGTTACGTGGTTTGCGTACTCGGCGTCGCCAAAAACAGCAAGAGCTCCGTCTGCCAAGCGGCTTTCTACGAGAGCCTTGGAGTTACCGTGGAGGGCAGTTCTTACGCTGAACTCTACGCCGCCTTCGGGATCGCCGCGGCCAAGACTGACGTGGACGCAGCTCTCGCCGCCTACACTAGCAACGGTAAGTCGCTCAATGCGCTGACAACACCTTAATTGGCTTTTATGGAGTATTTAAACCAAAACTATTCGAATTCTTAAGGCGAATATAATATATGTAATTATTCATTGTATAATTTAAAAACTTGCTGTTTCATAAATAGGCGAATTCACTCGCGGAAACCCTCATTAGTATAAATATGTATTATATTATATATTTATTTATATGTATGTAACTACATTCGGTTTATTTTGATAATTAACGGTTGTTTTCTTAATTTTATTCACTTCGCATTATCCACTCTCCTAAGGTTGACTGGAAGAGATCGCTGCTTAGCGATAAGTCTGCCCGTTGTGTACCTATTAACTGCGTATCCTTTCTGAATTTCCTGTGTTTTGTATTTATTAAATATTTATTTAAATTTGTTTGCTAATAATAAAAAATATTCTTATTCTTAAGTACACGTTGTGCCATCTGTTAGCGAGTAGAGTAACTGAAACATATAATGCAATGCCATAGAACAATATGGTAAATTTGGAAGGAGAACCTTCAAACAAATCAGCGTACACCCGAAATAAGTGTTAAATGCGATAATAGATGTCGCTGCCTAGGTAGCCTGCATACAAATTTAAACTCCATGAGCTACATCTAGAGGGCGCTGTACAGGCGGAGTATTAAAAGTTGACGCGCCCTGGCTATTTCCGATGTACGCCGTAATGTAAGAAGACAGTCTTAGAGTATTGTTGTTGTTAGTTCGCGGTGATCCTAATTCACACCTTGTTCCAGGACTGGCCAGCCTGAGCGGCTCGGTCCGCGTCGCCTTCGAGCAGGCGTACGCGCTCGTCAACATCGCGAGCCGCGCCTCTGGCCTGGTGGAGGCCGACCTGTCGTCGACCCTGGACATCACCGTCTCCATCTTCGGAGCGTTCGCGAACAGCTGCTCCGCCAACCTGGGCAAGCAGATCACGGACAACCTCGTGCCCGTCATCAGCTCTTACCTGCAGAAGAACAGCTACTCAGGTAAATGCCATAACCACTATGGAGGGTTGAAGTAAAGGAGCGCGATCTTTATAGTTCCAAAGGTGGACACCAAATCGGGTAGGTTGGGGGCGCTGCGGTCGCCACTCCAGTCAAGCCACCTAGGCAGATAGTCTGCAGTAGCGCCGTCAGATCGCGCTGCTGAGGCGAAAACGCAGAGAAAATGGTTGTGAGGAGAGTGTGTTTTGTTTTGTTGCTTATCAAATCCGCTGGACACCTTTTCAACTGTTTCGCCGTATAAGATTGCGCTCCTTACCAAGACACATTCCACACTCATAACCACTCTAAGGCTTCCATATTCCCTAAATAAAAATACACTTTCTCCCTATTGGCGATGCAAAGATTCTCCCCAGCGCCTCTAGTGTCAAAAATATGAATCTGTCTAAGAACGACACTTTAACCCACTTTAACATATCTCGATACAATTTTCACCCCGCCATTTTGATGTTTTCCGTGAAATGGCAGACTTGTACTTACCAAGACACATTTCACACTCCATACTTGTACTGAAGTGTCGTTCTTAGACACGTTCTAAATTTCACCGCCAGTGGCGCGCGCGTGATCCTAGCATCGCCAATTTAGCGATATAGTATTATCAGTGTAAGACACTGGCCCCACAGCCGACGATGAACGAGAATCTAACGATTATTTTCTCGCTCAAGAAAGGAACGAAAGAAGCACATACATAATACATAATTTACCTACGAGTTGATCGCCGGCAGTGCAATCGATCAGCAATATTTTTTTAAGCAAAAAGATTGACAAACTGGTAGCCGACCCACCTGATGGTAAGTGGTCACCGCCGCCTGCGTTGCCAATCTAGAAAGGGGGGAGGATAGAGCGTATGGGATAAGGAAGGATAGGGGACATGGGATTATAGAAGATGGGCGATAGAAAGGATAGGGAAGAGGAGAGGCCCCCAGCAGGTTTTGACTATAAACTATAAAGGATCCAAAGGAAATGCCGCGAGATACTCCTAAAAGTAGCCTATCTGCTAATTCCAGACTATAGGTCGCGGCACGTAACTTGAGCGGTGAGCAAAAGTAGAGGGGATTTTTGCGCATGTTTACGAAAGAAGACCCTGCGTCCCGCGTCCCTCTGCCGATGACAGACATTATTTTTGATTTCTGCGCATCGCATGTCACCGCTCAAGTTCCATGCCGATGCTACCTATAATAGTTTATCACTGTGCCAATTTTCAGACGATCTGACGTCCTGGTTGATTATCAAACATCCGTCTAGATATTGTTTCATATTACCAGGGCCTATATTCGAAGGATCGCTCACGCGTCGCGTGAACTTTAAGCAGCTAGATTTAAAGTTCAACTTGACGCGTGAGCGATCCTAGCCCCAGACATTTATGAGTATTCCTTCTCATTCCAGCCCTCGACTCCGGTTTTGTTTCCGGAACCATCATCGTCGGAAACAACGACTCGTCTCCATGGGCCGGGTCCGCCACCATCACCACCGAAACCAAGGTCGTCCAAGGCAACTAAAAACCTGTGACTTGTATTCGACAACACGGCGCACTTTTTGCCCACGCAATATTGTTCTATCTTCACCTATATTATGAATCCTCGCAACACGTTCAAAAACAAGTAATTATCACTATAGTGATAACCAATTCTGTAAAAAAAAACATTTTCCATCTGTTATGTGGTAGTAAAGCAAAATCCATATTTACAACATCGAATCCGATGAAGTAATGACGATCATATTTAGAAGATCCTCTAACAATTCCCGCGTATAACTTCAGGCTGACAAAACGAAAGCTTTCGGCTATGTTTGTAGTCTATGTTTTTAAATGAAAATCGAATGCGTCACACAAGAATCTTAGAGGATTTATAAAATGGTGTACCTAGATAAAATTGTGTATGCAACTCTACTGTATAACTAACGGTATTAGCAATTAAAAACAGTCGTGTCTTAAGGCCCTAATTATGTAGCCCTTTTATGAACTACCATTATTTTAGTTCCATATTGATTGCTGTGTTTTTTGAGTATACCTATAAATAAAATAGTCTCAGGTTTACTTTTTTGTGTTTTTTTTTCTACCTCTCCTCTATTTTGGTTCAAGTGATGATGATGATGATGATAATGATGATGATGAATTTGAAAATAATCGGACGGTCTTTCTATCAACAATCGAAACAAAGATCCGCTCTGTGGCACCAATTTACTGGATCCAATCTACATAAGTATTCTTGTCAAGTTTCATTCATCATGATACGAAAACCTACCCGACCAAGACGACCTAATAAAAGCGAAGAATGTAACAGCTCAAATTACAGCACGACATAACGATTTACCTATGTGTTATTTTACCTTAAGTTTCTATGAACAATGAAACATGGCCAAGCGATCCTATAGAGAACGGCGAGATCCCTATTCCGGCGACCTCGAATAAAGACATTGAAGAACGAAACAAAATACTTCAGCGCATCAAATATTAAGGCTGCGTTTCCAATAGAGATGTGCCAGGATAAGTTGCGAAGGATGTGTTTGTCATGAACCAATAGAAACACTTAAGCTCTGGTGGAAACAGCTCAGCGGAGCGAGGATAGGTAAATGAAGTGTTTCTATTCACATCACTCATAACGGATTCTCACACATCTCTGGTGGAAACGCAGCCTTAATCCATCCATAATATTAATATAATAAATGCGAAAGTAACTCTGTCTGTCTGTCTGTTAAGTACCTCTTCACGCTTCAACCGCTAGACCGCTTTGGATGAAATTTGGCCTGGAGATAGTCGGAGTCCCGGGAAAGGACATAGGCTACTTTTTATCCCGGAAAAACGCATAGTTATAACCAAATTCCACGCGGGCGCAGTCGCGGGCAGAAGCTTATTATTAGTATTTGTATATAATATAGGGTCCAGCAAAACGTTGTGACGATATTAGGCATCGGCACGTAACTTGAGCGGTGGGCTTGGATGCGCACAATTCAAAAATAAGGTCTCATCGGCAGAGGGGCGCGGGACGCTGTGGGCGCTGTGTCGTGCGCGCGCGCTTATTGGCCCTTCAGTCGTCAACATGCGCAGAAATCCCCTCTACTTTTGCTCACCGCTCAAGTTATGTGCCGCGACCTGTATCAGCTAAAGATTCTAAGCATGTTTTTAAGGCTCACGTACATTGACCTATAATAAGTAACAACATATGGACGAACAACATATGCCTAACAGAATATGTCAAAATATACGGATCAAACCATAGACATAAATAATACTTCGTATGGACCCGGCCTAACGTAGATACATGTCATGTGTCCCCACTTCATTGGTGTCCAATCCAAAGTTAAACTTGTATCGTGACACCAAAGCTGGGTCACATTTTTCCAACGAGATGAGTTTTTAGATACTGAGAATAAGTTTCGAAAAAAAGTTTTCTTTAAAACGCTTATTGTCACGCACGCTCGGTGACAGAACTTTGGATTGGACACCGAGGAAGTGGGGACATATTACGTTAGACCGGGTCTATATTATTTACGTCTATGGAGCAAACTGACATTAGAAAATACGTTCCAATATGCTAATAACGCCTCTTTATAACGAAGGCCAAACTGTTCGGGCACCCGTTTTGACGGGGCCATTTTTCTCCGGCTGATTGTGAATCCTTACTTATAATAGATCAATGCTCCCGTACTATTTCTTCGATTGAGTTTGTTGCAGCGCTTCTTCTCAAGCAATGGAACTAGGAAGCGCTGGTAAATTCATTTCTGACGTGTAAAAGTGCCCTATTTGGCCAATTTGCTGAATAAATGATTGATTGATCGTGTCTGTGTGGAACAATAAAACCAGCGACAAAGTGGGGCAAAAATAGTACATTACAAACCTAGGGCGGTGAATTAGTTAATGTCCCAGATCGCAGGTGTTTGTGACCCGAACCGAAGGGCCATAAATATGCGATCTGGGGCTTTACGAATTACCGCCCGTGGTTTGTTTAAAGTTTTACGTCTTGCCTTGGCCAGGAAGTGCGATTTTCTCCCAGCGTAACTTACGGCAAAGGGTGACGTAAAAATGAAAAATATACTTTAAGTAAAATATAAAGCGTTTATTCATAACGTAATATTATTCATATTATTGTGACCGTATTTACATTTTTAAGCTTAGCTCTTGCGTCAATCCGAATTATAACTGTAACTTAGATTTGGGCACTTACTTAATACAAGCAGAATCTATGTAATTATATCATCATTTCAGCCGAAAGACGTCCACTGCTGGACATAGGCCTCCCCCAAGGCTCGCCACTCAGACCGGTACTATGCTACTTGCTTCCACCGGTTTCCCGCGACCTTCACCAGGCCTACCGACAGCTCGTCTCCCGGTTCGCGGGCGCCACTCGAGAACTCTCCGGCCCCATCGGCCATCAGCCCTGCGAGCAATGTGCCCCGCCCACTGCCACTTAAGGTTCGCAATTCTTCGGGCTATGTCGGTGACCCCAGTTCTACTGCGGATATCCTCATTTCTGATTCTATCACGCAGAGAAACCCCGAGCATAGCCCTTTCCATTGCCCTCTGAGTGACTTTGTAATTATATAAGACTGTATCTCCTTACATTACGGCGTACATCGGAAATAGCCAGGGAGCTTCAAATTTTCATACTCCGCCTGCACAGCGCCATCTAGATGTAGCTCATGGAGTTCAAATTTGTATGCAGGCTATTTTTCAGCGTCATCTATTATCGCATTTAACACTTATTTCGGGCGTACGCTGATTTGTTTGAAGGTTGTCATTGTAAGTTTACCTTGATTCTTCTATGATACTAGTTACGTCTAACTTGAAGCTACCCGACACGAGATCTAGAAAAATGTTTACAAGACTGACAATCTCCCATTGCGGCGTACATTGGAAAAGCTCTATATGCGAGCAATATCCAGCGACATCTATTATCGCATTTAACTTTGTACATAAATAATACTTTGTATGGACCCGGCCTAACGTAGATACATGTCATGTTTCCCCACTTCATTGGTGTCCAATCCAAAGTTAAAATTATATCGTGACACTAAAGCTGGGTCACATTTTTTCAACAACGAGACGAGTTTTTAGATACTGAGAAACAGTTTCGAAAAAAGTTTTTTTTAAAACGCTTATTGTCACGCACGCTCGGTGACAGAACTTTGGATTGGACACCGTGGAAGTGGGGACATATTACGTGTACGTTAGACCGGGTCTATATTATTTACGTCTATGCATTTAACACTTATTTCGGGCGTACGCTGATTTGTTTGAAGGTTGTCTTTCTAGGTTACCTTGCTTATAGGGGTGACGACAAGGTTAAAAAATCGAAATTCTAAGTCCGTCAGTCAGGTAATGAAAAAAATATTGGACACGTATTTTTTGTTTTATCAAATTAACAAAGAATGACCAAGTTAAAACGCATTAAAGTTGGAGAGTGGGGGCTAACTACGTCACCGTTAGGTATAAATCGTACCTAACCGTGACGTCACGCGACATTTCAACTCAATATATCTCCGTATAAGTTTGATTATGTGAAAAAAGAAAAAATACGTGTCCAATACTTTTCAATAATCTTCCTGATAGACTAAGGAAAAAAAAGTTGTCGTCATCCCTATTCTACGGCCTTTGACAATGAAATAGGTATTTTCACCAGCTCTAACCCTGGTTGCCGCAAGAACTTGTTATAATATAGCATTTCGTGACAATCATTATAGAGCTATACCTAAGATCACAAGTTTGTTCAAAACATAGTATTGGTTACACTCGAGTGAACTTTTTTTTCTCAAACATGCAATGAAATATTGATATTATGGTCTTCTTATTAGCCTGGGAAGTATCATGTTTCAGGCGCGGCTAGACAATTGGTCTATATTGAGATTTCATACAAACGTTGCAGGCCTAGGCCGGCAACTCACTTTTTTTTAAATTTCCATATCATATAATTGTGACACAGCATCTTGGCATTCCGCCATTTAAAAAAAGCTACAAGCAATATTTACACTATTGTTCGTTATGACATTCTGCCAATACAGCTATAAAAAATGTATTTGTTTATTTCATTGCATGTTTGAGAAAAGCACTTACATACATCGGCAGGGAACGGAAGTTGTCGGCCTCGTAACTATCCTACTATATAATACTCGGCCTGCAACATCCTCCTTCCCGGCCTCTGTAGTAATGTACTAGTATTTTTCATAATCATTTTTAATTAAACACATTACATGCATAACAGGAGCAAATTAAGAACGATTATATTTATAAAATTTTGCCAAAACTGTTATACACGGTGGGTCAGAAACTATGGCAAATAATTAACCCACCGTATAGGCTATCGATTCTAAGTATATTGTATTTTTTTTGAGTTGGTAAAAAAAAAATTGTATATGAGATTGGTTGTGTGAGCGACGCCTGAATCCTATACAAAATATATATTTTTTACAAACTCGAAAAAAATTAAAGACCTATACAATATACTTAGAATCGATAGCCGATACTGTGGGTTAATTATTTGCCATATTTTCTGACCCACCATGTATATAGTTCTTCAGAATCGTCCCAAGCACATAGTATTGTTGCTTATAGGATCAATATTTTGCGAGATCCATATGAAGGGTTTTCTTAAACACTCTTTTTAACACTTACCTCTAAATTTGGTACGGAGATAGTTAGTCTCAGGGAAGGACATAGCTACTTTTCACCCCGGGAAAACACATTGTTCCTGCGGGAACGCGACAACCGAATTCCACACGGGCGAAGTCGCGTGCAGAAGCTAAACTTATCCAGTCTGTTCATGCTTGCAAGGACGTTTAAAAATAATCATTAGCTTTAAATATATTACTAAGTCAAACATTTTAAGCGAGAGACCTCATCATGTTCTTATTGACATGTATTAATGAACTCTTTTATACATGATGTATTTCATTATTTATTGACATTTTGAGACTGTCGACATCTATGGAATTTATATTTATTTGACAATGGAGGCCATCTCCATTTTTTTCTGGACCTTTGGAGACTATACATCTCTAAGATCTTAGATTTAAGTTTAAGTTAGGGACTATACATCCCTTCAATGTAATTTTACTACGTACCTATATGTATATCTTATACATGTAATGTAAATTTTGTAAATTTTTAAAAAAAGGCCTTCTGCTTGAGTTTTTTGCGGCGCTTCTTCTCAAGCAATGGGTCTAGGAAGCGCTGGTAAATTCTTTTTCTGACGTGTAAAAGTGCCCCTTTGTGGCCAATTTGCTGAATAAATGATTAATTTTAAATTTGAACTTATAAACCGTACTAAGCACGATGACGTAGGCAACTCGGGACATTTTCACGAGGTCAAAGTCATTGACTTAGTATAGGTACTTATTCTTATACTGTGACATCGAAAATATTTCCTCTACGGAAGTCTTACATTATTAAAGCTAAACTCATACATTTTGATATATGTATATAATTATGTTATAAACTTGTGTGTGTCAACTTAACAATTAAGTGATATAGGATACCATTATCATAGCCTTTATATTACAAAATACAGCCACCATCATTACAAAACAATTTTCAGTTGCCAAAGAAAAACATATAATACTTAGATTGGAAAAATTCTATTAAGAGGGTTTATTCTCAAAGATGGCAACGTCGTAAATAGCTGTCAAATATTTCGCTATTTTCGTTAATTGCTCAATATTTACTGAACGAAAGCAGGAATAATTGGTCTGTAACTGAATAAAAACATTAATTATCGATTGCAACGATAATTGTTGCAATCGATAATTAATGTTTTTATTCAGTTCGCAACAAAAGGTCCAACCGGGTTGATACCACCGTCTTACTCGCTAACCCGCCGCCAAATAGCAGTGCTCGCACTGTTGTGTTCCGGTAGGGGGTTAAGGCAGCCGGTGACATTACTGGCACAGAGGCATTCCATCTTGGGCCTCAGGGTGGGCAACGCATTCGAGATCTTATGGTTTGGCCTGATGGTAAGTGATCCGCCTGATAGCCGCTAATGGCGCTTGTTTGCCAACTAATGTCATTTTTTAATGACATTGGTAGACAATTGAGCGCACAGCCCACCTGATGGTAAGTGGACAGTTGGACACCGAAATCCTTTGATCCCCTATTAAGAAACCATAAGACCTCGAATGCGTTGCCTACCCTGAGGCCCAAGATGAGATGGAATGCCTCTGTGCCAGAAATTTCACCGGCTGCCTTAACCCCCTACCGGAACACAACAGTGCGAGCACTGCTATTTGGCGGCGGGTTAGCTAGTAATTATGTTAGGGTCTAATAAATGAGTTACATATATGAAGTTTACTTCATGCAAAAAAATAAGCCTCCATAAGGACTTCTGCTTTCCCTTCCAATAGGCCCCATAGAATTTCCCATACACAGGGTGTCCCAAAAGACGTTAGGCCGAGAACGGGTCATAGTCATAGGCCATATTATTAAAAAATAAACAAGCAGAGACAATATAAACCAATAATACTGTACCGTCACAGTCTTGTTCTAACAAACCGGATTCCGTACATCAAAAGAAAAAACGGAACCCTTATAGGAAACCTGCACTCGCATTTCTGTCCTTCCGTCTGTCGCAGCCAATTTTTAAGTTAATAGTAGGCAAAAAAGTCGCCATTTTTTTCGTTCTTTTGTATCCCCCATTTTCGGCTGGACCTAAAGTTTTGCCCTGTATTTTATCACCTAATACTATCAATCAACACATACAGTACTGTTTATTCTTAGCTTTATAAGCTGCTTCGTCCTTCAAAAGCTGCACTCTAAGTTCTTCTACAATCTTCATTACTTGTTTGTCTGCTGCACAGTCGTCCACTATCTTCTGAAAAAGCTCATCTGTAATGGAAAAAAACCAAGTAAGTATAAAAAATCCCATTTTTAGGGTTCCGAACTTCAAGAGGTAAAAACGGAACCCTTATAGGATCACTCGTGTGTCTGTCCGTCCGTCTGTCACAGTCGATTTCCTCCGAAACTACTGGACCGATTAAGTTGGAATTTGGTACGTATATGTAAGTTTGTGACCCAAAAACGAGCGTGTAACGAAAATAAATGAATTTTAAACATAGACCCTATTTTTAGGGGTTAAATTTGAAAAAATATTAATGAAGTTTTTTCAAACTATATCGTGTGACATATCAAATGAAAGTACTTCTTATGAGGATCTCAAATATATATTTTTTATTTCTTTTTGGTCAATACTTTTCGAGTTATTTAAGAAAAATGACCATCCCCCCCCCTTAATTTCCGAAACTACTGGACCTAAAATTTTGGAAAAAATACGGAGGATAGTTATTGACCTATAGATTACAGGAAAATTATTAAGAAGTCCATGGTATTTGAAATCCTTCATATAAAAGAGCTTAATCTGTGAAACGGTTTGAAAATGACGTCATTGAAAATAATAAAGGGTCGGAACCCTCTCCACACGAGTTTAACTCGCTTCTTGGCCGGTTTTCTACCATATACTGTACCCACAAAATCCGCAATCGATTCTAAGGATATTTTGTAGGTTTTTAATTTTTTTCGAATTGGTCAAAAAAAGTATAGACCAGTATGGGGTTGATCGTGTGAGCGTTACCTGAATCCCATATTTATATATTTTTTGTTTTTAATGTGTTATTGGTTTTACTTTTTTATCAAGTTGAGATAAAAAATTAAAACCAATAAAACATGCTTAAAATCGATAACTGATACTGTGCGTGCGTTTTGCTTCACCCTGTATAAATATAATACTAAACATCCATGACTCGGGTATAAAATATTCGGGCTTTACACACAAAGTTTACCCCGAGCGGAATTCGAACCCGCGATCGTTGGAACAGTGGGCAGGGTTACCACCAACTGTACTATTACTCTATTTTTGAAGAATAAAGATTTCATCTATCTATCTACTACAACAGCCTATTTGCGTCCCACTGCTGGGCACAGGCCTTCTCATCACGAGAGCGTTTGAGCTATAGTCCCCACGCGGGCCCAGTGCGGATTGGGGACTTCACACACATCTTTGAATTGCTCCGCAGATGCGTGCAGGTTTCCTCATGATGTTTTCCTTCACTGAAAAGCACAGTGGTAAATTCAAATTGAATTTCGCACATATGTAAACTTAGAGGTGCGAGCCGGAATCGCACCCCCGACCCTCTGCATGAGAGGCGGTAGGTCGAACCACTAGGCCACCACGGCTTCTATCTAACTGTCTCTGAATCTATATCTAACTGAGCCAAATCTGTCGTCATATGGAAATGGTGCGCCTAATTACAGGACCAATAACTGGGCATGCCCTATTAAACAAACATCCAATAGGGATGACGACAGGGTGAAGAAATCGAAATTCTAATTAGTCCGTCAGTCAGGTAATAAAAAAATAATAGACACGTATTTTTTGATTTATCAAATTAACAAAGAACGACTAAGTTAAAACGCATTAAAGTTGGAGAGTGGGGGCTAACTACGTCACCGTTAGGTATAAATCGTAGCTAACCGTGACGTCACGCGACATTTCAACTCAATATATCTCCGTATAAGTTTGATTACGTGAAAAAAGAAAAAATACGTGTCCAATACTTTTCAATAATTTCAATAGACTAAGGAAAAAAAAGTTGTCGTCTCCCCTATTTGGATATTACAGACAGCCCCCTGTGCAGAGCCTGCATGGAGGCAGAGGAATCAACCACTCACGTCCTCTTGGAATGTTCTGGAGTGGCAACGTACCGGGCAACACACCTCGGAAATCCGAGGTCGCTCCAGGAAGTCGTCGGCAACATAAAGGGTCTGCTAGGCTTTGGATTTGAGGTTTGCATTTATGTAAAAGGTAACAAAGACATGCGTACCACAATAACTATCGCAAAAAGACTGCAGCCGATGTATGAGCATGACATCGTGCTTCCTAAAACAAAATCTGCGCATCTTACAAAAAGCGTGATGTATTTGAGCATAGTAATTTACAACAATCTGTAGAATTAAAAAAGCTGCCTCTGCTGACAATTAAGAAAAAGTTCTTCGACTGGCTAATTCAAAAATGTTTTTACGGCATCAACGAATACTTTGATAGACAATTTGATTAATTATAATTATATATGGTGGTGTATGCATTCGGTTCATATTTGGTTTACGCAAATATGACCACGTTTCCAGTTTTCGTGCGCAACTCAAGTGGCTCCCTATCCGTTTTCGCCGAAAGGCCCACATTCTTAGTGTTCTGTATAGCGTACTTTTCATTCCTTCTACTCCCCGCTATCTTAAGGAACGTTTTGGTTACGTCTCGTCTCTGAGATGTTCCCAAAACTTCCTTCTGTCTGTGCCTCCTTCATCCTCTAAATTTTTTAGTAAATCTTTTACATTCCAAGCTATTCTGCTTTGGAACTCTCTACCTGTTGACCTTAGGCTAGCTAAATCTCTTTCAGTGTTTAAGAACAAGGTTAAGGAGCATTATTTGTCACTTGTCTGAATATGTACTGCTTTTCTTTTCTTGGACAATGGATTACGTATTTTAATTTATTTGGCTGTTATCTATTTATATGTAAGTTTATGTATGTTTATATATAAAAGTATTTAAGTATGTTTATTACTTTTTGTGTTTGTTTCTTCTGCACATCTTAGTACAGAGCACCGCCTACCAACCTAGTTTGTTTTTCTTCATCTCCACTATCCAAAGGTTGTCTGGTAGAGATCGCTATTGAGCGATAAGACCGCCTGCTGTATGCCATACCTTTTTGTGTAATTACATAATGTCTACTGTTCCTTGATTGTGTGGTGTTCAATAAAGTATATTGTATTGTATTGTATTGTATGGTGGGGTTATGGTTTGACTTTTTTTTATTAAGTAAGAATATTTTAGATCTAAGGATATATTGTACACCTCTGTGAGGTAGGGCATGAAATAAGTACATTTAAATATTATTTTAAGATCCTGTGAAACTCATGTTCATGCAATAAAATACTTGACTTTGACTTTTGACTTTGGCTTTCTTCAGGAGCTGGGTTGGCAGGAGTAGCCCCGCCAGCCCAAAAACCACGCAAAATAGGCGCAATCATGACGTCGAGTTGCGGAAAACCAGCCCGCGCAAACCTATACCTATCTAAATATATAAAACTCAAAGGTGACTGACTGACTGACTGACATAGTGATCTGTCAACGCACAGCCCAAACCACTGGACGGATCGGGCTGAACTTTGGCATGCAGGTAGATGTTATGACGTAGGCATCCGCTAAGAAAGGATTTCCCGAAATTCTCACGGGAACGGGAAAAAATGGAATTTTTCATTTTAATATTTCTGCGCATACGAAGTTGCGGAGAAAATATGGTACCTATATGGAAATAGTCAGGAGCATAGACATAAGAGACAAAACAAAGGTAACAGACATCCTAACACGCATCGATCAACTCAAATGGAGATGGACTGGACATATGCTCAGATGCAAAGAAGAAAAATGGAGCAAAAGAGTGACATTATGGTACCCTAGAGATGGCCACAGGAGCAGAGGTCGCAAAACAAAGAGATGGGAGGATGACCTAAAGATGACCTTGGGCCCTCTCTGGACAAGAGTGGCGGCAGATAGGGGACACTGGAAGGAGCTGGAGGAGGCCTTTGCCAGAAGGCACACCGAACAACTAGACATATTATAAAGAAACAAAACAATCGAAGAAATGGAGTTCGGTCTAAAGGCTGTATCATTATTATTATATGGAAATAGTGGATATTGATAAAAAACTGTTGCTCCCTCTCACCGACATTCTCCCCGGTTTTGCTGGAAGTGAGGAAATGTCCCCGCAGCCCCTGAGAGTATGTGGCCACCGTGTCCTCAGGGACTTCCCTCTTCGAACCACCGGAGTCAAGTAAATCCTTCTTAGTACCGCATAGGTACACTTTACACTCCTGGAATTATAAAATAAAAAATATAAACAGACAGCTATGAAAAAAAAACAGAATAGTATATTTTGAATTTGATGCAAGTGCAAAAAGTTTGTCATTTTATAACGAATCCCTAGTTATGTTGGCGCGAGCGAATGCGCAAACGAGCGTTGACACTAGGGACGTGTGGAAATGACTATTTTGCACGTGCATCATACACCATTCTTTAATCAGTCCAGTCATTTCGACGTGAAGAAAGAAAAAACAAATGGACAAACACACTTAATTTAAATTTTCTTCGTCAATTTCAATTTCATGTAGTTCTCTAGCACCATTATGGCACCCATAGGCTTAGTTTGAACACAATTCGAATGAAGTGTCAATGGTTGCGTGCGAGGACGTCTGTGTGCGTGCGAGGACGTCTGTACACTTGTAAATGCATGTGTGTTACGGTAAGGGCGAGTTGGGCGCGAATTGCGCGCGGGCTAGATTCAGGCGGGTGATTCCGTGGCCATTCTGTACTATTAAATATTCTGTGGTTTGGGGCTAGGTGAACTCAGTCAGAAATGTCCCAAGATGTTTATTCCTTGTGTTTACCTCCTCGACTGTCCTTAGCTCGGTCAGCCAATGCCTCAGCCTGGTCCAAGACTCAACAGACGAAGGCTCATAACAGATGACTGCGGCGTGTGCACCGCGGTAATACATGCGCGTCATAGCCTCGTATCTGAAAGCAGAGTTTCATAGCCGTCAAATCCCGAAGACTCCGCATAGGTGATTTTGTGCTTTGAAAGAATACAGCCAATAATAGAGCGGTGAGGGGGGCATCATAATCACACATAATTCAATTGATTGGTACTTTTAGTGTTGTCCAGGAGATTATTATTATTATTATTTACAAAAGGGGACGACTGCCTGTATCAGTCGGGGTCCTCTATTTGGAACCATTTCACCCATTTCCCAGATCTCCCCTGGGATTACAGGTTTTCCGCTTCTAGTGCCGTTGCGTGGGGACTAAAGCCCAAACCCTCTGTCAATGTCACTGACTACACCAGCTGCTAAAATGCCAAGTTACTTATTAGTTAATTCAAGGATATGTGTGAAGTCCAATCGACAATGGGCTTGCGTGGGGACTATGGCTCTAGCCCTCTCGTGATGAGAGGAGGCCTGTGCCCAGCAGTGGGACGTAAATAGGCTGATGTGGTTGTCTTATTAGGCTGACTGCATACCGTTCACTGCCTGCCGTATCCCAAATGCCGACATTGAAGGCTCTGTCGTTTGAGTGCATAGTTTTTGCACAAAACGCTGCACCAATTGTCTGTAAAATATGTAAATAAACATATTGATTCAAAACGATATATTTAACAGTATTATAACCAAGATTATAGGATCTGGGCAACAATAAAGCAGGGACGGAATTCCAAAGTTTAGCAGTGCGAATAAGAAAAGATTTAGCGTAAATATTCGATTATTTAATCTTTGTTTTTCATTTAAAGAGCATTGTACGATAATACCTCATTATTCTTTGTTTCAATTATTGATAAACAAAAACAACTTACGTTTTGATAGGGAGTTCCAGAATTGAAGCTGCTATTTACAAATCTGATCACCAGACTTGTTTTCCCTACATGTTCGCTTCCTAGAAGGACGATTTTGAAGTCGCACCGACTCATTTTTGATCAGATTGTGTGATTTGAAGACTTCGGGTTGTATATGCGATGTTATTCAAACATGACAATACACGCTGTTCTTGCATTACTAAATAACTCTTTGTATCCTTGGCATGACGTTCGCACTCACTAGTAATTATGGTAATTAGGCATTGAGATCTAACAAAGTTCTAAATAACTTTTGTAACGAGAGAGAGATCAGTCAGATTCTCATTTTATTGCAATAACATGGTGTCAATATCATATCAGGTGACATAACTTACTAATCTGTGGGGTGTGACAGCGCAAAGACGTTTTGAGAACGTTCATGCATGGATACCAACATTTCATGGTGCGTACACACCGCGCCAACAAAGGGTTCGTTGGCCCGGTGTGGACGGGCCATCGAACGTTCGTTGGCGTGTGCCGCCGATCCGAAGCAAGGCGGCAACAGCAACATCAAAGGAAGTCGGCCATTCGATAGAATCCGGTGTGGACGGTCGCCGCACGGCCAACGAACGAATCGTCCGAATTGCGATAATTTGTATCTTTCTTTTATATTTTCGATCCAGTATTATCAAATAACTATTCAGAAATATAGAGAAGACATTCATCTAAAATTGACAAATAAACCAAATAAATATTTCTACGGGTAAGTCTGCAACCAACCATTAAACTTCTACTATACACATTTCTATTTTTGAAATATGTGGTTGACCACCATCTCAACTTTCGTAAAAATTTTCTTGTCCTGGCTAACTGGCTACCTTGTTAGATATTTGAAACTAGCAATTAAGTACTTAAGTGCAATTATTTCGTCGTGGGCCATGATCACATCGGTTTGGACATTGGGGATGAAAGCAGGAATCAGGTGCCAACGATCGTTGGCGATCACGCCGAATCTATGTGGACGTACAACGAAGGCCATGCGGAGCCAACGTTCGTTGGCTCGGTGTGTACGCGGCATTAGCCAAATGAAGAAGCGTTTTCATCAGTTTTGACGTAAAATATGACCATCAAGGTGGCGGGGCTGTGGACTAGGTTGGGCCTGGTGGTCTGTAGACAGGCCTTACAAATAAAGGAGAACAGTAAAAACTTCAAAATTATCTATCCGTGGTTCTATCTCCTGGATAATAAGTTTCTGCAAGGCTACAGGGGGGTTTAACGGGGCAACGGCGCTGGGAGCGGATAACCCGTAATCCCAGGGGAGACCGGGGAAATGGCTGAAATGCAAGTGAAATGGTTCTGAATGGAGGACCGATCACCCGACTGAAACCAGGCAGTCGTCCCCTTCCATAAATAATAATAATAATAATCTCCTGGACAACACTAAAAGTACCAATCAATTGAATTATGTGTGATTATTATGAGCTATTCAAATGTTTACCTAACCACTTGCTGACTGTAATCTCGTATAGGTACTTAACTTTCGTGGAAGTTTTGGTTAAAATAAAATAAAAACATTAACTAAACCAATACTTTTATTCTCTATGCTGTGCACACACTTTGACTCGAGTCATAAAAATAACAAAAAAATATATATCCTTGCTTTTGTACTGATTACGAAAATAATAAATAACTTCTTAGATTTAGATTTTCATCATGTTCAATATAAAAAAAATAAGAACCAACAAAATTATAACAATCAACAAAAAATAAACTGAAAAGAAAAATCTGATTTTCCCTCATAATATCTATTGAACAGATCAGATTAGAATTCCGAGTCTGAAAACCGCATTCGGAAACCTAACGTTTCCGCCCGGCCTAAGTCGTATAGTTCTAAAAGATATTACAGTATTAAAAAAAACATAATTACGTCGTTATGAAAAAAATCTTGCTTCTAGCCAAATTAACTTTATACATATTACTTCTCAATTAATCTAGTCTACGCAAGGCCGCTTCTGGTTCTGAGTATGCCTACCCAAAGAAGCTCTACAATAAAAGCGTTTCCCGCAAAGGTCGCAACTAAATGGTTTCACCCCTGTGTGAATTTGGTGATGCCTCGTAAGATGGCCGGAGGTAGTAAATTTCGCATTACATATTTTACACGTATGCCTTTTTTCTTTCGGTCCCTCGTGAAACCTTTTGTGGCTATAATAACTAGCACGGTGTAGAAACTGTCTTGAGCAAATCTCACAAGTGTAAGGTTTCTCTCCTGTGTGAATTTTCTTATGTATAGTAGCGTAGGCCCGCGTAACGAATCGCTTCTGGCATATATCGCATGAATAAGGTTTGTTCTCGGCGGCGTGAATGCGCTTGTGACGAGCTAAATTACCGTGTTGCCCAAACCGTTTATCGCAAATGTCGCAGAAATAAGGCTTTTCACCCGTATGAGTGCGCATGTGTGTCTTCAACTTGTGCCCAGCGTTAAACTGCTTACTGCACAACTTGCAAGGATGAAGTTTCTCCCCCGTGTGTACGCGAGAGTGAGCTTCCAAACTGCGTTTACCCCTAAACTTCATTTTACAAACATCACAACTATAACGCATTGGTTTCTCCATATGTTTCTGTTTATGTGTTGTTAGATGACAGGGGTATGCAAACGTTTTGTCGCAAAATTCACAGCGGAACTCGCCAGTGTGAACTCGAAAATGTGGCATCAATTGGTTCTTCTCGGCGTATCCTTTACCGCAAGTATCGCAGAAGTAGAGCTTTTTCTTTGCTTCCTTTTCCGACATTTCAATAGTAACTTCCATTTTTACTGTATCTCTCTTTGCATCATAATTGTCTGTTTCAACTCTAGAAACTTCTATTGGTTCTTGAGAAATCGTTGTCACTTCCGGTACATCAAAAGCATTGTCTTCAGACTGAACAGTATCAGTCTCGAATTGGACCTGCCTGGATGCCTCTTCTATGCGAACCGAAGATGTTTCGAGTGGAATTTGTGTCTCACTGCTATCACTGAAGCACGGTAGGAGGTCTACTATCTCACGCATCTCCTGAGATTCAATAGTTTTAAGAAAACTCTGTGGTGTCTCCTGTTCTTCTTTGTTACTCGCTAAGTTTTCAATATGAGGCATTCTGGGTGGGATTTCTACTTCGCTGCTATTTTCAATCTGGCTTGCATTTCTTTGTATGTCCGATATATCTTCGGGGTCCATCTGTTTGTCACCACTTAAATTGGGGTTACCTAAAAGGTGTATAGAACCTACAGAATCGCGAGCGTTTCCCTTACTATGT
The DNA here is from genome assembly GCA_963971205.1 of Aethes cnicana. Classification (NCBI taxonomy): domain Eukaryota; kingdom Metazoa; phylum Arthropoda; class Insecta; order Lepidoptera; family Tortricidae; genus Aethes; species Aethes cnicana. The sequence continues at coordinate 7,194,594 of OZ020299.1, forward strand.
ATTCTCATAGAATGTAGACGCATGGCCCACAGTGTTCTATATTTTTTCTTGCAAAATTCGCAAGGATACGGCTTGACACCAGCATGTATAAGTTTGTGTTTTTTCAATGATTTTAATGATGACATAGTTTTGCCACATACTTCGCAAATGATTTTTCTTACGTTAGTGTGTGTAAGTATATGAGCATTTAAGGCACCTCTTCGTAAAAACTGTTTTTCGCAAATCTCGCAAGTATGAGATTTTATACCCGCGTGTACCAACTCGTGCACTACCATAGTACTTCTTAATATAAATCCTTTATTGCAGATTTTGCAATTGTAAAGTGTCACGCCCATGTGTTGCATTATATGCCTTGATATAGAATATTTACATGGGTAACGTTTGTCACAGATATCACAAACAAAAGGTTTTACTCCTGTGTGCGTTCTTTCATGTCGTTCCAATCGAGGCAAACTAGTATATTGACTACCACAAGTTCCACAGACGTAAGGTTTCAAACCCATATGAATTTGAATGTGAGCGATTATTTTAATTTTCACATCAAACCATCTACCACAATAATGACACTTGTAATTTTTGATAATCACTCGTTTACGCCCTTCAATTTTCGGCTTCTTCTCTCTATGCCTACGACTATGAGTTTTCAGTTTACTTTTTGCTGTAAACTTTTCCCCGCAAGTTTCACAATGATATTTTTTCTTCCTTATGATATTCGCCTTCCTATTTACTCTAACTGCATCATTTGTACGTTTTTCATTCGACATGATAAGATTTGTAAAATTTATTTCAGTTTCTATGGGATCCCAACTAATTTCTAAGGAGTATTCTTTAATGTCATTTTGGACGTCTTTGATTTCTGAATTCATATTTTCCTCGACGTGAACTTGTGTATGAGCTATTAAGGTAGATTTTTGGGGTAATGCTTTTTGGGACATAAAAAAATTCATATCTGGGAGTCGATCAACGTGGACTAGACATGGAGTGAGAAGCTGTTTTATGACGCGATCATTGAAGGAACGATCGATCTCTTGTTTCACATCGTCTTTCTGAACTGGACTTATGAATCCAGCGTCAACAACCGCACAAATATCTTGTTCTTGGTGCACGGAATCCTGTTCAACTCGGTGTAAGCAGACAATGGACTGCTCGTCACTGGTTTGTGCTTGATAACCCTGCTCTACTTTCACAGCGTTCTTCCCCTGTAAGTTGCGAGTATCAACAGGCAACTGATCGCAGTTTTCTGCTAGAGAATCTTGCTCTAGTTTATCAGAATCCTCCTCAATGTCAATGGACCGCTCTAGATTCGATGTTGCTTGATACGTTTCTTGTTTCACAGCATCCTTTTCAACTTGGCCTAAACTGCAAGCGTCAAGAGGCTTTCGATCACTGGATTCATCTTCAAAATCCTGTTTATGGTTCACAGCGTTCTTCTCAACTAGTTCCAAGTAATTTACATCAAAAAGTTGCTCATCACCAGACCTTATATTTAATTCTTGCTCTTGTTTTACAGAATTTTGTTCAACTTGTTGTAAGAAGAGATCATCACAGGGCTCAGGTAACTGTTCATCGTAGAACTGTGTTTCTGAGACTCTCCTCTTATTTACAGCATCTTTTTCTACTTTGATCGGTGTACCTGAAATGATATTATTATGTACTTACCAACTATCTATTGATTTCGCAGTCATTAATGCAGTAATTAAACTATTTTTATTTTGTAATTAGATTCTGCCCGCGGCTAAGCCCGCGTGGAATTCGGCTACCGTGTTCCCGCGAGAACTATGCGTTTTTTCGGAATAAAATATTAGCCGATGTCTTTTCCCGGGACTCCTACTATCTCCATGCCAAATTTGACCTAAATCGGTCTAGCGGTTTGAGCGTGAAGAGGTAACAGACAGGCAGACAGACCGAGTTACTTTCGCATTTATAATATGGACTAGCTTCTGCTTGCGAACTTCGCCCGCGTGGAATTCGTTTATCGCGATCCCGCGGTAACTATGCATTTTTCCGGGATAAAAAGTAGCCTTTGTCCCTTTTCGGGACCTCAACTGTCTCCATGCCAAACTTCATCTCAATCGGTGCAGCGGTTCAAGCGTGAAGAGGTAGCAGACAGACAGTCAGACAAGAGCTACTTTCGCATTTATAATAATAATTATTAGTGAATTAGTAAATATTAGTAAATTAGTAATTAGTAATATTCGTAATTAATGATATTATTATATATTAGTATGGATTGATTATTATTAATGAACGAAATATGTAAAAAAGACGGGTTTGTTCATTCAAAATAGATATTGTCTGTTAATAACTAAGTTTAAACGACCATCATTCTATTTGATTTAGTTATTTAAAAGTCTCAACAAACGAACTCTATAAATAGTAACAATAAAAATTAAAAATACTTGATTTTAAAAATGAATGAAAATAAAACTACTTTATGAGACCAACCACCTTGACGATCGTTTACATGGGAGCCAATCACATCGTTTTAAACGCCATGACATGAACGGAGGTGGTTAGAGGTAGCTTATAAATAAAAGTAACTTTGGGTAGCATATAAAAGGTTCTACCGCCTGTCAACATGTATGAGGGTAGGATTCAAAAATCCACGCCTGGCGCTCTGACGCCTGTTTTTAGGTAGGTACCTAACTGACTTTAATTTAAATAAAGAATTCTAAGAATGGGAACATTTCGATGAAGGAAGACGATTAAGTAATTCAAATATGTGTGTGGAGACCTCAGTTCGCACTCGGCCCGCGTTGGTACTACAGCCCAAACCCTCTCAGGATGAGAGAGGCCTGTGCCTAACACAACAGCGAAACGTAAAAAAGACTTGTTATCTGTTGTGTATTCTTAACAATATCTTACCAAACTGACGAAGTATCGTGTAGGTCATGTCTTGCGGCTGCAGTAATTCTGGACCCACCACTAATTCTGGTTTGACTTCATGCTGTGGGTACAAGCCAGAGTAAGCAGTCTGGCTCACGCAGCTATCGCCACGACTTTCACGCTTCACGTGGTCAAACCACGACGTATCAAAAGTTTCGCTCATAATTTTGGTAAATTGTCAAAATATGATCTATATTACATTACAGCATCATTAAAATAAACACACGTGACACAATAATCAAACCGAAATAGGAAGAACAGAGCAGAACTGAGTTGTACCTTTAGATTTTTACTTTTAAGGATTGTTATGACATTTTAAGACAACAGACTTGCAACAGACTTTCAAAACAAAAATAATAAACCTCTAGTTTTTATTACGTTTTGGTTTGTCCTTTTTTTAATGGACCTGAGAGATATGTAATTCAGCCTAATATCAAATGAAAAAATGAGAATGATTCAAGAATTTAATAATAATATGTAAATAGATACATTGTTCCAAGCTCATGATAAAAATAAATTGTTACAATTTCTAATCTTTCACATAGGGTATTCGATGGTTGAGTTGCTGCTGTAAAAACTTACAAGATCCTATTCATCTATTTATTAATGAAGGTGTTTTTAGGAGTAAAACTAGTGGGCTTTGGCATACACACTTTACTGTACAAAGAGAAAACACAAGTTTATGATCAATATCATACTTAGAAAATACAAACGATGTTATTCGTTACACGGACGGAAAAAGAGTGACTTATACACGTGGGTCAGAAAATATGGCAAATAATTAACCCACAGTATCGGCTATTGATTCTAAGTATATTGTATAGGTCTTTAATTTTTTTCGAGTTAGTAAAAAAAAATATTGTATACCTATGGGATTGGTTGTGTGAGCGACGAATGAATCCTATACAAAATAATTGTTTTTACCAACTAAAAAAAAATTAAAGACCTATATAATATACTTCGAATCGATAGCCGATACTGTGGGTTAATTATTTGCCATATTTTCTGACCCACCATGTATAAAAACAAGTATGCATGACAGTGCATCATGTGCAGTTCGATTGATAACTTATTCTTTTTAATTTTGGCCAGTACGTATGGACTTACATTAAAACCCTTATTAAAACCTCAATTCAACAATTAAAATGAGAACCTATCTGTAAAATATTCAGCAACTTCGGCCAGGAATTTGAATAGTACACCCACGGATATCCCACGAAACACCCGTTGTCAGTCGCAGTAGCCTGACTCGAGGTTACAGGGTGCCTTCTTATATGTATATTATTAATATTTATATTTAAATAGGGAGATACCTATACATGGAAATAATAAAACAATAATATATATTTAAATATATTTTATTTCATTCTTACATCTAACGCAACAATGAGCAATCAATAGCATATCCACATGGTGATAATTATGAGTCAGGGGTAAACATAAATCGTTTTATCAAATACGATTGAAATGCCTCGCTCGCCATAAGGCTTATGGCATGGCATAGTCAAAACTATCGCTTATGGCATAGGCGATAGTTTTGACTATGGAGTGTGGAATGTGTCTTGGTAGTTTTGACCTTAAGGTTTTCAGAGAAAATTATTTAAAAAAAAAAAAAAAAAAAAAACTGACTGAAAAATGTTGCCAGGTCAGGTGTGACGAAGATGATTGAAAATTTGTTAAATAGTGATGTCCTTAGTATCGATATTTAAGCGATTGGTCACGTCATTTCAGATGAGTCATCCTAATAATCCCAATATAAATTTAACGTAAAATACTTACAGTGACCGAAAAATCATGTTTTTATTATACTTGCTTTGGTTCACATAGAATAAACCAGACAATATCGGTTAATAACTTTTATCCATACTTCATCCATATTAATATTATAAATACGAAAGTAACTCTGTCTGTCTGTCTGTTACCTCTTCACGCTTCAACCGCTTGACCGATTTACATAAAATTTGGAATGGAGATAGTAAAGTTGAAGTCCCGGGAAAGGACATAGGGTACTTTCATCCCGGAAAAACGGGTAGTTCCCGCGGGAACGCGATAACCGAATTCCACACGGGCGAAGTCGCAGGCAGAAGCCAGTATTATAAAGGTGACAGTGTGTTTGTTTGATTGTCCTTCTTCACATCGTAACGACTGGACCGATTTGTATGAAATTTGGTATGAAGATAGTTTGAGACCCTGGGAATAACATAGTATACTTCTTATCCCGGTATTTCTACGGGAACGGGTTTTCTACGGGCCAAACACCTTTTTTCAATAGTTATATCTATAAACATCTATACGTATAGAATCACAGGGTAAAAGGTGGGTATGGGGGTAAGCAAATTCTAAGTCTACGTGAGTCGAAATCCATAGTCCATACTAATATTGTAAATGTGAAAGTGTGTTTGTTTATTTGTTTGTTTGTCCTTCCTTCACGTCGCACCGAGTGGACCGATTTGGATGAAATTTGGTATGAAGATAGTTATATAGTTCCGGGCAATAACATAGGGTAATTTTTATCTCGATATTTCTACGGGAACGGGTTTTCTTGGGGTCAAACCGTTTTTTTAATACTTCTATAACTACAATCTAAATATATAACACTCAAAGGTAACTGACTGACTGACTGACATAGTGATCTATCAACGCACAGCCCAAACCACTGGACGGATCGGGCTGAAATTTGGCATGCAGGTAGATGTTAAGACGTAGGCATCCGCTAAGAAAGGTTTTTGCAAAATTCTTACGGGAACGGGAAAAATCGGGATTTTACTTTTTAATATTTCTGCGCATACGAAGTTGCGGGGATAAGCTAGTCATCTATATGTATAGCATCATCGGGTACGCCGATTCTGAGTCTACGCGGGATGAAGTCCGCGGGAAAAGGCTAGTATTTAAATATTTTGAATATTGATTTGCAGACCTGCACGCAACTGCAAGCTGCAGTAAAGTCATTTTTACGCGAAATCTACGGCACGGAAAATTCTGAGATTTTTTCTCTTGATACGGAAGGTTATTCCTATCCATAAAAAAATAATCGAGCACATTGTCATTTTTCACCCATAGCCAATTGCATTGTATGTTAACGTGCGGGACACAATTGATCAATACGAGATTCCAGCCGCGTTGGTCATTGTCGTCTGAACTCTAGACAACCTCAGTGTGTTGTGATTTTATAAATAACATCTCTACTCAGTCTACGCTACATGTCGTCCGTCTCAGACTACATTACATACCTTTAATCCATATAACCATTAATATTATTTAAGGAAAAGAAAGGCTAATTTTAGGTATTATAAGTCAATCAATAAAAATAAGAACATATAAAACTCTGACAGACAAACAACGTACATCCTATATACTACTGTTAGTAGAAAACTGAAATATGATATAGGTTATTTTATTAATATCTCTCTTTTATGTGAATTAATGCAATTAATGTTTTTCACGGGGGTGTGTAGGGGAGCACTGAGATAGGATTTCTCGAAAATTCTACGGGAACGTGAACAAATGGGATCTGCGTGGTGCCTCGGGAGACGGTTAGCTTGGAAAAAATGCGAAAATCTTCTTTATAAACAAGAACTAAAACAGCGCATGATACTTTTATCGCGAACCAAACACATAATTGGCTTCTTTGGAATCTGGAACTCGTTTTGATATATGTAGGTAGACCATCCCTAGAATAAATATGTATTATAGCTTCTGTCTGCCCACGACTTCACCCGCGTGGAATTCTGTTACAACACTGTAAACAAATTTCATGTAAATCAGTGAAGCGGTTGAAGCGTGTAGAGGTAACAGACAGATAGTGTTACTTTCGCATTTATAATATTAACATGAATGTATACTCATCCCGATAGCCGACAGGCCCATATTTGTCCAACAGGAAACTTAGTTTACCTACAGACAAAACTGTGTAGAAAAACCCGCATTGTGGTTTAATGAACTTTTTCCCCATATTATTGTTCAACCTTTTTATTATCAACTTACTTGTAGTATTTTTGTTGTTACCAATGTATCAAGAATGTTTTATCACTGTTTTACCGCAAAAAATCATTGATCATAGGTTCAGTTTATCAAACAAAAGAACAAAACGTATTGCGCAACTTCGCAGTTAGTTTTATTGTCTCTTTCTAATAATCTTTAACTTCTCACTCTGTGGGTATTGATTATTTTCTTCTATTGGTTGGGGGGAACGATCGATTTGAAGTACCTTAGTCGTACTTATTCTGATTGCTAGTAATAAAACCAACAGGTGTTAACATTTTCCTTAGTTCAACGATTAAATCGCATCGAATGATCTCTGAAATTATTAAATTTAGAGACTTAAACTTAGGTAGATATTCATCTAATACCTAAACAATATACCTATTAAAAAACGTGCAGCTTTACAATAAATGACAAGATCTGAATTAAAATATTTAAAAAAGTTTAAACTATTTAACTAAATAATTATTTTCAATACCTACACTGTAGCAAAATTTAGAGAAAACAATGCTGTGGACACACTGAAATCGTATTACCGTTAGAAAATACATCCTAAACAAAATATTATAATTTTAATTTGAATATCCTGCGCGCGCTTTGAAATGCATTCAATTAAAAAATTCTCAATAACAGGTTGAACACGTAATGAAAACTCGTCGCAGGCGAGTTGTGAAGCGGAGCCGCACAAAAGAAATAACCTCGGTCGGTAGCGATAACACGGGCAGCGATAACGACGTCGAGTAGGTAATAATACCATGCCAACTCGACAGCCGACCTACCTATAAGTATTGCTTTTTCACACTGTCTTTCCTCCACTCGTTATCCCACACCCAACAAAATGTTGCTTGTTAAAAGCAGAAAAAACACATTTATCGATACGTCTTTATTTTTAAAAGTTACATTTCGCATCACTAATAATTTAAAAATCATTATTAAAAATATTATTTTTCCATTTTTGCATCGAATAGTCGAAATTACGATTTTTGAACGCTAACCGAGTAAATTAAGTAGGTGGTGAAAGTTTTTAGCAAGGTTCGAATCGTTGCAAGTCCCCAATGAATTAGTATGTTTCTCCTTATCAAACACTGATTTATGTAATTAAACGATCGAATTTAATCAAGAAGGGCCCTAGAAATTAGCTAATATGCATGATTAATGATATAAATATAAACCGACGGATTGATGATTCCTAAGAGCAAGAAATGTTGATATTATCACTCGGACAATGAACCCGATGACATATCGTCTTTATCGATACTCCCTAATTTGGTCGCATTGTACTCAGTGTTGCTACAAGAAAAATATATTCAACTTTTTCATACATTTCGTAGGCAGTAGCATCACCCTATTCCTTTAGTAATGGACGTCGAGTCAGTTTTTTGGTTTCGCGTATTTTGTTTATATCTACGATAATCAGCTCTACAAACTTTTGTAATCAGTTTTAAAAGATATTCTAAGGCATAATTATGTAGTGCGTGCATTTAATTTCAAGCAAAATCGTGTGTTTTACGTATTATGTTAAAGCTTTACTTTGCACTTCTAATGTACTTCTCAAATCGAAGTAGCGTAGTTTCTTGTTCTCACTATAATTGTTTTTAAACCTAAATATCGTGTTGTTTTAAGTTCAAATGAAACGTAGTTAGTTGTGATAGTTGGTTTTGTGCAATTTTTACACTGTTTTAAGATATATAAAGAGGTTTTTTTACGATATGTACTGAACACAAAATGGTCACTAGTTTTTAACTCTGAGGTAAGTTTGACGACACAGTTTTATGTGTATTGTTTTATTTTTACTGTGTTTGCGGCGGTTGATAAGCTTTGTAATTACATTTACATAATGTTTCAAGTATTCCGAGGTGCATTTTATTTGGGGATAGGCGTTGGTGCATTCGTAGGGTATCAGAAAGCACTTAGCTCCCGAACCATTAAAAGTAATTTACAAGATCATCATCGCGTTGTAGTTGTTGTTGATATGTTTAGAAAATGAACTACAGTTTTCTAGTTTTATAACCTATGAACAATGTCTTGAAGCTGCTATAATTATTATTATCAATACTCTATTAGTCTCCTGTGTCCCAACTAGTCTCATTTAAAATTAGAAATATGATCTATTGAGTATTACAATGGCAATAATTAATTACTGAATATTCAGTACTTATACAATAACAACACAATGACTGTCTGGAACAGGTACATGTTAAGGAACAAGAAATTATCTTATAAAACTAGAAAATACACACTACTATGATTTTTTTAAATAATTTGCAATTTATTGAAAATCAAAATATAGCCAAAAATCCATGATTTATAATTCAGAAACAAAGAAATTATAGATTAACTGCAAAATCAATTCATTCAATTTATGTTTTTCCCAAAGATTTATCTGGTAGTGAATGCCTTACGGCATTAAGTTCACCTTTTGTATTAGTTTTTTTACTAATGTGCAATAAAGTTTAAATAAATAGATGAAATCTCCGTTTTATGTAATTTATATAAGTAACTATAAATATAGTTTTTACACTAAAACTGACTATTGATGGACCTATTTGGCTGTTTTTTTTGTTTATCCCCTGTGATTCAGGGAAGGTTTAGGCAGAAAAAAAATCGTGTAAAATGGAAGAGACAGCTAAAAAAAAAGAATAATAACTCAGTATGAGAAATGGGAATGTGTGGTGACACGAAGTTCACCAGGTCAGCTAGTTTTTACTTATATTTTTTAAAAGGAATACTGTATTCATTCAGTGTGCTATTTGAGTAATAATTTTGTCAAAATAAAGCAATAAAATTAAAAACAATCTCATATCAGTGGTGGTAATTTTATTTGAAGTTTTACTACTATATAAAGTAAATTATTTTAATTTAAAAAATTCAACCTGTGGATTGAATACATGTTATTATGATTGGTTCACTTATATGAAGAGTTCCGTATGTACCCTAAGTTATTCCAATATTATCTATTTATTTATTTATTTACCACTTTAGAAGCAAATATCTTACACGAAATATTGGCATGAATAATAAAAAAAACTTAAAGAGCTTCTTATAATTGTCAAAGACCTACCTATCCAATGATACCACACATGGCTGTGTTCTCTTAAACTTAATTTTTTTTTTCATCCCTTAGTTACATGTAGCCGACACCCACTGACCCCAACATACATTTTTAGGCACGTCCCTCCAAAAATTTCGAATTGGTAGACCAGCATCATAGGGTGGGCACTAGACTCATTTAGGGTGGGCACGCTAAGATGTTTAAAAGGTGCCCCTTAAGGGAAGGGTTGGAAATAGCAAAGAAACCCTATATTTGGTGAATTAAAATCCATAAAATCACTGTTCCAGTGACGAGACTAACCATGGCTACCATGTACAGAAAAAAGACGATTCGCCCAAGAGATAAATATATTTATTTATTTATTTATTTAAATGGTGGTTTCAGGTAAAATGGCGCTGTGCGAGAGCCAGCTCGACGTCATTCCGCAGCGAGACTCCTCTCCAGGCTCCGAAGGCAGCAAGGACGAGAGTCCGGAGAAGAAACCCAAAATGGAACCCAACGGGAACGTCTTTGGTGAGACTCGGCAGCTTTCATCTTTCAAAAGTCAATTCGGCAAGAGGCCATTCAACTGTAAAATACTTCACAATCAATAAATAATTTCATTTTTGACTACCCCCATCACAGCTGGTCAGAAATCACAATAGGGATGACGACAACTTTTTTTCCTTAGTCTATCAGGAAGATTATTGAAAAGCATTGGACACGTATTTATTTCTTTTTTCATGTAATCAAACTTATACGGAGATATATCGAGTTGAAATGTCGCGTGACGTCACGGTTAGGTACGATTTATACCTAACAGTGACGTAGTTAGCCCCCACTCTCCAACTTTAATGCGTTTTAACTTGGTCATTCTTTGTTAATTTGATAGAACAAAAAATACGTGTCTAATGTTTTTTTATTACCTGACTGACGGACTAATTAGAATTTCGATTTCTTCACCCTGTCGTCATCCCTATTGTGAGAAGAAAATAAATCCATACTAATATTATAAAATGCGAAGTGACTCTGTCTGTCTGTTACCTATTCACGCTCCAACCGCTGGACCGATTGGAGATGAAGTTTGGCATGGAGATTGTTGAAGTCCCCGGAAAGGACAGGCTAATTTATATCCCAGGAATCGCATAGTTCCCGCGGGAAAGCGATAACCGAATTATACGCAGGCGAAGTCGCGGGCAGAAGTATATATATAACTAGCTTCTGCCCGCGACTTCGCCCGGGCTAAATTCGGTTATCTCATTCCCTCAGGAACTGTGTTTTCCCGACAACAACAATCTTATCTTATCTTGAGACTGTGGGGTCCTTGCGGATTCACTTCGACCCATTGGGATCTTTTGTGTAATTATCCCTCGCCGTGTAGCTAATCCATTGCTTCCCCCACCTTCACCAACAGGTTAATGATGGAGTGCAATGGTAGTGCTTTGAAATCCCCTGGTTCAGGGTAACCGCTACCTAGGAGTTTCATTCTGAGCCTGGCGAGTGCGTCACATTCGCACAGGATGTGTCGCATTGACTCATCCTCTTCGCCACACATTCTGCAAGCTATATCGGTACATAGTCCCATCTTCACTAATTGGCTTCTAACGCCGAAGTGACCCGTGAACGCTCCAACTATATATCGCAGCTGTCTTCTGCTGAGACAGGAGTTTCCTAGTCCAGCCTGAGTTAACTCTTTCGATGAAGAGTTTAGAATGCCTTAGACCAGACATGGCTATCCACTCTTGCTGGTGTTTATCCCTGGTGTGGTCGTTTATGGCAGTTTTAATGGTGGACAACAACAATACTCTTTATTACATATACAAAACACAGAAAATACAGAAAGGATACATAGTTAATAGGTAAACAACAGGCGGACCTATCGCTTAGCAGCGATATCTTCCAGTCAACCTTAGGAAAGTGGAGAATGTGAAAAGAAGAACAATGATGGGTGGTGTAAAATTGAAAAAAAAACAACCAATAATCAAAATAATCCCAGTGTAGATATGTACATAATAATGAATACATAATATACACAAATATTATATACAACAGCAATACATATAAATAAATATATAAACATAATATAATGCATATTTATATATACATCTTTAGTGCAATGTAGACATTTTCTTTTCAGCGCCCGGTGGCCTGCCTCTAACAGTGGACTACCGTTCTCCGGTGTCCCACTTCGTCCCCCCGGAACTCCTGGCTAACAGACCCAAGCCGGAGCCAATCACACCAAGTAAGGACCCCGGCACGGCACCAATAGGTATTGTGGTTTGGTTTGTACACACTTGCCCACTGCTGGGACGGTGATGGAGCTTGGTGCGATCATTGGACTAATTTCAAGACCATTTTTAATTAATAATTATTTAGGTGGACGAATCAATTTTTCCTTGCGTTCTTACCTTCAATTGTTTGTCTATTGGACAACCCACAATAACCCAAATAAATCGGTTTTCCATGAGCCTACTACTACAATGAAATGAAGGTGTTCAGATATTTGTGATCACCTTGTTTGCTTTCATACATCTGATGGCGTCTTTACTGTAGAGTTTGCCAATATGTACACACTTGCCACCTCACTCTGTTGTAATGAGGTCCAAAAATGTACACATACTAATGAATTCTGCTGCACTACATCCCATCCGATAACAGGAGTTCTTTATAGCTCTGAAATTAGTACCCGAGGGTCAAATTTCAATACTCTATCTAAAAAAGAAGATCCTATAAGTATGCCATGATAATTGTGTACAAAATTTTACTACATCATACGGACTTCAAGCAAAAACAATTGACAACAAATTTTTTTAACACGGCTATTTTGTCTAGTTAGAAAGTAGGGAAAAATTAGTAGTAAAATTAGTATTAGTATTAAGTAGGTATTAGTATTAAGTAGGTAAGTGCGTCGGTGTCAGTGAATGCGCTAAAAGGACACGTTTTTTTTTCTCTTTTTCGTAGTCGTCAATGTCATACATATATAAAATTAAAGTTAAATAGCGCCTATTTCTAAAAGGGCGTAAGTCAAAATGACGTAGCACTTTCTGCGCGTAGCGCCCGCTCTTTGGCGAGAGTGAGTGAATGGGGACTATCGTTTCTTTGCTCACCAGTTGGCGCCACTGTTGACTAAGGTCCAGAGGTATAGCTGTCAAAGGCGACTTTATAAGATCGGCGCCGAAACTAAGTTTTCAATCTTGAATCTCATCGTCTATTAATTATAAATAACAATCATTATATCGAGTAGCTATGCCGCAATGTTGTACAGTTCCGTTTAGTTTAAAAAAATTTTTTTTTTCAAAGCTTTTACATTCATAGCCAAACAATGCATATTTGGGATAATTTCACGAAGGAGATCACTTTTCAACAGGTTAATTAAAGAAATTATGATTTATATCACGAAGCCCGCCAAAACCAGTGAAAGCTGAATGTTATTGGACCTCAAGCGACACTAGCGCCTCTAGTGGCAAATTCACACGCGATAGCCCCCATTGAGTGAGATGACGTCACGCACCAGTTATCACTAGAACACGATTTTCTCTAAAAGTAATGAACAAAAAAATCTGTTCTTTTTTATCGACTCCTTTAGGTAGAGATACCGAAATCGTTTTCGCCCTCCTAACATTTTGAAATGTTGTCAATTTTTCAAGTAAGTAGAAGACTATGACAAAAATAATACAATCTCCATCTCAACTCAGCAGCTACAGGCGCCGGCACGTAACTTGAGCGGTGAGCGAAAATAGAGAGTATTTCTGCGCATGTTGACGACTGAAGGCCCTTCCCTGACCCAGCATCGTCAAATTGCTCATTTAAGATCATACTTTTCTAAGAAATGTTAAAAGTTAAAAATATGAAAAAAACATATGTTATATTTGATTATATCATCCTTACATTGACAGCTTTCGTTACACGTTTCACGAAACTTCGCTCGATACAATTTAATTCCAAAGTAACCTCTAACTCGGACCGCTAATCCAACTTTACTCCAGTTTATTAGGTATATCAAACAGTGTAAAACTAATTATAACACAAAAAATATCCATATTATATGCATACATCGACAGCTTTATAAATGCCATTTTTTAGACGGTATTTTTATAGAAATTAAAACGTGTTAAAAAGTAACTAAATCGGGCGTTCTGTGCGTAGCGCTTTCTCTTTCACTCGTCCCACGAGTGACAGTGACGGCTGAGCTGGGTCTATGAACCGCCTGAAGGGCCAATAAGCGTGCGCGCACGGCACAGCGCCCGCTGCGTCCCGCGCCCCTCTGAGATGCCCCGATGAGACCTTATTTTCGACTTCTGCGCATCGAAGATCACCGCTCAAGTTTCGTGCCGATGTCTGTATAGGTATTGTGGTTTGTACTGTACACGCTTGCCCATTAGGTATTAATGGAGATTGGTGCGAATTTCATCGGCGCATTTTCACAGCTTACTTACGTCCCACTGCTGGGCACGAGCATCTTAACAAGACGGCTTGGGTTTTAGTCGTAATAAGGTCATATTTCATTTAAAAAAATAGGACACCTTCATCTTTACTAATAATAAGTCTGTAGAAGAAGTCGCGTCTGAAACTTGAAAATTAAAAGAAACTATCAAGTCGAGGGGACTATATAAACGATACTGAACACAAAATAACGATTTCTAGAAAAAATTACTGTATGTATGTCTGTGTGTATGTATGTCCGGATTTAACTCGAAAAGTAGTGGACGGATTGCAATAAAATTTGGTATGGAGTTAGTTTATAATACTGGTCAACATATAGGCTACTTTTTATTCTGGAAAAATGCATAGTTCCCGCGGGAATGCTTTTAATGATTTCCAAGCGGACGGAATCGCGGGCAGAAGCTAGTCATCAATGATAATGACAAACGCACAGCCGAAACTATTGGTCGTAGAGACCTGGAATTTGGCACGTAGGTTCCTTGGGGAGCACTAAGAGAGGATTACCCATATTCACACCTGTGAGCGTGTCGGGCGACGTAAAATCGTCACTACAGTATCTTTACGGCCCACAGCTGGGTTGGGCCCAGTGCGGATCGGGGACCTCACACACATCCTTGAATTACTTCGCTGATGCGTGCAGGTTTCCTCACGATGTTTTCCTTCACCGAAATGCTCAGTGGACGTAGAATAATTCGTAGTAATTACTAGAATAGAGGCATTCAACCTTGGTCCTCAGGATTGGCAACGCATTCGCAATCTTACAGTTCCCTGTGTCCATTGGCAAGAGACTGCTTCATTCCATCCGGTGGCCCCTAGCGCTTGTGTGCCAACTGATTCCGTAAAAAACAGAAACTTAACAGGACATAGTTTTCATGGAAATTTTCCTGTCTTCACTATTTGAAGTTACCATTTGACGTCCCGTATATTGCTTTTTTGCACCACCCTGCACTATTTCACTGCACGCTTTTTCCGTTGTTTTCTATATTTTTTATTTTAA
Organism: Aethes cnicana; assembly: GCA_963971205.1. Classification (NCBI taxonomy): domain Eukaryota; kingdom Metazoa; phylum Arthropoda; class Insecta; order Lepidoptera; family Tortricidae; genus Aethes; species Aethes cnicana. Next base: position 7,209,932 of record OZ020299.1, read on the forward strand.
AATAATGACTATCACGTCGAATTAGGTACTTTTAATTTTACCTCGAAATTCAGTTTATAAGGATGACGACAACTTTTTTTTCCTTAGTCTATCAGGAAGATTATTGAAAAGTATTGAACACGTATTTTTTCTTTTTTAACGGTGACGTAGTTGGCCCCCACTCTCCAACTTCAATGCGTTTTAACTTAGTCATTCTTTGTTAATTTGATAAAACAAAAAATACGTGTCTAATATTTTTTTATTACCTGACTGACGGACTAATTAGAATTTCGATTTCTTCACCCTGTCGTCATCCATATTGTGATTAGCTATTGGTATGACGATTTCGAGTACAAGCAAGTGGCTTTCAAACGAATTTATACCAAACTAGCCGATGCCCGCGAATTTCGTCCCGCGTAGTCTTAGAATTTGCGTACCCGATGATACATATAGACAGTTATAGTTATAGAAGTACTAGCTGACCCCGCGGACTTCGTACCGCCTTGGATTTATTTTTTTTGTATGAAAAATAGCTTACGTCCTATTCTCAGACCTTTCAGTAGGTCTGAGAATAGGACGTAAGCTATTTTTGAACCTACACTCCAAATTTCATAAGAATCGGTCGGGCCGTTTCGGAGGAGTTTGGTTACAAACACTGTGACACGAGAATTCTATATATTAGATTGAAAAATGGGATTGACCCGTGATAAACCCGTTCCCGTGGAAATATCGGGATAAAAAGTATCCTATGAACTTACCTGGGGGGTCTCAAACTATCTCCATACCATATCCAAATCGGTCCACTCTGCGACGTGAAGGAAGGACAAACAAACACACTTTCACATTTATAATATTAGTATGGATGTCTTCTAACTCAAAGTAGTCAAAACATTTGCAATCTAACATTTCAATTCCATAACCCCTATAAGACCTTTTACTTTTAAGGTGGCCCAAGCTGTTTTGCTTACTCTGTGATATAAAAGATGGGTGCCATCTATTTGGCATAATTATTTTTGTCCGAAACTGTTTACGCATAATTTATCTACGCCGAATCTTGACGCACGAATTTTTATTAAGCATAATTCTATATTGGCCGAATGGGTGTTTACCCGAATATTGTGTTGGCATAATGTTGACTTGGCCGAATTTTATTATGCATAATATTGTTTGGCATACTAGTAATTTAGCAGAATTTGGATAGGCCGAAATATTGTCCGAATTTATGTCCGAAACAACAATTTATGTAGGGACGGTGTGCGCGGTAACACCCAAAGTTTGGAGCAAAGCCGACTCGCATAGGTTAGGTTAGGTTATTTTTTATATAAGTAAACGAAATTATCAGTTAGTAAAAATCAAATAAGGATACGCATGCGAAAGTAGTTTTCGGCGTAACGAATTTAGGCATAAGTAATTTTCTGCATAAACAATATTCGAAGTTCGAAAATTATGATTGAAAACCATTCGGCGAAAATAGATTATGCATAATATAATTCGACGAAGAATCGTTATGCGAGATTAGTTTCGGCGTAAACACTATTATGCAAAATCGAATTCTGCAAAAAAAAAAAAATGCATAAACATGGGGAACCATAAAAGATCCATACTAATATTATAAATGTGAAAGTGTGTTTGTTTGTCCTTCCTTCACGTCGCAACGACGGGTCCGATTTGGATGAAATTTGGTATGGAGATTGAGACCCTGGACTGGGAATAGCATAGGATACTTTTTATCCCGATATTTCCGCGGGAACGGGTTTTCCACGGGTAAAATTAGTTTTACAATACTTATACTACTACTACTACTACTACTACAGCCTATTTGCGTCCCACTGCTGGGCACAGGCCTCCTCTCATCACGAGAGGGTTTGGGCTATAGTCCCCACGCGGGCCCAGTGCGGATTGGGGACTTCACACACATCTTTGAATTACTTCGCAGATGCGTGCAGGTTTCCTCGCGATGTTTTCCTTCACCGAAAAGCTCAGTGGTAAATTCAAATTGAATTTCGCACATAAATAAATTCAGAGGTGCGAGCCGGATTTGAACCCGCGACCCTCTGCATGAGAAGCGGTAGGTCAAACCACTAGGCCACCACGGCTTCACAATACTTATAACGTGCTTATAACTATTATCAGCAATATGTATAGTATCATCGGGTACGCAAATTATATGACTACGCGGACGGACGAAGTCGCGGGCAGGCGGCTAGTACTAAAATAAAATTTTATGCCGAACAGTAGAGGTCACTTGTAATTTTCGATATCGTCATACCGATGGCCAATGACAATGACTCCCGGTTTTTAGGGTTCCAAACCTCAAAAGGTAAAAACGGCACCCTTATCACTAGTGTCCGTCCGTCCGTTTATCAGAGACAATTTTCTCCAAAACTACTAAACCGATTACGTTACAATTTGGTACGTGTATAAATGATGTTCAAACATGGACGCCCTTTTTTGAGGTAGAGAAAATATAAAAAAGTTTGGGAATGGAAGTACTTATTATGAGTGACTCAAATATATATTTTTAATATTTTTTGGTAAAAATAGATTTCTAATTATTAAAAAAAAAAGTCTCCAAAAATACTGGGCCTAATATTTTGAAAAACAAATACGCTATCCGCTTTTGACCTATAGATTACAAGAAAACCTATAAGAAGTCCATGGTATCTGACATAATAGAAAATATCCAACAAACGGAATATTATCCAGGCGAGGGTTCACTCCCAAAGCTGGCAACGTCGCAAATAGCTGTCAAATATTTCATTAATTTATGAATATTACTGAATGAAAATATCCAACAAACGGAATTCTATCCAGGCGAGTTAAGAGGGTTTACTCCCAAAGCTGGCAACGTCGCAAATAGCTGTCAAATATTTCATTAATTTATGAATATTACTGAATGAAAATATGAATTGTCGCTCTATGGTTGAATAAAACAATAAGTATGGATTGCAACATTTATCCTGGGAACATGAAATTTTTAGGATTATGGAAGTACTATCTTTTGAGAACTTTCCATTGCCTTTTCTATGCATTTTAATGTAATCTTATAATTTAAATGCTTAACCAACAAATATAAAACGAGACGCTTCATTCACCCATAAAATTATAACTTCTAATTTTTATTAATTTCTCAATGTTACTGAATTAAATTCAGTAACATTGAGAAATTAATAAAAACAGCGAAGCATTTGACAGCTATATGCGACGTTTCCAACTTTCGGGATAAACCCTCTTAACTCTCTTGTACAATTATCAAAATTACTCTTTGGCTGTTAAGTGTCCAAAACTTTTCCACCTATATCAGTGTGCCAGTTTTTATTGTAAACGTTTATTTGAAGACTTCCTACCTACCTTATTAGTATAGTCGTTATTTTGTTTTGTCATATTCTTGTGTTGTTTATTTTTCTTTTACCCTTTATGTTTTTATTTAGCCTCTTCAGAGTCCAGTACTCCTGTGAAACGTAAGAGAGGAAGGCCACGCGTTGACAAAACGAGTCCCGAGTACCTTGCCAATGTAGCCGCAAGGAAACAAGCCAAGGAAATGGGTGAGTGCTGATAGACACAGGAAAAAAAAGCCGAAAACTGGGTTTGCGCATAGACGTAAATAATATAGACCCGGCCTAACGTACACGTAATATGTCCCCACTTCCACGGTGTCCAATCCAAAGTTCTGTCACCGAGCGTGCGTGACAATAAGCGTTTTTAAAAAAACTTTTTTCGAAACTGTTTCTCAATATCTAAAAACTCGTCTCGTTGTTGAAAAAATGTGACCCAGCTTTAGTGTCACGATATAATTTTAACTTTGGATTGGACACCAATGAAGTGGGGAAACATGACATGTATCTACGTTAGGCCGGGTCCATACGAAGTATTATTTATGTCTATGGGTTTGCGTTAGATCGTAGGGTTTTGGCTATGCGACAGCGTTGCCAACATAGGGGTTATATCACTAAATCGGCAGACCTTGTTTTCTTAGACCATGCGAGACTTTCTATAGTAGATTATCTCTACGCCGCAATGTAAGGAGATTGTCAATGTTTGTGTGTACTTATCTAATTTCCTTTTTTCTGATTAAAGCTAAATAATATTTTTGTCGACAGCCGCAGTGATGAACAATCGCGCCGAAAGCGGTGAGAAACGGAAGCGCGGCCGTCCCCGCGTGGACAAGACCAGTCCTGAATACCTGGCCAGGAAACGAGCGCGGGAACTGGGTGAGGTTACTTCTTACTGCTGACAGACAGAATATTTTTTTTTCTGGACCCTTGGAGACTATACATCTCTAAGATCTTAGATTTAAGTTTAAGTTAGGGACTATACATCCCTTCAATGTAATTTTAGTACGTACCTATATGTATATTTTATACATGTTATGTAAATTTTGAAAAAAGGCCTTCTGCTTGAGTTTGTTGCGGCTCTTCTTCTCAAGCAATGGGTCTAGGAAGCGCTGGTAAATTCTTTTTCTGACGTGTAAAAGTGCCGCTATGTGGCCAATTTGCTGAATAAATGATTGAATTGAATTGAATGTCTAGTAGGTTCTACTTACTTGAATTAATTCAAAGATGTGTGTGAAGTCCCCAATCCGCACTGGGCCCGCGTGGAGACTATAGCCCAAACCCTCTCGTAATGAGAGGAGGCCTGTGCCCAGCAGTGGGACGCAAATAGGCTGTTGTAGTAGTAGCTTCTACTATCTAAAGTCCCGCGCCTTCACATTTCATAACGCTTCAATTTTTTTATTATTATTTAAAAAGCACCACCAACACTCTCAACGCATATTTGATGGCTGTCTCAGCACGCACACATGTGTTGAGAGTGTTGGTGGTGCTTTTTAAATACATTGAAATTTGAAGCGTTTTGAAATGTGAAGGCGCGGGACTTTAGATAGTAGAAGATCTCTACTACTACTACAGCCTATTTGCGTCCCACTGCTGGGCACAGGCCTCCTCTCATCACGAGAGGGTTTCGGCTGTAGTCCCCACGCGGGCCCAGTGCGGATTGGGGTCTTCACACACATCTTTGAATCAATTCGCAGATGCGTGCAGGTTTCCTCACGATGTTTTCCTTCACCGATAACCGACCGGTAGTAGGTACTACCATGATACAATAATATACTTCGCCAGGTATGCCACTCCAGTGTTCTGTAGTAGTGTGCGTGTCACCCGAACGCCATTCGCACTGCTGTGTGTTGCAAGTGGTGTATCTAGATAGATACACCACTTTATTTATATAACGCATTGTATAGATAGATATCTATACATATAATAAAGCTAAAGAGGTTCGAGGGTCTGTACATGGGAGATATTCGAAAAAAAGTTGGCTGGGGATACTTAGAATCGATAACAGAACACATTCCAACAGTTTTAAAAATTTTCGTCTGTTTATCTGTTTAATTGACCGCGCATCGCGTGAAAACTACTGTGCCTATTTTGATGAAATTTGGTATGAAGATAGTTGGAGTCCCAATAAAGGACATAGGCAACTTTTTATCCCGGAAAAACTCTTAGTTCCCGCGGGAACATAGAAGTCGCGGGCAGAAGCTAGCATTGAAATAATCCCCGACCCCCATGTATCCTGTGAGTGTTTCATTAAATTATTGCTTTCATTTGTATATGTTTTATTCGATTTGCACGCTTACATAGGAGAGCCTCGGCGGGCTGCCGCCCCTCGGAATGGTAATATGCTACAAATAAATTAATAAAATCAAATCAACGTGCTCGGAAATGTTCGTGTTACTTTCAAAAAAAGAAGACGCGAGGCTGTCCATTGCCGGCCTTGGCCAGCAAACACATTATTGTCGTGTGTGTGTTTTCTTTAATTCGCTTGCTATTTGAGACACCTCTAGAAACTGACAAATCCATGGAGGTAATAAGTACAACTTCCATGGCCAAATCATCCACGATCATGGAAGTAGTAAATACTGATGTGGGGCAAGTGTGCCTAAATTTATTTCGCCCCTATGCCTTGTAAACAGTCAACTACTAGTTGAGTAATATTTATAGGTTTCGATATATTTATGTTAGGCGCACTTACCCCATCCTGGCGCACTTGCCCCGAAACTGACAAATCCATGGAGGTAATAAGTACAACTTCGCTTCGCTCAGCCTTCTAACTGACTCGTCCGGCAATGCGCTACTTGGCGGCCTCTGCAATAATGTACTATTATTGGTGCAGCCTTTTTTTCAAGTTGGTCGGCAAACGGGCTCATAGGCCAACTTATAGTAAGCGATCTAAACGGCCCGTGGATATAGGTAAAGATAAAGATAAAGATAATTTATTGTTCAACATGAGTATACATATATGCATATATTATACAAAAAATGGTTCGTCCTTCATGCTGTACCTTGCGGCGTACAATTTTTTGTGAATGTGGTACCTAGTAAAGTTGCACTAAAACTAAATTTAAAATATACATTTGGACATGGAAATCATAAGATAAAGAAGAAGAAGAAACATTTATTCGGTACAAAACACACGACATAACATAAATAACAATAAAATTGAAGAAAACAATAACAGTTGCGTGTGATTTGTCACGAAATGGTCCTAGCTCAGCATGTGCTGGCATTGAGGCCAGCGCTGGTCTTCTTCTTCTGTTGGTTGGTTGGTCTTGGATAAGAATCCTAAAGCGTTGCCTACCCTGAGGCCTAATACAGAATGCCTATATGTCAGTCATTTCACCGGCTGCCTTACCCTCTTACTGGAACACAGCAGTGCGAGCGCTGCTATTTGGAGACAGGTTAGACGGTGGTAGCTATCCGGACGGACATTGCACCAGGTCCTAAAAGAACCATAAATACTAGACGGAGAAACGTCATGATCTTTACATAACCCTTGGCCATAAAGTGGGATTTTCTGCTCGCTACGCGGAGAGAAAATCTCACTTCTTGGCCAAGGCAAGACGTATAACTTTTGACAAACCACGGGCGGTAATTCGTAAAGCCCCAGATCGCATATTTATGCGAAACCTGCGATCTGGGACATTTACGAATTCACCACCCTAGGTCTGTAATGTACTATTAAAATTGTTATTCTGTATTACAGAAGCTTTGGAAAGGAAGGCAAAGAGGGAATACAAACGTCGAGGTGCGGGCGGTAAGTTTATATGAAAACAATACCTTTTATACTAATTATAACTTCACATTAACATGTTCACCATATTTAATTAATGCTTGAAAATATTAGCCATCACATATTAATAGAGGCATCACAACCTGACATTTCGTATAACGTCCAAACTGATATTAAAAATGCGAAAGTAACTCTGTCTGTCTGATAACTCTTCACGCTTAAATCGCTGCTCCGATTTAGATGAAATTCAGCAAGGAGATGAGATGGATGGGATGTCGGCTCGCCATCTAGCTTCAAGTAGCGAACTTCTAAACGGTCGGGTAATCGGGGTTCAGCCACTGGACGCTAGATGTCGGTCTAGTGTTAACCCGCGTCCCGGCGAACGCACTGTATAAGGCTCTGCCAATCTTTTTATTTTATTCCTCTATGTAGACAGATAGAGTTACTGTGAATTAGGCATCCTCCAGGAACCAGCGAAGCGTTTAGCGGGGCGTCAAGCGACAAAATTAAACATGTCTCGATATATGACACTGTTTACGGAGTAGTTAAAATATTCAATAAAATTAACGACGCAATAAAATGTATAGAATTAGACAAAAAAATCGAAAATAATTTAAAAGAGTACCTAGTTAAATGTTATTATGATTTAAATGAATTTTTCGATGACAATAATTGCAAGAGAAATGTTTTGTAAATAATTACCATTGTATTATGTATGTAATAAATAACTTATTTCAAATATACATTTGACAAAAAAAAATAACCAATTTTAATCCACTCACATTAGGTAGATACATTTGACTTCACCTAGAATATATTCATATTATTGTAAATCACACCATACTCATTAGATTATAAGTAACCTTTTTGCTGTGCCCCTCCTGGCTTCATAATATGTATGTGCAAATGTATGTGTGTATTATGAAATGAAATGCATTGAATAAATGAATGAATATGAATGAATGAATGAATGAATAGTCACTACGTATTATTTTAAGTCGCTCGACGCGTCGCTCATCGCCCCTCGCATATTTATTTGTAATTTATTTGTAACTACATGTTTAAAGAGTAATATTTTCCAGCATTATTTGAACACGGTTTTTGTGCTAATAAATCACTGACGTATGGCTGGAAAAGATTCTAAAGTTAGGTTCAAAAGTCCTTATGATTACCGTAGAAAGTCTTACTCGGCGAGTCTCCTACGCAAACAGTCGCTATAAGATATTCTGGTTCTAATTTTGAACCCTGGTTAAGAGGGTTTATCCCTAAAGTTGCCAACGTCGCATATAGCTGTCAAATGTTTCGCTGTTTTTATTAATTTCTCAATATCGCTGAATTAAAAAGGAAGATATCATTCTATGGTTGAATGACGCGTCTCTTTTTATATTTGTTGGTTAGGCATTCAAATGATAAGAGTACATTACAATGCGATGGAAAGTTTTCAAAAGATATTACTTCCATAATACAAAAAAATTCGTGTTCCTATGATAACTGTTGCAATCCATACTTAATGTTTTATTCAACCATAGAACGATGATTCATGTTTTCATTTAGTAATATTCAGAAATTAATGAAAACAGCAAAATTTTTGACAGCTATTTGCGACGTTGCCAACTTTCGGAGTAAACCCTCTTAAGTATACGGGGTCAAGCATAACGTTGTGACGACATTTTACCCACAGAATCAGCTATAGATTCAAAGCATGCTTTTTAGGTTTTTTTTTCGAGTTGGTAAAAAACATGTATGGGATTGATGGTGTGAGCGATACCTGAATCCCACACATTTTTTTAACAACTCGAAAAAAAAACATAAAATACTTACTAGCCGTTTGCCCGCGACTTCGTCTCTAGTAGACTTTGAATTTGCCTACCCGATGATATACATAGATGGCTATAGTTGAAGTATTGAAAAACTAGTTTGACCCGTGGAAAACCTGTTCCCGTGGAAATATCGGGATAACAAGTATCCTATGTTATTCCCAGGGCCTTAAACTATCGCCATACCAAATTTCAGCCAAATCGGTCCAGTTGTTTCGACGTGAAGGAAGGACAAAGAAACAAACAAACACACTTTCATACTTATAATATAGTAAGGATTTTTAAGGATGCTTAGAATCGATAGCTGATTCTGCTGGTAAAATATCATCTCAACGTTTTGCATCATTCTATATAGAATCTTTATCGGCCCATCGTCATACTTTGGTTTTGTCTAACGTCTCACCATTCACATCTGTTATGTTTATTGATATTTACAATCAAAATGACTATGGGAATTTTCCTCTATGTATATTTTTTTTACCAAACTAATCTGATGAAAAGGTTTACTAAGTGACGGTGCCCTCTTACCATCAGGAGGGCATACTGATTAGCCACAATCGAGTCACTAGTTCTAAAAATTCGATAATTGGCACAAAAATTTTCATCTATTTTCAAGCGAAACTACTCAAAACGAAAGTACTAACTACGCGAGCGAAAAGGGTTCCACCAAAAAAGGCTAACATGAAAAAAACACCCCAGAGAGTTGTCAGAAAGATCGACAAAAAGGTCGTTATAAGGAGAAATACGAAATTTATTAAGAGGAAAGGTAAAAATTGGTGTTCTACACCCGTGCATGGACGCCTTCTTTTAGCCACTAGCCCAGTCGGGATCTGCCTTGGTAATGTTTGAGTCAGGTTGCTCGTAAGGCGACGCAGCGGTGAACTATGATTTAAATTTAATAATTCAAATAGTTAACCACAAAAACAGCCTATTTACGGCCCACTGCTGGGCACAGTCCTCTCATCACGAGAGGGTTTGGGCTAAGGACCCCACGCGGTCCCAATTTTCCTATCAGCGCTAATTTATCGTGTTAAGTCCTAAGTACCCAGATTTTGACGTTTAGGTATATGAAAATCTAGTCGTTTTTTGACTTACGCCCTTTTAGAATAAGTAGTTTATTAATTTCAATTTTATGTGTGAAAATTACGACTTATAAAAAAAATACGTGTCCTTTTTTTCAATTTCCTTATAAAATAATTAAAAATTGACGCGTTAAAATAATTAAATGTTGTCAATTGAAATTTTCCGATGCGTCGTCTTGAGTATGTACCTACCCTGGCTCTATTTTAGGGCAAATCCCACGGGTCAATGTCTAAAATTAAAATCGTCTGAAACTGTCAATGCATGCCTGTCCCAGTGGTAGAAAAATTGGTTGAATGATTACTATAGAAATGTAAATTGGCGATATTAAACTTATCGTGTATTTTTTAATCTAAAGAATAGAAAATATACCATTGGCCATGTTTTTATGCACGAAATTTTAGCAGACTACATTTTATGATGCCATCTTTTCCTCGCAAATAAATGAATTAGCTAAACAGCAGTCTTTTTTTTTTCAATTAAGTAATAAGTATTTTTTCAATAGGATAGTATGTTTCCTTAAAGCTCTTATCTATTTTTTTAGGTGCTACTTAATTCCTGTTTCAAACCTTATTTCTATAATATCTCATTATATCTGTCATGACAGTGTTTTGTGTTTTTATATAATTTATGGATCAAAAAGAAAAAATAATATTCAAAGCTCTCGAAAACGAATCATAAATTCGACGTTATTACTACTACTACAGCCTATTTGCGTCACACTGCTGGGCATAGGCCTCCTCTCATCACCAGAGGGTTTGGGCTATAGTCCCCACGCGGGCACAGTACGGATTGGCGACTTCAGACACATCTTTGAATTACTTCGCAGATGCTTGCAAGTTTCTTCACGACATTTCCCTTCACCGAAACGTTCGCGTTTTAATTTGCCACTAGAGGCGCTAGTGTCGCGTGAGGTCCAATAACGTTCACTTTTCACTGGTTCTGTTTAATTTACCTGTTGAAAAGTGATCTCCTTCGTGAAATTTTCGCAAATATGGATTATGAACGCTTTGAAACAAAATAAAACCCAACAAAACGGAACTGCACACCATTGCGGCATAGCTACTTGATATGGTGATAGTTATTTATAATTAATAAACTTAATGAGATTCAAGATTTAAAACTTAGTATCGGCGTCGATCTTATAAAGTCGCCTATGACAGCTGTACCTCTGGACCTTAGTTAACAGTGGCGCCAACTGGTGAGCAAAGAAACGATAGTCCCTATGGCTTTTTCATTTGATACAGACTTCACGTTTTTGATTCATTTTCGATGCCTTTGGAGGTTTTATTTACTTGCGGGACAAATGGAGAATATCTTTTTCTGAAGTAGGTTCAACGGAGATGAGAAAAAGGTTTTTATTATGTTTTATTTTCAACGGTATTTTTTGTTTTTTGGCGTGGGGTGAATATAATGTAAGTTAGCATGGTAGTTTTTATTTAGTAGAAAAATTGCATCGAAATGTTGAGGAATTGTTGGTTTTGTGTGGTAGTTAATTTATTAATCTACTAACTGTTTATAAAACTCATTGTGTATTGCATGTATTTTGGAGTATTTTTACGATAAAAATGGGTAGTTTAAATCAAGAAAAATATCTAAATAGATATTTGAAAAAAAAAAATATTTTCACGTATTTTTTATATAAAAAGAGATAGTTATATTGATTTTTTTAATGACTTTTTACACAAAGACTTTTTCCAAAGCAACTCTGTCTGTCTGTCTCCTTCTTCACGCTTAAACCGCTGGACCGATTTGGATGAAATTTGGTATGGAGATAGTCCCGGGATAGCATAGGCTACTTTTTATCCTAAAAAATGCGTATTTCCCTCGGGAACGCTGTAACCGAATTCCACGTGGGCAGAAGAAAAATTATAGGGTCCAATTGCCAAAATGCCAAGTGTATGTCTGTTCCAGATTCAGGTGCCGGCTCGTCCACCGATTCCACGCCCCGAGTGAAGCGTAAATACACCAAAAGGACCCCGAGCGCGAATAAGGATGCTGTAAGTTAACGTCCCACTGTTGGGCAAAACTAAAAATATCCTATGTTATTTCCAGGGCCTCGAACCACCTTTCTTAAAATACTATCACAATTGGCCCAGCCGTTCCGACGTGAAGGCAATACAAACAAACGCACTTTCACATCCATACTATATTCGTCATCATTTCAGCCGAAAGATGTCCACTGCTGGACATAGGCCTCCCCCAAGGCTCGCCACTCAGCCCGGTCTAAAACAACTGTCTTTCAGTTACCTCTTCACGCTTAAACCACTGAACCGGTTTAGAATGAGATGTGGTATGGAGGTAATTCGAGTCCCGGGGAAGGACGTATGCTACTTTTGTCCCGAAAAAACGAATGGTCCCTAAGGGAATGCGATATCCGAATTCCTAGCGGACGAGGTCGCGGGCAGAATCTTGAAGATCCATACTAATATTATAAATGCGAAAGTAACTCTGTCTGTCTGTCTGTCTGTCTGTTACCTCTTCACGCCTCAACCGCTGACCGATTGAGATGAAATTTGGCATGGAGATAGTTGGGGTCCCGGGAAAGGACATAGGCTACTTTTTATCCCGGAAAAATTGATAGTTCCCGCGGGAGCGCGATAACCGAATTCCACGCGGGCGAAGTCGCGGGCAGAAGCTATCCATACTAATATTATAAATGCGAAAGTAACTCTGTCTGTCTGTCTGTCTGTCTGTCTGTCTGTCTGTTACCTCTTCACGCTTCAACCGCTGGATCGATTGAGATGAAATTTGACATGAAGATAGTTGGGGTCCCGGGAAAGGACATAGGCTACTTTTTATCCCTGGAAAACGCATAGTTCCCGAGGGAACGCGATAACCAAATTCCGCGCGGGCGAAGCCGCGGGCAGAAGCTAGTAGTATTATAAATGCGAAAATAACTCTGTCTGTTTGTTATCTCTTCCTGCTTCAACCACTGGACGGATTCAGATGAAATTTGGTATGGAGATTGGGCACGAATGAAATAGTTCCCGCGGGAACGCTACCGGATTCCACACGGGCTAAGTCGCGGGCAGTAGCTAGTTAGTCTAGTTAATATTAAAGGTATGGATTTCGCTCAAAAGTGATGGGAAAAGTGTTACCAGCCATTATCACCAGATAGTTTGCAACACCTACGCGTGACGGAAGTAAAAAAAACGTATTTATTTATTTATTTAATTTAGGCACAAAATTCAAAATTCAATCATTTATTCAGCAAATTGGCCACATAGGGGCACTTTTACACGTCAGAAAAGAATTTACTAGCGCTTCCTAGACCCATTGCTTGAGAAGAAGCGCCGCAACAAACTCAAGCAGAAGGCCTTTTTTCAAAATGTACACATAGTTATAACATTTACATTACATGTATAAAATATACATATAGGTACAGTCGGCTGCAAAAGTGCATGGCCACGACAAAGTCGAGATTCCTCTGAACGAAGCGGTTCGGCGTCGATGGCGTGCTACGTGCTACTAGCTACGTGAATTTCAAAAAGTCAACTGGCAGCGCCGTAAGATGGCGTTGTTATTTGAAAGCAACATAATTAAAACGTATCTGAACCTATATTTCAGCCACTCGTAACATGAGTCGATAGCTTAGTTAATTAGCGCCTTGGTGTAACGAAATGATAGACCGAGGATCGATTCTGGACAAGTGACAAGATATTTTTAGTTTTTTTTCTTTTTTCAATACCTACTATTTTTTCTGAACTTTTCATAAGTGGATTAAATTAATAATTGTTCTGTTATAATTATCTAAGCCGTGGTGGCCTAGTGGTTCGACCTACCGCGTCTCATGCAGAGGGTCGGGGGTTCGATTCCGGCTCGCACCTCTAAGTTTACTTAATGTGCGAAATTCAATTTGAATTTACCACAGAGGTTTTCGGTGAAGGAAAACATCGTGAGGAAACCTGCACGCATCTGCGAAGTAATTCAAAGATAGGCTGCAGTAGTAGTAGTATAATTATCTATAACTAGAAATAAAACAATATTCTTGGTTTAAACTAAATAAACTTTATTAATATTTTTAAATTCTATTATACGTGAATTAAATAAACATAATAAAAGTATATATTATTTCCCAAAAAATGCCAAACCAATAATCAATTACCAATACAACCAAGTAATTATGTTTTAAACAAAATAAATCTTTCCTCATTTATTTATACTTATACTTTATACGCAATTTGTGATATTTAGGCCGATCCGTTACCCAGCTGTTCGCTACATTCCATATTTAAGATACTTTTCATAAAAATAGCAACTTGTAAATGTTAAAAATACTATTTTTGGTTATATCATTATTTCGCATTTAAGTTTTCGTTTCACATATAATGATGACACTTCGCTGATCGCTCGATACAATTATTTTAATGCTAAAATAAACTATTCTTGATTATTAAACCGTGTTAAGCTGAAAATAGCAGAACATAAACCATTATAAATAAATTGATAAGTGGCAGGGGGCGGGGCACATGGCTCGCAGAACTGACGGCCGATGAAGACGAGCTGTCGGTAGGCCTCCAACAAGCTGGAGCGATGACCTGGTGAAGGTCGCGGGAAGTCGGTGGATGCGAGCGGCACAAGACCGGTCGGAGTGGCGAGTCTTGGGGGAGGCCTATGTTCAGCGGTGGACGTCTATCGGCTGATATGGTGAAATAAATTGATATGTTTTAAGACGGTATTTTTTATACAAATTAAAACTTAAATAATAAGCGCTTTCAATTGTTTCTCGCTGTAGGAACGGCCTGTTTTATAAATAACATTTTATTGAGGATATAGCTTAAGTATTCATTTCCGAACTCGGAAAGAGGATTGAAGCTTCTCCACAATAAAAAAAATATCATTTATTATAGTCTGTTAGATAATTCGTGATATCGGATTGGGAAGGTTTTTTTTTACATTTTTGTTAAGACCTATATTTTTTTTATCAAGAATAAATTGTTCTGTTACTTTAATGAAATTGTTTGCTGTGTTTTCTTGTGAGGAAGCGTTCTCAGGCTATTCATTATATCACTATCCAATAATAATACAATATCACACATGTTGGATATTTTATTCTTCACTATAGTTACTTACAACAACGACAGACATAGATGAATATCACATTTAATCTATAACACCCTGTTATTAGATATTTTATCTATTCATCAAACTGTTGAATATGATTATTTTAAAGTAAAACAATACTTACAATATTTGCAGTGATCACGTGCTTGTCGTATCTTTGTTTAGTTTTTCTCTCGAATTATCTAACAGGCTATAGTCACTACTAACTTACTCAGGTATTTATACTTAAACTTAGCACTTATAACTTGAGTTTTACAGGTCTGATCACTTGTCAATAACTTTCAATAAACTAAAGGTGGTATTCCAAGACCCCTCTCGTGATGAGGGGAGGCTTGTGCCCAGCAGTGGGCCGTAAAATAGACTGTTGTGGTGGTGGTGGTATTCCAAGGCAAGGCACTGGCCTTTGATCGCGGCCGCGGCGATTGAAGCACGCGACCGTAGCGTGCATGGTCAGCTCCAGCACATCTACCATAGGGCGTACCCAGCTTCTCTCAGGGGGGCAAGCGCATATTCAGCTTCAGATCCAGGGGGGTGGATCGATTTTGTCGGGGCATTTTGTATTAGATCAGGGGGCAGCTGCCTCCCCAGCCTCGACACGATACTGCAAACCCTCATTACGAAGAGAACATCTGTTTTCCTCTGCAAAAATTTTCAGAAATATTATGATAATTTATGATTAAGGAATAATTATAAGTAGGTGATAGCACTTATAGAAAGCTAGGAATAAAAAAAAATACTTACGTTATACCGGTTCGACTAGCAATTACTGTAATCTTTTTGCATTGCAAAAGCTTGCTTTTTGCTTTGTTAGGTCGCGATCTTGTGACAAAGTCAATATTTCAACGAGAACTCATTATTAATGAAGTAATCCAACTATAATAAAAGAAAAACAACAGAAATAGGAACAGACAACGAGCTGACGTAATAACGACCAGTGAAGATTGCTTCTATTAAAACAAAAAAATATTAGGGTGTTTTCAAATGTTCAGTCTACCCTTTATTTTTTTATGCGTATAATATCTGGACATAAAATTAAATTGACGATAGTAGTAATGAATTTCAATGCCTCAGCAACATGTTTCGATGGTCGAGTGGCTTAGGACAGCTATGAAAAGACTACATCACCGAATGGCTCGGGTTCAAATCACCCGAGTGTAATTATTGTTCGGAGAAGATTTTTGTGAATGATTGTGAATTGCATTTGGAGTTTCACAATATTGACACTGAGCCGTGCTCGTGGTATTAGATCTCGCCATCTCGTGGTTTATTGAAATAATCGAAAATGCAAATTCGACATGAAGAACACTGCTGTATGGAATAGTTGAGGGAGAGTAAGCAGGTTTACTCAGTCACCGAAAATACCAAGTTCCAGAAAGGGAAAAAAATGTTTTATTTTTGTATGCTATGACCGATATCAGCGCCATCTAGTGAGAAGTTTTTAACCGAATTCTTAGATGAACTTAGATCAATGAACGTGCTCATAGATGGCGCCACTTAACGGCGGCATGCCATTATGATTTCCTACCGACCATGCACTTTTGCGGCCTATTGTACGTACTACAATTACTTTGAAGGGATGTATAGTCCCTAACTTAAACTTAAATCTAAGATCTTAGAGATGTATAGTCTCCAAGGGTCCAGAAAAAAAAATATATGGAGATGGCCTCCATTGTCAAATAAATATAAATTCCATAGATGTCGGCAGTCTCAAAATGTCAATAAATAATTAAATACATCATGAATAAAAGAGTTCACAGTAACAAGTCACAAACAAATTACTTATCTTGAATTGATACTTATCTTAAAAGTAAACTAGTGCTATGCCTGCCACTCGATTACACTTAAAAATACATTAACTTATTATAGGTGGTACCATATAAGAATTGAATTTCGCATATAAGTTCGTTTTCACAACACTTCACACACGTCCTGCATTACTTCGCAGATGCGTGCAGGTTTCCTCACGAAAGTGTAATACACCCATAATTAATGTGTGTCTATTTGTCCCTCAGACTCCGTCGACTGAACGCGTGAAGGGCAAGCGGGGCCGGCCGCGGAAGAACGACCCCGCCAACCATCTGCGGCCGCAACCGCGTGAGTATGGTCGAACCATCCTCATACTCATACCCATGCAATTATTCAGCAAATAGACTAAGGGCTGATTTTTCAATCGTCTGATAAAAATTAAATGTATTCTTCAGATAGTTCATACAAAATTTTAAATTGATTCTAATTTTGTATGGGCCATCTGAAGAATAAATTTTATCAGAAAAATGAAAAATGACTGAAAAAAATAAATTAGTCCGTTATGTTACCGACAAATATTTGACCCGTATTTTGAACCAAAGTTTTAATTTTATAATTCACAATCACATACGTCATGTTGTTTAGATTCAGGATATTTTTATTAAGACTACATTTGTTGCAGTTTAGATGCCGTGGGAACGTCGGGATAAAAAGCATAATATGTGTCTATTATATTTGCCTTCTATACTTACCAAATTTCATCGAAATCCGGTTAGTAACTCTTAAACTTATCTTTGCTGATGTATGCGTGATTTCTGTATTTATTACTTTCGCGCAAACAAAAACCCGAACGTAGATATATACGCGCATGTTTATTTTTTGAATACCTACTGTTCCTTGACTAAAATTTCTACGATAGTTTTAATCTATACTATAATAAAAGAGTAGAACCCGGCGTGTCTGTACATAGAAAGAAAAGTTCAAAAAAGGAAGATGTACGGTAGACCACAAAACAGCGATTTTTAGAAATATTTTCTGTCTGTTTGTTAGAGTTAATCTCCGAAACTACTGAACCGATTTGAATGCAGTCATTTCAAGGGTAGATAGAGCATCATTTGGAGCATATCTCAGCTATGTTTGATTAAAATGGGATGTCGAAAAGAAAAGTTCTCGGCAATTTTATATTACACGCAGACGAAGTCGCGGGCCACAACTAGTATTTCATAATTGTAATAAATACTTTTAGTTTCATCGCAGCTTTCAAAAGTATTGTTCTCAGCTTCACCCCAAGGTTGACTGGTAGAAAATGCTTGTAGCATTAAGTCCGCCTTTTGTACAGTGCATTGTTTTGTTTCTGCAATGAAAAGTTCAAGTAAATAAACAAAGTAATAGTAATAGAAATCGAAATTCTAATTAGTCCGTCAGTCAGGTAATAAAAAAATATTAGACACGTATTTTTTGTTTTATCAAATTAACAAAGAATGACTAAGTTAAAACGCATTAAAGTTGGAGAGTGGGGGCTAACTACGTCACCGTTAGGTATAAATCGCACCTAACCGTGACGTCACGCGACATTTCAACTCAATATATCTCCGTATAAGTTTGATTACGTGAAAAAAGAAGAAATACGTGTCCAATACTTTTCAATAATCTTCCTGATAGACTAAGGATAACAAAGTTGTCGTCATCCCTATTATAATTCCCGACAGATTTTCTAATTACTCCCATTTCACTCCAGAGATTCGGGTGCGAAGCAACCTGATGCCCGAAAACCCGGAACCAATAAGCCTGGACAGTGACGATGAACCCGATCTTGGTGAGTAAATAAATCCATATCCATATTAAGAGGGTGTGACAATGAGCGGAGAAGAAGGGAAAGCGGAAAGGTACTCACGGTTTCTCGGTGTCCTGAGGTCCCTGGCCTGGGCCACAGAATAAGTAATAGTACTAACGTACAGAAGGCCGACTGCTAACAAAAAACCGGTTTTGGAGCGCCGCAAGCCCTCAAAGTGGCCATCTCTTTCTATCGCATGCAGCGCGCTCTTTCGGAGGCCACGCCCTAGCGCTAGGGCTGGCTCACTCGAGAACATATTATAGCTAACCTATGTTTTAATATACATAGGTTAGCTATAATAGTGTTAGTAACAAAATATATATTTAAGTTAAGTTGGTTATTTTTTATTATTATTAAAAACGCTCGTCTACACAGATGCTACAACGTAATTTACTATTAAGTTATCACATACTTTATCTGTCAATTTATGAATCAGCTAAATTCAAAATTAAAGACTCACAGTCACACAACTGCATTATCATAATATACTAGCCGTTGTCCGCGACGTTGTACATAGACCCAATGATACTATACTGTACATGCATAGTTATTGTTATTATTCTTATTGAAAAAAATAAAATTTGGGTTGTCTTGAACTACCTTCATACCAAATTTCATCATTATACTCTTTACCAATTCTTTTTCTGTTGTTGTTAATACAACCCTCTGCAATACAATATTTTTTTTACATAACTAGAATTTCATAGCACATTTGACTCTTGCGTCGCGACGTACATTAAGGCCCTTCCCGGACCCAGCATCGTCAAATTGCTCATTTGAGATCATACTTTTCTAAGAAATGTTAAAAGTTAAAAATATGAAAAAAACATATGTTATATTTGATTTTATCATCCTTACATTGACAGCTTTTGATACACGTTTCACGAAACTTCGCTCGATACAATTTAATTCCAAAGTAACCTCTAACTCGGTCCGCTAATCCAACTTTACTCCAGTTTATTATATCAAACAGGGTAAAACTAATTATAACACAAAAAATATCCATATTATATGCATACATCGACAGCTTTATAAATGCCATTTTTTTAGACGGTATTTTTATAGAAATTAAAACGTGTTAAAAAGTAACTAAATCGGGCGTTCTGTGCGTAGCGCTTTCTCTTTCACTCGTCCCACGAGTGATAGTGACGGCTGAGCTGGGTCTATGAACCGCCTTAAGAGTTTACGCGCGCGCGTGCATTCGGTAGCAGTGCGCGGCGACCACTAATCATCACGCCACGGTGCGAAGCCGGCGGGTACTTGTATCGAGCGCGGAGAAATCAAAGAGTGCGCCGCGCCTGCCTGAGGTCCCTGGCCAGGAAACTGATCCACGCGAATGTTATCGGTCACGTGTTCCTTGACGGAGCGCAGTCTGGCTGCGGCGCTGGCGCCGTTTGACAACTCGGCGGTTGATATACGTGTTTTATAAAAAGGGTAGTTTGGAAAAGATCGGTGGCATTAGAGGAATTGTGCGAGTAGGACGATACTCATTGTCACATCGGTTTACTCCGAAAGTTGGCAACGTCGCTAATAACTGTCAAATATTTCGTTGATTTCATTAATTTCTGAATATTACTGAATGAAAATATGAATTAGCGCTCTATGGTTGAATAAAACATTAAGTATGGATTGCAACAGTTATCATAGGAACATGGATTTTTTAGGATTATGGAAGTACTATCTTTTGAAAACTTTCCATCGCATTTTCCATACGTCATTTTAATGTAATCTTATCATTTGAATGCCTGACCAACAAATATAAAACGAGACGCGTCATTCAACCATAGAATGATAACTTCTTTTTTAATTCAGTAATATTGAGAAATTAATAAAAACAGCGTAACATTTGACAGCTATATACGACGTTGCCAACTTCGGGATAAACCCTCTTAATATTATAAATGCGAAAGTAACTGTCTGTTTGTTGCCTATTCACGCTACAACCGCTGGACCGATTGAGATGAAATTTGGCATGGAGATAGTTGGGTCCCGGGAAAGGACATAGCATAGGCTACTTTTTATCCTGGAAAAATGCATAGTTTCCCGCGGGAACGCGATAACCGTATTCCACGCGGGCGAAGTCGCGGGCAGAAGCTAGTGCATCTATACGGTTAAGCAAAACGCTGTGACGCAAGATTACCTTACTTCTTCTATAATTAAAAGCTAAAAAAGCGTAAAGGTATAGAGGGTTGAAGTAAAGGAGCGCAATTTTTATAGTTCCAAAGGTGGACACCCAATCGGGTAGGTTGGGGGCGCTGCGGTCGCCACTCCAGTCAAGCCACCTAGGCGGATAGTCTGCAGTAGCGCCTTCAGATGGCGCTGCTGAGGCGAAAACGGTTGTGAGGAGAGTGTGTTCTGTTTTGTTGCTTATCAAATCCGCTGGACACGTTTTCAACTGTTTCGCCATATAAGATTGCGCTCCTTACCAAGAGACACATTCCACACTCCATACGTAAAGGTCCAATGGTCACTCAGGTTGACAGATCGACTTAGACTGCGACACCGTGGCGCCATCTATACCGCCAAATCACTATAAAATAGAAAATAATTGCTTATAAATACTAAATATTACAATAAAAAGTAACCTATGTTTTAAGCCAGGTTACAAAGTATCTTTTTGCCAAATTTCATTCAAATCTGCTACGCGTTTTTTAGCGTTGAGTAACAAATATCCAAACCCACAAACTTTCAGCTTTATAATCATTGATCTATTATAAGTAAGGATTCACAATCAGCCGGTGAAAAATGACCCGTCAAACGGGTGCCCGAACTACTCAGGCACCCGTTTGGCGCTCAGTAAATTTGACACTTAAGTCTTTTAGTGTTAGGTTTACTTCTGTATAAAATATTTATCTTGACACATGTTATAAAGAGGCGTTATTAGCATATTGGAACGTATTTTCTAATGTCAGTTTGCTCCATATATTTTGACATATTCTGTTAGGCACTGTTCGTCCTTATGTTATTATAGGTCAACTAGCTTTTCCCCGCAACTTCGTATGCGCAGAAATATTAAAAAGTAAAATCCCGATTTTTCCCGTTCCCGTGGGAATTTTGCAAAATCCTTTCTTAGCGTATGCCTACGTCATAACATCTACCTGCATGCCAAATTTTAGCCCGATCCGTCCAGTGGTTTGGGCTGTGCGTTGATAGATCACTATGTCAGTCATTCAGTCACCTTTGAGTTTTATATATTTAGATGTTTATAATATTATATTTCTTATGTTTCAGGATCTCCAAGTCAAGCCTCCGATTCGCTCAGTCTCGACGAAAACCTCCGTGCAATAAGACATATCCACGAGAAATACGCCAACATAGACAAGGTAGAATACGTAAAAAATCATTCCTCCATACCTACTTCATATTATAAATGAGAGCCGAACCGAATTCCACGCGGTTTATTAGTAAGGCTTCTCGAAAAAGTTAATTCTGTATGTTGTTTTTATTACCATCGTCTAGGGCTAGGCAATCATAGTTGTTTTTTAAAAACTTTTTTGGGATTAAACGATTTGTTTCCTTTTCCAGGACGATATGTATGAAGCGCATTTGTTAGCGGCGAATTTCAAGAAGCCAGACGAGAAACAGAACAGGGACGACGACGAGGTGCTATCGGTTCGGAGTTCGGAAGGTACAGACACACTGACATACATGATACATGACATGAAAAAGTAAATAATTTCATGTAAATTAAGTTGGCAAAAAGTCTTTATTTGATCTCACAGAGGTATTTACTATTACATTTGTTTATCCAGAAAAGAACAACTTAAAATATTAAAAATAAACTACAAATAGCATTTAAATTTACAGAAATAAGAAAAATTAAAGCTAAAAAATATTTATGTATTGGTCAAGCAATATGACGATATCGTACCCACAGAATCAGCTATCGATTCTAAGCATGTTTTTTAGGTTTCTAATGTTTTTAGAGTTGTTAATAAAAAATGTATGGTATCGCTCACACCGCCAATCCCATACTGGGCCATATTTTTTCTTTTTACCAACTGGAAAAAAATATAATACTGTTATAACATGTTTCGAATCGATACCTGATTCTGTGGGTAAACTATCGTGACAACGTTTTGCTAGACCCCATATAAATACCTTGTCTGTCATGGTATTATATTATTTGATATCTTTTCACGCCTAAACACATATATATTATATACACCTAAATACTCAAATTTATTCTTAAAAATTTGATTAATTTCTATAAATAAAAACACGAAGACTAGCCTCTTGGTAAGTGCGTAAGCGGCGAGCCACCGTCTGCCTTGCCTTCAATATGTCAGATATTGATCAGGCAGATGTCCGTCATCTCACTCCATAGCCCGATTTTCCAGTCCACACCTCCCATCCACATAGCCCACTCCAAGTCTCTTCCTTCCTCGGCAATAGTTTGGCAACTGGGGAGGGCTGTCCGCCAGTACAGCCTCATGTTGTATTGGGAGGACAGATCTCCACAGTTGCGGCCATCTCACATTTCTAGTAAAAGGTTCCAAAAGCCTCTTCATGTTGGCTTCGGCCCCATGAATGCGAATGACCGGGTCCCCATGGGCCCGTTACATGTAAATGTACCAACAAATAATAATAATAAAGCCTCTTTATTTTTCCCTTTTTTTACAATAATGTTAACATTTAATACAGTACAGAACAATTTATTCTAGGGTGTTAGTAACTGATTTCATTATATACTAATTATTTATAATTAGTTTAGTTAGGGACCCCGTTTAGGATATAGACCTCCTGGTACAAGTATTTTATCATACTTAGTAGCAGGTCTCAACCTTATCATATTCTTCTTCTTCTTCTTCTTCTTCTTCTTCTTCTTCTTCTATAAAACCTAAATAAACTATTAACTATATTTTTTCAGGGCGAAGTTCGGTGAAGGAGTTGGACAGAGTAGAAAAATTAGAGGACAGTTCGGGTTCAGACTCGGATAGCAGTAGCTCGGGGTCTGGTAAGCTGACGCCTGTTCACGTCCCACTGCTGGGCACACGCCTCCCATCACCTGTATGACCTTAGAGTAAAAACGGATATGATTTTGTCAGAAAAGTTCGTTTATAACTCGTGATCAAATAAAATTATTTATTCAGCAAATAGACCCATCTGGGCACTTTTACACGTCACATAAATCTCCATGCTAAATTTCATCTCAAATCGGTCCAGCGGTTGAAGCGTGAAGAGGTAACAGACAGAGTCACTTTCGCATTTATAATATTAACTAGCTTTTCCCCGCAACTTCGTATGCGCAGAAATATTAAAAAGTAAAATCCCGATTTTTCCCGTTCCCCGTGGGAATTTCGCAAAATCCTTTCTTAGCGTATGCCTACGTCATAACATCTACCTGCATGCCAAATTTCAGCCCGATCCGTCCAGTGGTTTGGGCTGTGCGTTGATAGATGACTATGTCAGTCAGTCAGTCAGTCACCTTTGAGTTTTATATATTTAGATATGGATATATAAAATGTGGATATATATATTTAAGTTTTTCAATGGTTCCTTTTTATCCTATTTGCAGGTAGTTCGTCAAGTGGCTCTAGTTCGTCTTCGAGCTCGAGCTCGTCTGATAGTGAGAGTGAGGACGAGACGCGGCCCGAGACTGAAAACCGCCCGCCTGAGGACGACAGGTGAGCCGTTTTTATACTATACCAATATCACCCCCTTTTCATGCCACTAAAAGACGATTTTTGGGATAAGGTAATAGTACATTATCATATCACAGACCTAGGGCGGTGAATTCGTTAATGTCCCAGATCGCAGGTGTTTGTGACCCGAACCGAAGGTGAGGGCCATAAATATGCGATCTGAGGCTTTACGAATTACCGCCCGTGGTTTGTCAAAAGTTTTACGTCTTGCCTTGGCCAGAAAATGCGATTTTCTGGCCAAGGCCAGGCGGTGTGACGTAAAAACTATGCACTGACTGATGGCCGATGGGGCCAGAAAGTCCTGGAGTGGCGTCCGCGAACCGGTAGACGAGCTGTCGGTAGGCCTCCAACAAGGTGGAGTGACGACCTTGTAAAGGTCGCGGGAGCGCGGTGGATGCGAGTGGCACAAGACTGGTCTGAGTGGCGCGCCTTGGGGGAGGCCTATGTCCAGCAGTGGACCTCGTTTCGCTGAAATGATGACCAATATTAGTATGGATGTGAAAGTGCGTTTGTTTGTATTGCCTTCTTGTATGGGCTGAAATGATGAAAAACTATTCGGTCTACATTAAATTATCTTTTCTCAAAAATGGCCGGGAAACTCGTCATTGTCTGCTTTCTACCAGACCGCAAAGTGCGTCATTGACGATCAGTCAAAAATTAAAAAAAAAAAAACAACTGCATGCCCCGGAGATTTGTATGAATTTACTTCCGCGGCATGTATAAGCGCAGGGAATGTTGTATGAAAGTTCATTATCGTACAGGTACTTTTTTTTAAACTGATAAATACGCGAAGGAATTCCCAAACAGCCAAGTCTGCATGTTCTGTATCTGTCAATTGACGCGAAACCAAACGTTTTTATCCGTGTCTGAAACAGCGCAATGTATTTCAGAACGGAATTAAAAAAAAGAACGATCCATAAAAAGCGGGAGTTCTTGTCTTGTATCAGATTTATACAGTTTGGTTTAAACTTTAATAAAAGGTTTTAATTTTTATAAAAAAACGAGAAATCTACATGCGAGTTTTTTAACTTGCCGTGTTAGTGTGTCTGTTAAAGTCAAATATCGGTGAATACGAAATAAGACTGGCGTTCCATTGTTGGACTTGTTGTAAGTACTTGAGTATCTTTGCGTGCGTGTCAATGCTGTATTATGAATACCTAATATCAAGGTATTTTTTTCATTTTTGAGAAAAGCACTATATAAGCCTCGGCACGTGAAAGGCTTTGCAGGCTTCGTACATATTAAAGGGCCTCGGCGAAGCCTCGGCCCTTTAAACCAGTACTCGGCCTGCAAATACTTACTTTCCCGGCCACGGCAATAATGTACTATTGTAATACAATGAAGAGAAATCTAGTAGGCAGCGTAGTTAGTTAGTTAGTAAATCTCCGTCACGTCGTTCCAGATCGTTCGGCGCGTGGTCGTACAGCGGGCCGCCGTCGTCGGGCTCCGGCTCGGAGTCGGACCCGGAGCGCCACGCCGCCGCGCCGGCGCCCGCCAGCGACGAGATCAGCGAGAGCGACAACGAGAGCCCCGACAAGAGCTTCCAGTGCCACATCTGCCGCAAGTGGTACTCCACGCGGGTCACGCTCAAGTGAGTCCACTGTTGTTAGCGACATTACTTAACTAGAACCTTTGTTATTGTATAATCTAAATCTAAATATATAAAACTCAAAGTTGACTGACTGACATAGTGATCTATCGACGCACAGCCCAAACCACTGGACGGATCGGGCTGAAATTTGGCATGCAGGTAGATGTTATGACGTAGGCATACGCTAAGAAAGGATTTTGCGAAATTCCCACGGGAACGGGAAAAAAACGGGATTTTGCATTTATATTTCTGCAAATACGAAGTTGCGGGGAAAAGCTAGTCATATATACAACTTTAAGAACATCCCTAAAGTCACAACCCTAGGTTGTGTATGGCAACTTTATGCAAGGGCGGATCCAGCTTTCGACTCAGGACGGGGGGGTCACGTCATACAACCCCCCCCCCCTTTTTCGCGTCAGGGGTTAAATAGTAGTCAGACCTAGGGTGATGAATTCGTAAATGTCCCAGATCGCAGGATTCTGTGGCCAGAACCGAAGGTGAGGTAAATATGCATATTACCGCCCGTGGTTTGTCAAGAGTTTTACGTCTTGCCTTGGCCAAGAAGTGAGATTTTCTCTCCGCGTAGCGGGCAGAAAATCCCACTTTATGGCCAAGGGTGATGTAAAATACATAATAGCAGTAGACCTAGTCCTGCCGAGGAGGGGACATGACCCCCATGACCCCCCCCCCCCCTGGATCAGCCCTTGACTTTATGACTTGTCATAGAGCGCTCGAGTGCGTCAGAAAGGATCTTGGCTTGTCAATGGCGATCGATTGTATTTTTGATTCTAGATTTGATATAAATATTGTAAATCCCGGTTTAATATCATATAAAAAATAACAAAATCAAAATATTTATTCAGCAAATAGGCCATATCTGTACCCTGTTCATCAAAACTGACAAGCCTTGTAATAAAAACAATAGGGATGACGACAGGGTGAAGAAATCGAAATTCTAATTAGTCCGTCAGTCAGGTAATAAAAAAATATTAGACAAGTATTTTTTGTTTTATCAAATTAACAAAGAATGGGGACAGGACTGATGGCCGATGGGACCGGAAGTTCTCGAGTGGCGCCCGCGAACCGGGAGACGAGCTGTCGGTAGGCCTCCCAACAAGATGGAGCGACGACCTCGTGAAGGTCGCGGGAAACCGGTGGAAGCAAGTAGCACAGGACCGGTCTGAGTGGCGAGCCTTGGGGGAGGCCTATGTCCAGCAGTGGACGTCTTTCGGCTGAGATGATGAAGCCTATAAACTAAATATGTACTATATACTAGACAATTCAATTCAATTCAATCATTTATTCAGCAAATTGGCCACATAGCGGCACTTTTACACGTCAGAAAAAGAATTTACCAGCGCTTCCTAGACCCATTGCTTGAGAAGAAGCGCCGCAACAAACTCAAGCAGAAGGCCTTTTTTTCAAAATTTACAACATTACATGTATAAAATATACATATAGGTACGTACTACAATTACATTGAAGGGATGTATAGTCCCTAATTTAAACTTAAATCTAAGATCTTAGAGATGTATAGTCTCCAAGGGTCCAGAAAAAAAAAATATAAAAAATTATGGAGATGGCCTCCATTGTCAAATAAATATAAATTCCATAGATGTCGACAGTCTCAAAATGTCAGACGCCGTATATAGATTCCAAAAAAACTACTGATGTGTTGCCAGTAAAATGAAAAAGTTTTGCTTCGGTATATTTTAACTCTTCTAAATAATGTACATACGTAATTTATTTATGTATGATTGTAAAGCTAAAATTAAATGCAACCGCGTAAATAAATAATTTAATGTAAATATTAATTTCACGTACAGATATTTGGTTGAAATTGTTTTGTAGAAGAAAAGTTCAAATTACAGTTCAATATTTCAGGTTTTAACAACATTTGGATACATTGTCTCAAACTTTCGCGATACACACTCATATTAAACACACTATCACCGGGACTTAATCGCGTAAAAACTATCACAAGAGTCTTCTCG
>OZ020299.1:7240656-7331064 GCA_963971205.1 Aethes cnicana
CTTGCAAGTACGCCTGCACCTCTATAGGTAAAAAACTTAAGGTAAGTCGCCTGTTGTATGTAGATGTGTTCCAAAATGATATGAAAATTCGAATATGGAACGTCAATTTTCGTATACAGACAGGTTACTACTACATACAACAGGTGACTTACTTAAGTTTTTTACTATACCTCGTTTACCAACACCATACATTCGATCATTTTAATTTGGTACTGACTTTCGTTCAGTCTTATAATGTAGGCGGGCATTGCTGTCCGAAATGAGAAAATCATTACAACATCAAATTCGATTTTGTAAAATTAATTTTACTATATGACCGCGAATAAGAAATTGACTTTGACAGATCTCGCTGTCATGAAGGATGTCATTACTACCGATTTTTGAACGCATCATAGAGGGTTTATGACATGAGTGTAGATAAAACTTATTATGTACCAGTTAAATAATAGTAGTTTATATAACTGCTACACAATATAGATCTTTAAAACACGAGTGAGGTTTTATAAAACGAACCGCCAAGCGAGTTTCATAATAATATCGCACGAGTGTTTTAGGACTTAATTATGTACAGTTGCATACGCAATTTTATCTACACTCATTTTATAAATCCTCTAAGATGCTTAAAAATCTGTCCACAATGGCGGCAATTCGAATAAGTCAGTGTCTCACATTCGATTTTCAAAAAACAAGACTAAATAGAACCGATATTTGAATTTGGAACAAACTGTCGTTCTGTCTAACTGAACAATATAGGCCGGCATTGCTGTTCGAAATTTAAATGTCATTACAACATCGAATTCGATTTTGTAAAATTAATTTTACTATTTGACCACAAATAGGAAGTGACTTTGACAGAACTCGCCGTCATAACGGATGTTATTACTACCGATTTTTGAAGGAATCATAAAGAATAGATTAGTACATTACAGACCTAGGGTGGTGAATTCGTAAATGTCCCAGATCGCAGGTTTCTGTGGCCCGAACCGAAGGTGGGGGCCATAAATATGCGATCTGGGGCTTTACGAATTACCGCCCGTGGTTTGTCAAGAGTTTTACGTCTTGCCTTGGCCAAGAAGTGAGATTTTCTCTCCGCGTAGCGGGGCAGAAAATCCCACTTTATGGCCAAGGGTGATGTAAAATGCACTGTGTACCAGTTACTACAACAGCCTGTTTACGGTCCACTGCTGGGCACAGGCCTCCTCTCACCACGAGAGGGTTGGGCTATAGTCCCCACGCGGGCCCAGTGCGGATTGGGGACTTCACATACATCCTTGAATTACTTCGCAGATGCGTGCAGGTTTCCTCACGATGTTTTCCTTCATCGAAAAGCTCAGTGGTAAATTCAAATTGAATTTCGCACATAAATAATTCCAGAGGTGCGAGCCGGATTTGAACCCGCGACCCTCTGCATGAGAGGCGGTTGGTGGCCTAGTGCCACCACGGCATTTACCAGTGTACCAGTTACATAAAGTAGTATGAATGAATGAAATGAATGAAATTTATTTGTCAAAAGTGGGTGTACAAAGATCTTAATAACTAAATAGTATCACCACAATTTACCATTGGCATACAAATTTGTCATGAACATATAGAATTATTACAGTTTACTTATTCATTAAGACTATAAAAACATTTCTGTGTTAACCATTTATATGTCATATTCTTAAATATATATAATTCCTTATCCTTAAACATATCTGGCAGTTTATTATAAATTGTAATACACATGATAAATGAGTTTTTATAGGCCACTGCTAGTTTCACCAGCGGTTGAATTATTGCGACCTGACTTGACCTGTATTATCGATGGTTTAATAAAGTGCGTTATACCGTGTGGCAGGCATCCTTCGCGCGCGCGGAGCAGCTGGCGCAGCACCTCAACAGCCACCTCGCCAACTACAAGCGGCTCAAGCCGTAGGCCGCGCCGACACCGAGGGACAGCGTTATATTATATTAATATAGACTTTTATTTACCGTCCGCTTTCATTTACTCACCCTGTACGCTCGTTTGCCTATACCAATGACATGAAGAAAAAAAAACCTACATAGTGGCCAGAATAGGGATGACGACAGGGTGAAGAAATCTATTGAAAAATTTATTGAAAAATATTAGACACGTATTTTTTGTTTTATCAAATTAACAAAGAATGACCAAGTTAAAACGCATTAAAGTTGGAGAGTGGGGGCTAACTACGTCACCGTTAGGTATAAATCGTACCTAACCGTGACGTCACGCGACATTTCAACTCGATATATCTCCGTATAAGTCCAATACTTTTCAATATTCTTCCTGATAGACTAAGGAAAAAAAGTTGTCGTCATCCCTATAGTCCGCTACTGTGACACCCACTACGCTCCGTTCAAGTGGAAACTAAAATGCACACTACAATTTCAAGGTGTACAAATACGTGTGCGGGAAGCTGTCAATTGTCAAATCACCAACACCACCACCACTTTAGCCTCTTTCCGGCCCACTGCTGGGCACCTGCCTCCTCTTATCGCGAGAGGATTTGGGCTATAATCCCCACGCGGGCCCAGTGCGGATCAGTAACTCACACACATCCTTGAACTACTTCGCAGATGCGTGCAGGTTTCCTCACGATGTTTTCCTTCACCGAAAAACTCGCTCCTATCCGGCTCGCACTAGGGGACGTTACGGGAGTAGCAAATCAATCTAGCCCAGACTCATATCTGGGAAAATTCATTTCCAACTATTTTTACTCGAGTGAAGCTCGCCCATTAGGACCTGATTATATCTAATATATAAAATTCTCGTGTCACTGTGTTTGTAATCAAACTCTTCCGAAACGGCTCGACCGACTCTTATGAAACTTGAAGTGTACGTTCAGTAGGTCTGAGAATAGTACGTAAGCTATTTTTCATATAAAAAAAATCCAAGGTGGTACGAAGTCCGCTGGGTCAGCTAGTTAGAAATAAAATGCTAATGCTTATTCCGATAAAATTGTGATGATACGAGTAGGGTATAAATATATGAGGAAAACAAAATTAATCAGTCAACCATTTATTTACAAGTAATACTAATAATAGGTCTATCAAAGACTTTAAAATATATTGGTAAGTATATAATATTGGCACATGATTTCAGATACATTTTATCTGCTAATGGGTGATCATCTTACTAAAACCACCAGGGTCTTGACACTGTATAACTGTCACTTGGTCTTCTATTATTATTCCCATAATTACTATTATTATTAGATTGATTACGATTATTATTATTAGAATTCTGTGTATTATAATTACTATTAATATCACCCCTATTATAATTGCCGCCGATAGCTCTTCGAGTTGTATATTCGTTTAAACTATCTTGCCTGTTATTATTATCATTATATCTAACACCACTACTATCATGTCTGCTTGGTATCTGCGTGGTATAACTATTTTGACTTTGTCCTTGATTATAAATATTATAATCGCTCTGCTGCCTATTATTATTTCCATAATTAGAATTACTAGAATCACCATAATTCTGACCATTGTTATCGGGTTTCCGCGTATTATAGTTTTGGCCATCTTGATTATAACCACTGTTATAAGGATTTTCCTTATAATCATTTTGATTATTATTATAATTCAAATTTTCCGATCGTGCAGTAGTAGTCGTATACTGCGGTCTATTGAAACTAGGTCGCTCTGTGTTTTTTGTATCTCCATAATTTTGACTATTGTCGTTATAATTCTGACCATTGTTATACCCATACTGACCGTTGTTATTTCCATAATTCTCGCTGTTAGGATTTCCGTTATTCCGATTATTATTATTTCCATAATTCTGACCGTTTTTATTTTGGTTATTCCAATTCTGTCCATTGTTATTGCCAATCTGCCCATTATTGTTCAAATTCTGACTGCCGCCTACGTTCTGCGCCCCGAACACCTGTGAAGGAAATTTGTTATAATCATTTACACTGTAATTCCAGGGTAGTAATTCTTTTATTTTTAAACACAAACTAAAATACTTACAATAAAAATAAAACTATAACTAAAAATAACTTATAAATAAAAAAATTGGCACAGATCAGTGTCGCTCGGCAAGGTTCCCAAAAGGCTGGCAACATTGCCGCGCTGTAAATCCATATTTACCTATATTACAGGACCAATTATTCGCAGGCCTGTGGCTCATACTTTGATAATGGCGAAGCGTGCAAGACAGAAGTATGGAGAAGTCCGAAACTATGAGACACAGTGATATCTGTTTTTAGGAATTATGGCGTCGATTTTATTGATTATGGCATTCTAATTGTTATTATTTTACTCTCGTACAGTCAGCAGCAGAAGTAGATAAGCTGTCCAGGTGTTCAAAATGACCTACACACGACCTTATTCTTAAGACGTTAAGGGCGTGTGTAGGTCATTTTGAACACCTGGACAGCTTATCTACTTCTGCTGCTGACTGTACCTAGTGAAAATTCTGTAAGAAATCGCTTGCCAAATTTGTTATTATTGTTGATCCTGTGAGTATATGAAGAAGTTTTCCTATGAAATCTTGTGTAAACATTAGACAGAAATGCCTACACACAAACATTAGAAATAATCTGCAAAAAAAGCCAATATCTTGACCAGGTCATCGATTACTTAGGTACTTATATGAGAGTTAAAAAAAATGTCAAATGTATGAGAGTTAGAAAAAATCTAATGCCATTCTTATAATAAATCTAAAATCGACGTCATGGTTCCGAAGGTCAAAATTCGCTAGCTCATAGTTTTTGACTCGTGAGTGGAGGCCTGTGCCCAGCGGTGGGACATAAATAGGCTGTTGTGGTAATGTAGTATAGTAGAGATCTTCTACTCTCTAAAGTCCCGCGCCTTCACATTTCAAAACGCTTCAATGTTTTTAAAAAGCACCACCAACACTCTCAACACATGTGTGCGTGCTGAGACAGCCATCAACTATGCGTGGAGAGTGTTGGTGGTGCTTTTTAAATAATAATAAAAAAATAAGCGTTTTGAAACGGGTGGGGGGAGGAATGGTAATTTTTCGAAAAGTAGATAGATAGTAGAAGAGTGATCCTATAAGGGTTCCGTTTTTAGGGTTCCGAAGTCCACAAGGAACCCTTATAGTTTCGCCATGTACGTCCGTCCGTCCGTCCGTCCGTCCGTCCGCCGTCTGTCCGCACTATTGCTCTGAGATGCTTAGTTCTAGAAAGCTGTAATTTGGCATGAATATACATATTAGTTACGCTGACAAAGTGGTACAATAAAATTTTGAAATATATTTTTTTATAGGGTACCTCCCCTACTCGTAAAGTGGGGATGTAATTTTTTTTTCTACCTGTGAAGCCACGAACGCCCGGTGGACCTTGGCGTAGAGCCCTGGAGTCTCGGCGGCGCCGCAGGACCTTCCCAGTGACGTCACAGCCACCACGCGCCAGATACAGCCTTCTTGGAGCTGCGCTGGCCCGCCCGAGTCGCCCTGGAAACGAGATAATACATACTAATATCATAAATGCGTAAGTAAGTCTGACCGTCGAGAGGGCACGTAACATTATCCAGGATCTGAATAAATAGTACCTACGGAATATCTAGTATAAAAAAAACCGGCCAAGAAGCGAGTTAAAACCGTAGAGAGGGTTCCGACCCTTGATTATTTTCAATGACGTCATTTTCAAACCGTTTCACAGGATAAGCTCTTTTATATGATAGATTTCAAATACCATGGACTTCTTAATAATTTTCCTGTAATCTGTAGGTCAATAACCATCCTCCGTATTTTTTACAAAATTTTAGGTCCTGTAGATTCGGAGTTAAGGGGGGGAATGGTAATTTTTCGCCTATTTTCTTAAATAATTCGATAAGTATTACCAAAATATATATATACATCTGAGATCCTCATAAGAAATACTTTCATTTGATATATCACACGATATAGTTTGAAAAAGTTCATTAATATTTTTCAAATTTAGCCCCCAAAAATAGGGTCTATGTTTAAAATTCATTAATTTTCGTTACACGTCCATCTTTGTGTCACAAACTTACATACTTATACGTACCAAATTTCAACTTAATCGGTCCAGTAGTTTCGGAGAAAATCGACTGTGACAGACACACGAGTGATCCTATAAGGGTTCCGTTTTTAACTCTTTGAGGTTCGGAACCCTAAAAACTAAAACAATGCTTGGACTTTTCCGCGCCCACCGCCAAGCTCCATCATCAGATCAGCTGGGTGGTTAATTGCATTATCATTCAAGTTATTTAACGTGCCAAATGTCATCATGATAATCAGAAATGGGTCAATTTAGCTTGCTAGAATTTCCTAAATTAGTCTTGCATGCACTTTTTTTTAAATAAGAAGATAATTAAATTATATGTACCTGCTTATGGAACAATAAAGATTTATTATTATTATTATTAACAATGTTATAAAATGAAATGAATAAATTTACCTACTAGTATTCATAATTATCAATAATTAATGTATGTGAAGCGCGAAATGAACATTTTAGAATACATTAAATACTCATCTTTTCAAATTACATGTGTAAATATTTATTTATCATTATATTCATAAATTCCTGGTGGGTGTAAAATGCATTTTTGAGCAAGTATTCTTTCAGCTTCGATTTAAAATGGGTGTTGTTTTGTATAGACCGAATGGATTGCGGTATTTTATTGAAAATTCAACTTGACGCGCGAGGGATCCTATAGGGAAAAGCGAGATCCCTATTTAAGACTTCGCATAGAGCCCCAGGAATGATTTATAGCTGAAAAAAATCGTACCCTTATACCTACCTAGTATCTACGACCTTAAAGAAACATATTAAACACACTATCACCGGGACTTAATCGCGTAAAAACCATTTATATTTTTTACCTCGAGAAGACCCTTCTCGTGACCACGGCCGTTGCATCGCGGCCGAAACGTCGAGGTGAAATATAAATAGTTTTTACGCGATTAAGTCCCGGTGATAGTGTGCTTAAAAACATGCTTAGAATCGATGGCTGATTCTGTGGGTAAAATATCGTCACAACGTTTTGCTTGATCCTGTATACACACAAGGAGATATACCTGGCACGTGTCCTTCCCCCCGCGCTCCTCCCCCGCGCACAGCTGGCTGGCGGGCGAGGGTCCGTCGGGCAGTTTGCGCGACGTCCCCAACACCTCCTGGCAGCGCGGCATCGCCCAGACCGGGAGAGACACGCTGCGCAGCTCGTGGGACTGGTCCCCACCTGCTCGGATCAAATCCAATCAATCATTTATTCAGCAAATTGGCCACATAGGGCACTTTGGGTTTGTTTATAATACAATACTATACTTTATTGAACACCATTGTTTTTGTTTACCGTTCAATTTGAATTTACCATTGATCTTTTCGGTGAAGGAAAACATCGCGAGGAAACCTGCACGCATCTGCGAAGTAATTCAAGGACGTGTGCGAAGTCCTCGCACCGCACTGGGCCCGCGTGGGCTCAAACCCTCTCGTGATGAGTGGTGCCCAGCAGTGGGCCGTAAATGGAATGTGGTGGTTGTGGTGGTGGTGGTTGTTTACCGTATTCTGTGCGGCCCCAGCCTGTAGCGACGATGGACTCGCCCACCGCTGGCGGGACTCCGAGACACGCCGGCTTGATCATTTCAGAAAACCTGTAACAATAGATATTTTGAAAAACACGACTGGGTAAGTACTGTAGAGTTGGTATAGCCCTAACTCTTTAAGGCTGTATAGTTTTGTAAAACGTTCTAGAACTGCTAATCATTTTAAAATTAAAAAGAAAGCGGTTCTGGAATGTCTAGAGAGTAATCTGAATCTCGTCGTAGCAACGTGCACTTGTACTTAGGCCCCACTATAAAAAAATATATCAAGTATCAATTTAGTGACTTCAATTCACACACGTCTTTGAATTACTTCGCAGATGAGTGCAGGTTTCCTCACGATGTTTTCCTTCCCCGAAAAGCTCAGTGGTAAATTCAAAT
The DNA here is from genome assembly GCA_963971205.1 of Aethes cnicana. Classification (NCBI taxonomy): domain Eukaryota; kingdom Metazoa; phylum Arthropoda; class Insecta; order Lepidoptera; family Tortricidae; genus Aethes; species Aethes cnicana. The sequence goes on from OZ020299.1 coordinate 7,248,590, forward strand.
AGAATTTCGCATATAAAATAACTCAGAGGTGCGAGCCGGAATCGGACCCCCGACCCTCTGCATGAGAGGCGGTAGGTCGAACCAGTAGGCCACCACGACTCCTGAGTGGCCTGCGTGGGGACTATAGCCCAACCCTCTCGTGATGAGAGGAGGGCTGTGCCCAGCAGTGGGACGCAAATAGGCTGAAGTAGTAAGTATCAATTTAATCCATTAACCTCAAGGTAGTACCTACCAGCGCTACCATCTGACGACCCCCAGTTTCTCGTCACAGTACCTAGGTGGAGCCTCCGAGCAACCAATTTAAGCGTCCTTACAGCACGACACGACTTAGAAGGCGCGCGGCGAAGCACTTAAGCCGTTGACGCAGAGCCTTTTATTGCTTAATTCACGCGCCTTCTAAGTTGTGTAAATCTGTACAATTTTAGAATTTCCTGGCGAGGGCTGGTGCGCTAGGTGGGGTAAGTAGACTTACTATATCTTAAGAGGGTTTACTCCGAAAGTTGGCAACGTCGCAAATAGCTGTCAAATATTTCGCTGTTTTCATTAATCTCTGAATATTACTGAATGAAAACATGAATTATCGCTCTATGGTTGAATAAACTATTAAGTATGGATTGCAACAATTATCATAGGAACACGAAATTTTTAGGATTATGGAAGTGCTATCTTTTGAAAACTTTCCATCGCATTTTCCATGTAAGTATTTTAATGTAATCTTATCATTTGAATGCCTAACCAACAAATATAAAATGAGACGCGTCATTCAATCATAGAATTATATCTTCCTTTTTAATTCAGCAATATTGAGAAATTAATAAAAACAGTAAAACATTTGACAGCTATTTGCGACGTTGCCAACTTTCGGAGTAAACCCTCTTAACATATCGTTATTTACAAATATTACTCTATACATATTCCATATCCATACTAAGTAATATCATATTAAATGCGAAAGTAACACTGTCTGACTGTCCTTCTGTTACCTCTTCATGCTCGCTTCTGCCCGCGACATCGCCCGCGTGGAATTTGGTTATCACGTTCCCGCGGGGACTTCTTATGCTTTTTCTTCCCTGGGTCTCTAACTATCTCCGTACCATATTTAATCTAGAAATCTGTCTAGGACATGGATAGCACAGATTGTATTGGAATAGATATATGGAGTCCTTAAATTTTTAATAGGAGATCCGTTTCCCCGAATATATTGTTCAGTGATAGGGTATAGGTAATATCTTGCTTAACTTAGGGATATGAGAGATCACATATTACGAACTTGAAGGAGGACCAGTACGGCGGACACGGCCTAGGCAAGCATGATTTCGAACACAATTCGAATGAAGTGTCAACGTCTGTACACTTGTAAATGTGTGTGCACCACTACGCGGGCCAACGATCCACTCTCCATATCCGGATGAAACAAATGACGGTAAGGGCGTGTTGGGCGCGAGTTGCGCGCCGGCTATATTCAGGCGGGTGATTCCGTGGCCATTCAAAGTACTAGTTTATTTCTCAAAAATATCTATAGCCGGCGAGATGTAAATATCGATACTTGTCAATTTTGACATTAATCTCTATTGACGTTTAAAAAGTAGAGGGTAAGGATCTTATACTATTAGACATGTGATGTGAGAGGCGGGTGATTCCGTGGCCATTCTGCATGTTAGTACTTTTAATGATTATGATTAATGAAGTGCGAGCTTACTTGACAGCATTGACCATTTTGACCACAGCCAGGTCGTAGTAGCTCCGGGGCTGCTTGTACTTGGGGTGCCGGGTCACCGCCACCACTCGCACCACCAGCGCCCCCGGGTCGTCCAGGTACGACGAGCCGAGCTGGACAGCTGTGGGTGGACCGCTGGGGAAGAAATAAAATTACTTCAAAAAAAAAAACTGATTTCAAACTATCTACATTTAAAAATAAGTAGGTACATCCCAACTTATAATTCTCTTATCTTATCTAGCTTATTCGATTAAAGGCCACCCCTCCTCTCTGTTCTTTGCCAGTTCTGGCCAATCTGATCTAAACTTGTGTAGGTCGTCGCGCCATCTCCGTCTAGGTCTGCCTCTGCAACGATGTCCGTCCCGAAGTAGCCACTCGGTGGCTAATTTGGCCCATCGGTCATCGTGCATGCGGTAGACGTGTCCAGCCCAGTTCCATTTGAGTCTGAACTGCAATTTATGCTGCAAGACCTCAGCAACGCAAGCCTTGAGGTTGGACTTACAATGAACAGGTCGAAGACTCAGTTGATGACCAATCGCGCGAAAGTAAAGGTTACGGTGGATGGACAGGCCATGCAATATGCAATACGTCGACGAGTACACCTACTTGGGCCAGATTGTCTCCTTCATTATCAGACAGGATAAAGAGATTAAGAATAGAATCGAAAACAGCTGGAGGAGCTTCTGGTCCATGAAGGGCCTTATGAAGGGAGCCCTTCCCATTTCCTTGAAACGAACTCGTAGATGTAATATGTGGTATGTTTTAACCTACGGCGCCCAATCATGGTCATTAACTGAGGCACAAAAGTCCAAGCTCAAGGTTTGCCAGAGAGCGACGGAGCGCAGTATCTTAGGCGTCCGAAGAAGATTGGATACGGAACTCAGAACTGCGCTCCAAGACTCAAATTGCCGATGTTGGGGTACAGACTGCCAGACTCAAGTGGAACTTATAATTATTACATTTTTATTTACTTCTCTGCTCGCAACTTTGCCGGCGTGGAATTCGGTAAAGGCGTTCCCGCGGGAACTATTAACATTTTTTTTTCGGGATAAAAAGTTGCCTATATGTTGACCGATGTTATCTCCATATATACCAAATTTTCTATACCTACAGACAAATTTTCTAGAAATCGTTTTTTTTGTGTCGTCCATGGGTACTCGACTCAACTTGATATTTTTTTAATTTTCAAGTTCGGGCATCGGCACGGAACTTGATCGGTGGGAAATCGAAAATAAGTTCTTATCGGCAGAGGGGCGCGGACGCTTATTGGCCCTTCAGTCGTAAACATGCGCAGGAATCCCCTCTACTTTCGCTCGCCGCTCAAGATCCCTGCCGGTTCCTGTTAAGACGTGACTTTTCTAAATAAGAGCTATACTTATCATAGAGAGTACGTACGTAACAACAGCGTTGTCGCGATCCTGGTAGGTGCAGTGAGCGGCCGTCAGGACGAACTGCTCACTCACGAGCGAACCGCCGCACTTCCAGGAGTACCCGGGACCCTGGAACAAACCTCACTTACAGTCCCACTGCTGGGCACGGGCTTCCTCTCAGGGCTATAACCTAGTCCCGGTAATCAGTATTTGGAAATACATCATCATCATCATCATTTCAGCCAAAAGACGTCCACTGCTGGACATATGGCCTTGGGGGGGATTGCCATAGTCGCCACGCTTGGCAGGCGGGTTGGCGACCGCAGTAAGATTTGCGTGGTGCGCGGAGGACGCTGCTGCCCGTCCTCCGGTTTATCCCTTATTCGCCTCTTACGAAACCCACGGGAGGAGATGGGGTGGTGCAATTCTGACCCGGCACCACACGGGAAATACATACTTAGACGTAAAACGAGAAGACAAAAACAACGGGTTGCACTCCGGGAGTGCCGGCAGAAGTGAAACTTGCACAGGCATACATTTTCGCCGCGCGGTAGAAAGAGAGGGGGATACTTCCTCTCCTACGCCGCGCCGGCGGTCTACTGGCTTCAATGACATTGTAACATAGACGTAAATAATATAGACCCGATCTAACGTACACGTAATATGTCCCCACTTCCACGGTGTCCAATCCAAAGTTCTGTCACCGAGCGTGCGTGACAATAAGCGTTTTTAAAAAAACTTTTTTTGAAACTGTTTCTCAGTATCTAAAAACTCGTCTCGTTGTTGGAAAAATGTGACCCAGCTTTAATGTCACGATACAAGTTTAACTTTGGATTGGACACCAATGAAGTGGGGAAACATGACATGTACCTATCTACGTTAGGCCGGGTCCATACGAAGTATTATTTATGTCTATGCATTGTAACAGTTTTTCGATTAGCTCACGTGACCGTAAGACTGTCGCGAGTTTAACATTTTTTCCCCATCACAAAAAGTGCACAGTGCCGCTAAAGAATTTTTCATTTCAAAAAAACAATATCGACGAGCTACAAAAAGCTCAACATTATGCCGCGGTTGATATTACTCCAAAATTTCATCTAAATCGGTGCATTGGCTTAAGCTTGAAGAGGTAACAGTGTAACAGATTAAGTGTGTATTGTACTCACTTGCAGTTTTCTCCAGCCGAGCAGAGCCATGTGGGGGAACTCCCTGATCCCCACCACTTTCCCCCCCACCACGAGCGGCACGGTGGTGGGGGTGCACGCGGTCACGTTGACCCGCACCGGTTCCGGGGAGGGCAGGAGGGGGATGGCTTGAACGGCCCTGGTAGTCAGCGACTTGTACTTATCGCACACTGAAAGTGAAAATAGTAATAATAAATAAAATAAATAGATAAATAAATATCTTGGGACATTTCACACATATTGACCTAGCCCCAAACTAAGCAAAGCTTGTACTATGGATGCTAGACAACGATATAAATACTTATATAGAAAAATACAGACATATATAAATACTAACATCCATGACTGGAGTACAAACATTCGTGTTCATCACATAAAGTTTGCCCCGAGCGGGACTCGAACCCGCGACCAGCGGAACAGAAGGCAGGGTCACTACCAACTGGACCAATCCGGCCGCCAAGAAAATAGTAGTTTAAGATGCCGACAAGACCTAAATTGGCTTTCTTTAAACAGTATCGCTAAGTATATTATGTTTAGTTTTTACGCGACTGCGCCAGAAGGAGGGTTATGTTTTTCGAGTGTATGTATGTATGTATGTAATGTATATTTCTTTGGCACGCTTTGTAGCCTAAACAGCTGGATGAATTTTAGCTTGCCAGGTGTCGTTAGAGTCGTCTTAATCGTGAGAGTGACACTGGGTATATCAAAATTGCAAAAAACAAATTGGCTGACTTTTGGAGACATTTTAAACGTTTCCAAAAATATATGTTTTGTCATAGCCTATCGAGTGGGGTGTCAAAATGAAGGGCTGAATGAATGGATCAAAAAATATATATATTTGTTAGTTTAAATGCAGTCGGGTTTTTTATTTTTGTAAAAATCGAGTTATTTAACGCAGATGTCTATAATTAAATACACTATTCTATCATACTCATAATAAAAAGTTTGCTGATTTATATTGTTCATGCAATGTGGATTTTTTTATCTTATTTCTTCCGATTTTCTACGTATACCGCCCACATACCGCGGTCGTGCTTCTCGCTCCCTCCAATGCAAACAGACATTGTCCGCTGAGACAGTTGCCTGCCTCGGTAGCTCAAGGTCATTAGCTCTTGTCAGCGTCTTAACTGACCGATTTTTGAACGCATCATAGAGGATTTATGATATGGGTGTAGGTAAACTATAAACTTCATAAGGGCCTATATAGACGGAGCATTTGAAATACATGCTCAAACAACTCGCGTTTTGCCTGGGTTCAAAACAAAAAGTTAACATTCCTTGCTTTTTAATTTTAAGTGTCCCAGAATACAGAAATGGTCCAACGAAATCAACTGCTATTTTTAACTAAATAAATACTTACATAACTACGTAAATCTTTACGCGTAGGAAAATAACTGAAAAGGTACTAAGTACTTACATATTCACATCATTTGATATATAACTTAGGTATTTATAGGGCTATAGCCCAACCCAAACCCTCTCGTGATGAGAAGAGGCCCAGCAGTGGGACGCAAAATAGGCTGTAGTAGTAGTAGGTATTTATAAAATGTTCTATAGTTTTTAACACCAGCGGCTATATTCGAAGTCTTAAATATGGACAGGAAGATTCCCAATAGGATCGCTCACGCGTCACGGCGCTCAAGTTGAACTTTTAAATCTAGCTGCTTAAAGTTCGGTCACAAAGCCGCAACGCGTAAGCGATCCTATAGGGAATGTCCCTGTCCCCATTTAAGACTTCGAATATAGCATATAGCCAAGGAGTCGGATTTAAAATGATGATGTATGTAATCATAAATACCTCCTTAAATTTTCGATTATTATTTTGTTACCGTCACGACAACCTAGAAATATAGAAGAGTACAAGAAACGAATAAACTAATGAAGAAAAAATATTTCAAAATCGAATGTTGGCTTACTTCGTTCAGAAAGCTCGATGTATCGTTTCTTCTCCACGGCTGACATGTTGTCTTCGTCAGGTCCTATTATAATTTCGGGCCCCGTATCATCTTCGGGAAAAGCTATAGAGTCCTCTTCTTTAGGCCTCGGGTTGGTCCCGTAGTTAGGCCTCTTCGTCACCGGCCTATTTGTAATCGGAGGCCTATTATCTACAACGGCAGGTTTCACACCAGGCCTATTTATCAAAGGGTTGTGCGTCGTGTAATAGTTATTAAAGTTATATTCTGTATTCCTATCGTAACTAGGTTTTTGCGTGTAATAATCGTTAATAGAATTTATTTTCCCATTATAATCTTCTTTTACATTGTTACTGAAATCATATTGTGTGGCTTGATCTCTTTTATTGGAGTTTATAAATCGACTAGAATCTTTCTTCTTAGGTTTAACTGTAGTTGTATAAGCATTATTGTTTGTCATCTTTCTTCTATCAGCCTCATATTCCACACCGACGGCGGGCGGGTAAACCTTTCGGTCGTTTTCATACGATTTTGTAGTTGAATCGGCAACTCTAATAGTTTGCCTGTTGTAATTGCCTCTGGTTTGATCTGCTTTAACCCTTCTCGTGGTTTGTTCATATATTTGTTTTAGCGTAGGTCTGCTTGTCACGAACGGTTGGTAGCCTTGGAACAGGTCCGCTGAAAAATATAAAACAATATTTTCAGGCAAAATATAAAGTAAGTATATAAAGATCTTGAACGAGATATCTATATATCCGCTTTTATACCTCATACCTTTTCTTTTCCGTATTTATAACAAGCCACGCCAGTCATATTGAATAAAATATTTACGTATTAAGTAGGTATAAGTAAAGTGTGTTTTGTTTGTTTGCCCATATTTCCCTTGAAAACAGAGCAGCGGATTGTAGTGATTTTTAGTTAGACCAGGTACTTTGTGAGAATTGCATAGGACAGGAATTTATCCCTAAACGAATAGACTGGAAGATGCTGACATAGAGTTCCGAACCATTTATAATTACGTAATGACGAATATGGCGGCCATTTGGCCTAGTGATTTTCGTGAATGGCTGATGATTATCCGTGCAAAAATTAGCCTGGTACAAATGGTTCAATTTTTGGTTTTTAATTAACATGTTTTCGTCGGTATGGCGGGATGTAGGCCGCGCCGGAGAAGTATGGCATTACGCGATCGCCTACTTCGTTTTTCATCGACTATCGGAAAATACAAGATTTTTTGTGGTACAAATCGTTCGACTTTCGTAATTTATGCGACACGTTCGATTAACGCTCACGCGATTGGGTCCCGGTACTGGCGCTATGACCATGATTTTCCTTTTCGTCATTACGTAATGTAGACCCGCCAGCCTGGTACAAATGGTTCGGAATTCTGTGTCAGCATCTCCCGGCCTAGAAGCTAAAAGTGGAGGGGGATTGCATTTTCTGAATTTTAACATATATTTTTTTAAATTTCAGTTAAGGCCGTTCCTATACCCAGCTCAGCCGTCACTGTCAATCGTGCGAGTGAAAGAGAAAGCGCTACGTACATAACGCCCGATTTAGTTAGTATTTAACGCGTTTTAATTTCTATAAAAATACCGTCTAAAAACATGGCATTTATAAAGCTGTCAATGTATGCATATAATATGGATATTTTTTCTGTTGAGTGTATATAATTTTTTCATTGTTTCATATAATAAACTGGAGTAAAGTTGGATGGAAGTCCGAGTTAGAGGTTACTTTGGAATTAAATTGTATCGAGCGAAGTTTCGTGAATCGTAACGAAAGCTGTCAATGAAAGCACGATATAATTAAATACAACATATGTTTTTTCTTCATATTTTTAACTTTTAACACTTCTTAGAGAAGTATGATCTTGCATGAGCAATTTGACGATGCTGGGTCAGGGAACGGCCTTAAGTATAGGAGCCTTTTAAATTGCTGTAATTTAACGCAGTTATCTTTTATCTAGACAATTATATGAATGAAATAAAACTATTTCTTTCTTTGTTGTAATGGATAAACTCAAAAACTCATGAACGGATTTTTAAAACTCTTTCTTAAGACTTACACATTATTCCTAAATGGCATTGGCTAAATTTTTTCCTCATTTTCCCTCGGGATTTGTAGCTATGCGTGCTAACCCGACAGTTAGTTTGGGAATAAAACGTCACTACGTTTGTAGTATGGAATGTTACTACGTCGAGCTTACTGACTCAATTACGCAACTAACAATAACACATTTAAATGTTCTCAGAGCCACCAACGCACGCGCAGGCGTCATCGTTTAATGGTGATTTTATGCAAAAAAACTGGTCAAGTGTTGTGGTTACAGCCTCGGTTATAATTGGTGCTATAAATAGGACGCGAAGACCATTTCCCAGCGTCTTGTGGTAAGTATACTCAACAGCAATGAAAACAGAAAACAGGTCACTTTGTATAGAAAATCCTGTAGAAAGTGACCCGTTTTCATTGCTGTTGAGTGTACTATGATTTCGTATTGGCATATGATGAATCAGGGGAAGAACCTACTACGATCTTATAAAGTTTTAATACTTAATTAAAAGGTTGTAAAAGTTGTAAATTGTGCAATGAATTATTGTAAGTACTAGGACAATGATCGGCTTGCGGTTAGGTGGACATGCAGATTCTATTATCTGTCTCTGCTGTACTAGTGAACTAAAAGAACTAAAAGACCGAACTAGTACATTTGCAGGATTGTACTAGATGGGAGCGATCCGCCAGGTGAACGAGCATGCGTGCTCGTTCACCTGGCGGATCGCGAACTTTTTCATCCAGAATGGCTCTTTTCTCAAAAACGCATTCTGGGAACAGCCCCTAGAATTTATTACAAGCTGCCGAATAATATTAAAGACAGCACCGATGTACATCAATATAAAGGAGCTTTGAGAGAATTCCTATACAAGAAGTGCTCCTATTCTGGTAACGAATTTTTCAATGATAAATAAATATAGGTACTAAAATAATTAAGAATAACAATAGCTTTAATTTTTCTTATTTCTGTAAATCTAAATGCTATTTGTAGTTTATTTTTAATATTTTAACTTGTTCTTTTCGGAATAAACAAATAATATTTTATGTAATGTGTAGGTATTAAGTTATACTGTATTGAAATCTTATCCAGGTGAATAACATTTAGTCTTAAGGATAGAACAATTTTTGTATGCCTCAGGGTAGAATATGGCTGAGCCACTATGTATATTTAAACCAACTATTTCATGTACCCTTGTTCAACAAATAAAATAAAAAATAAAAAATCAATAACTCTATTGTGCAGTGTCTTGATATATACCTACTCACGGATGTTTGTTTCGCACGATTTTGATGAAATTTTGCTATATTAGTAGACAACTATTTTTTTAACATCTAGGCTGAATAAAATCTAAATAAAATGAAAATAATAATGCTTATTCGTTTTTGTCGTATTTATTTTGCAAAAACTATGATTTTTTCCTTAATAGAAAAGTAGCGTAAGTCCTTCCTGGGTCTTAAACTATCTTGACACCAAATACCATCTAAATCGGTCAAGCGGTTGAAGCGTGAAGAGGTAACAGACAGACAGAGCTACTTATAATATTAGTATGGATATTTAAAGGCTTACTTACCGAAAAATTGTGACCTTACACAGGTGGCCAAGGCGAGCAGAATCGCCGAGAAAACCAGATATGAAGCACGCGCCATGTTTTTTTACCTGGAAGTAAAAAATATGCTCAAAACTTACAATAATAAGCTCGAAGTTTCTTGACTCTTCACACAAACATACCTACCTACTAGATCTTCTACTATCTAAAGTCCCGCGCCTTCACGTTTCAAAATGCTTAATTTTTTTAATTCTTACTTGTTATTTAAAAAGCATCACCAACACTCTCAACGCATAGTTGATGGCTGTCTCAGCACGCACACATGTGTTGAGAGTGTTGGTGGTGCTTTTTAAATACGTTGAAACGTTTTGAAATGTGAAGGAGCGGGACTTTAGATAGTAGAAGATCTCTACAGTACTACCTACGTGAAAAGTGAAGTAGTGTGAATTTTAAAAGCATCGTATCTTCATCAATTTTGGTTTACGAAACGAAAGAAAAGATGCGAGTCAACATTTTTTTCAATCTAACGGACATTTTTTTTCCAGTTGTCTCCACCTATTGTAAATATATAAGTCGACATTACCAATTGTACCGTTAATTCTATTATTGTTGACATTATTTCTTATTTATTTCGGTATGAAAAGTTTTTTTTTTATTTTTTTTTGTGTCTGATTTTTATTTCCTACCTATAATTTATTTATGACGATCTCAATGTCAAGAATTCTCTTATTTTGACATGTAAAATATGCTGTAATTTGATGTTGAGAAATAAATGTCTATGTCTATATCTATTACACGCACATGTATACTACATTAAAGCTGAGAATACTTGCAATGTATGTGGGTAATTGTAATACAGCAAGTAGGTATAATAACGATACGGGCCGTGTCGTCGTTAGTTTGGTATGCAATCGGTACTATACCTAGGTTAACTTATTATACTCGTACATGTTCAATGGGGACTATCGTTTCTTTGCTCACCAGTTGGCGCTACTGTAGACTAAGGTCCAGAGGTATAGCTGTCAAAGGCGGCTTTATAAGATCGGCGCCGAAACAAAGTTTTAAATCTTGAATCTCATTAAGTTTATTCATTGTAAATAACTATCATCATATCGAGTAGCTATACCGCAATGTTGTGCAGTTCCGTTTTGTTTGGATTTTTTTTCAATGTGTTTACATTAATAGCCAAATAATCCATATTTGCGATAATTTCACGAAGGAGATCACTTTTCAACAGGTAAATTAAAGAAATTATGATTTATATCACGAAGCCCGCCAAAACCAGTGAAAAGTGAATGTTATTGGACCTCACGCGACACTAGCGCCTCTAGTGGCAAATTCACACGCGATAGCCCCCATTATGTCTATGCTATGATTATTTATTTAAGGTATATTATATAAAAATGAACCAAACCCACTTATCATCTTTCTCTTATATATAAAAATGAATTGCCGTGTGTTAGTCTGGCTAAGGCTCGCGAGAACTGCTGGATCGATTTGGCTGATTCTTTTTTGTTTTATTCCCTGGGCTTCTGGGAAGGTTTAGAAAGAAAAAAAATCGGGAAAAGTGTAAAGGAACGGCTTAAAAAAGACGAATGACTTTGTGAGTTCACCGGGCCAATAAGTCGCTTATAAAAATGCAACTGCGCGTTAGAAGTTGAATGTAGTTTACTGATGACAAGACTATGATGCGCGTAAATAACAATTTAATATCCAGTCATTAGAATGATGATATGATAAAGCCTCTGATGCCATACCTAGGCTCCAAGCGATATAATTAGGTAGGTAGTTAGCTAGTTAGTATAGTCACATTTATAAGGTCTTCGCACATTAAAACAACTCAACGGCGACTCGACTCTATGCTAAACATTGAAATTTAAGCCCTGTGTCATATGTTCTAAGTTTAATTTCAAAAAATGATTATAAAGTAGTGTACAACGAGTGGCCTACGCATCGTACGCTAAAGGTCAACCCCGACACGTTTGTCACGCACGCAATGACCACACGTCGTCCACGCAACGACCACACGTCGTCCACGCAACGACTATGCGTTTGCGACTGACGCGTGAAACTGAGGTTAGACGCATTACCCACTCGTTGGCACCGCGTTGTCCACTCGTTGACAACGCATTGCCAACTAGTGACCATTGGGTGGATCAACGAGTTGACTACTCATCGAGAGTGTGAGTTGAGTTGGTGTCGGATTGGCGTGGAGTTGGTCTAATGTGCGAAGACCTATAGCGGTCTGTCTGTTACCTCTCCACGCGTAAACCGCTGGACCGATTTAAATGAAATTTGGTATGAAGGTAGTTGTAGTCACGGGAAATCATTTCGCTAACGGCCGCCCAGTGGGGCGACCTAGATATCGCTGGAGGGACGTCATCGAAGCGGACCTGCGGAGCCTCCAACTCAGCAACTGGCAGGAGGTGGCGCAGGACAGGGCACAGTGGCGAGAGCTCGTTTCGGAGGCCAAGATCCATTTTGGGTCGCTGAGCCAGCGTAGTTAGTTAGTTTTTTTTAACGGCCGCGTACGCGGTCCGCGTGGGTTCGGTTATTTCGTTCCCGCTGGAATCATGTCTCGGGCTTTTAACATCTCCATACCTACCAAATTTAATCATATTCGCTCCAACGGCTTAATCGGGAAGAGGTAAATACATAGACATACAGAGTTATTTTCACATTTAAGTATAATATTAGTATCGGTGAATATGATATTATGGAACCGTCGACATGTGATTTTGACTCACACTTGACCACTTTTTTCGTTCCAGAGAGTAATTAGGCATTTGGTTTATCTAACAGGTTCTTCCTACATACCTAACTGTTTTCTCGGGGTTACTTAGAAGGCTATAGGCAACTATTGATCCAAGATCGATCCGCTAGTATCTATTCGCGATCTACCAAAATTATTGGCCTTAAAACACACTTAATAAGCGAGACATCTGTCTGTAGGTAAATCTATGATGCCAGATGAAAAAAAAAAACATGACCAGGATCGTTTTTTTGCAAAGTTAAATAACTGTATACAACTAAACTAGCTTCTGCCCGCGACTTCGCCCGCGTGGAATTCGCTTATCGCGCTCCCGCGGGAACTATGCGTTATTCCGGGATAAAAAGTAGCCCATGTCCTTTCCCGGGATCCCAACTATCTCCATGTCTAATAGTATAAGATCCTTACCCTCTACTTTTTAAACGTCATCAGAGATTAATGTCAAAATTGACAAGTATCGATATTTACATCTCGCCGGCTATAGATATTTTTGAGAAATAAACTAGTACCTACTTTGAATGGCCACGGAATCACCCGCCTGAATATAGCCGGCGCGCAACTCGCGCTCAACTCGCCCTTACCGTCATTTGTTTCATCCGGAGATGGAGAGTGGATCACTGGCCCGCGTACTGGTACACACACATTTACAAGTGCACAGACGTCCTCGCACGCAAACATTTGACACTTCATTCGAATTGATGTTCGAAATCGTGCTTTTATGGGCCGTGTCCGCCCTGTGGAAAAAGTCTGCCGACCCCTTGTAATGCTACCACGGCTATATCCAAACAGCGCAATGCCAGTATTCTTCCTAATCATTTTTTAAATCACCTATCGCAACTTCACACTATATTAAAACTCCAATTATCCTAATGGGTCATTAGTTCAAACCCGTTTTGTACGACACAACTAAATAATAATGAATCATTAAATTCTTTGGAGTCGAGTCAATGTATTCCCTGCCAGGGAATAACCGTTCGCTTGACCTTTTATTTATATTCTGCGAATAACATCTTCAGCTTGAAAGACGTCAGAATTTTTACTACAGATTTAGTGAATAAATATTTTCCATCTTCTTCTTCTCTTTTAAGTGGTGGCTTCTGTGTGCTATTTTATTACCTAGTTAGAAAGTAGTGAAAATACAAATACGTGTGTGCGAGTTCCGTTCCGACGGTAAGCCGCGCACGTCTGCCGCGGGCGGGGTGAGGTAACTTATGTTGGTGCGGGGCGGTGCGCGTCGCTACTGGTACGTAGTACCTATTAGATTTACTGTGCCCACAGTGTTAGTATTTATTCCATTTCGAAAGCCGTCTCCCACCCGTGGGAAGTTAATAAATAACTAAATATTTATAAGTCATATCATTGTCACAGGAATGTCGCCCCATGGTCATTGCAGGCTCCTTATCGACGCAATCAAACTCATCTGGCAGTGGGCGGCATCCTGTTCTGGGCAAGTATAAACAGAATATAACTAGGGTTGCCATCTGTTTGTATTTAGCCGGACATGTTTGGCTTTTTCGAGCTGTGTCCGGCCAAATATTTATATGTCCGGCCTGTCCCGCTTTTGTTTGGCTTTTTGTCAGCGCCTCAAGCGAAGCAATGATTTGCCGAAATCTGTGGCTACGAGGACGGACGCAAACGAAACTCAATATTCAAATCACTTTCTAATGTAGAATTTTAATTATTATTTTGCAATTCCAAGGAAGAAGTGTTATTCCGGATGCAAAAGGGATTCATTTAATTCAGCTACATATAAGGAAGTAATGTTTGGGTTTTAGTTGTGGTGATGTCAGGCTTTTAGGGTAAAATGACCAGCTTTTTCTGGGCAAAGTCCGGCTTTTTCATTTTAGGAGATGGTAACCCTAAATATAACATAATGGTATGGCGTATTTGAGTAAACAGGATAATGCTCTGCATATGTAACTTTCTCATTACAACTCTACGACAACTTATAATATGCTAGTTATACAGTGTAGTCTATCTAAGAAAGATGATCAATATCTTACCTTGCCGCTTTACCAACCAACCACAACAGCCTATTCACGGCCCACTGCTGGGCACAGGCCTCCTCTCATCACGAGAGGGTTGGGCTATAGTCCCCACGCGGGCCGAGTGCGGATTGGGGACTTCACACACATTTTTGAATTACTTCGCAGATGAGTGCAGGTAGCCTGTGTGCCGTTTGCTCCTACCAATTACTTACATTAAAAAAACGCTGGCGACGGTAAATATATATATATACGCTTAAAAAAAATGGGTATAAAAACTAGCTTACGTCCTATTCTCAGACCTGAACATGCACTCCAAATTTCATAAGAATCGGTCGAGCCGTTTCGGAGGAGTTTGGTTACAAACACTGTGACACGAGAATTTTATATATTAGATACTAGCTTCTGCCCGCGACTTCGCCCGCGTGGAATTCGGTTATCGCGCTCCCACGGGAACTGTGCGTTTTTGCGGGATCAAAAGTAGCCTATGTCATCTCCATGCCAAATTTCATCTCAATCGGTCCAGCGGTTGAAGCGTGAAGAGGTAACAGACAGACAGTTACTTTCGCATTTATTATATTAATATGGATTCATCCCACGATCCTCTGCATGTACCTACCTAATGAGAGGTAGATTCAACCGGTAGATTACCACGGCTTTCATACTAGCACATGTACAAACAAATAGGCATGGGTACTACTCACAGTCCTACAGGTAATTTTCTTCAAGTAAAGATGTGCTGGAAAAATACTAGATTGCATGTTAGGAGTGATTTTTTTTTTTCACTAAAACAATAGTAAGTACATAATTGAGATTTAATTGACATAAACGACCAGCAGAGAGGACGACTGTTGAAGTGAAGACATATAAAAGCATAAAAAATACAGGTTCAAAATATCCACACCATGCTTCGTCATGAATAAAACCACAAAGATAATTAATCCACAACATGCTTCGTCATAAATGACCGCACATAAATAAATAATCCACAACACGTTTCGTCAAATAAATACGCTACCCTACCTCATACACAAATCTAGCATCATCACATTAAGAAAAAAACCTAATATACCTGTCACACCTGATCTCCAAAACTTATGGAAAAAATAATAGAAGATTAATAGCTTCTCCCCGCGACTTCGCCCGCGTTAAATTCTGTTACCGCGTTCCCGCGGGAACTGTGCGTTTTTCCGGGATGAAAAGTAGCCTATGTTTTTCCTCGGGACTCTCACCATTTCCATGCCTCATCTGAATCGGTAATCGGTCAAGAGTTTTAAACGTGAAGAGAGAACTGACCAACAGAGTAACTTTCGCATTTATCTTTACTATATACACGGTGAACTTGAATAACCCGAATAATTTTACCGGCGTATACCTGAGGCCGTAAGAAGTAAAATAAAAATGAAACCAGGTTGAAATATGATTTTTAACTTTTTTTATTCCATACGATTTCTGTCCGACTCCGACTGGGGTCGTATGGAATAAAATAAGTTAAAAATCATATTTCAACCTGATCTCATTAACATTGTTTATTCCTTACGACCTCAGGTATACGCTGGTAAAATTATTCGGGTTACTCAAGTTCACCGTGTATACATGGTGGGTCAGATCCTATAGCAAATAATTAACCCACAGTATTGGCTATCGATTCTAAGCTAACACCAACCCCGCCTACAGTATATTGTAGTCCTTTAATTTTTTTCGAGTTGGTAAAAAAAATGTATATGGGATTGGTTGTGTGAGCGACGCCTGAATCCCATACATTTTTTTTTTACCAACAATATACTTAGAATCGATAGCCGATACTGTGGGATATCTGACCCACCATGTATGTATATATGTATAAGTCTGTAGAAGAAGTCGCGTCTGAAACTTGAAAATTAAAAGAAACTATCAAGTCGAGGGGACTATATAAACGATACTGAACACAAAATAACGATTTTTAGAAAAATTGTCTGTATGTATGTTTGTGTTTATGTATGTATGTACGTGTATGTCCGGATTTAACTCGACAACTTCTGGTAGGATTGCAACAAAATTTGGTACGGGGGTAGTTTATAATACTGGTCAACAAAATATAGGCTACTTTTTATTCCGGAAAAACGCATAGTTCCCGCGGGATCGTTACTCAAATTCCACGCGGACAAAGCCGCGGGCAGAAGCTAGTTTATATAATATTTTAAAAAGATGGCCGCTACATTGAATACCATTAATATATCATGTGTGTTGGGTTGAAAGGTTCAAAAATGTATACATGTTGATGCCTTCAACGTAAATAGGTAGGTACTTCCCGCGGGAACAGAACAGACGTTGTTTTGAGTTAAACTATCTACTCTAAAGGAAATCGAAGAATCTTAATTTTCTCGCATAATTATTTTAAATTAAAAATATCATGTAGGCAGGTACTCACCTAAATCGTAAACACACTTTACAACCAAAAAGTTTTCTAATTATAAAATATCCGTAAGATAATAAAATTGTAATGTATGTATCCACTATGATTTAAAAAATAATAACACGCCCACACAAAATCACTGTTTTTAATTTCACGATCCACTTGTCAATGTCCCTTTTAGTTTTTACTGTTATTAAAAATTGTATTTTTTAATTACCAACAGTAACAGTGCACCGGTTCGCGTGAAGTGTTGTTGTAAACTGACGAAAGGCCTCTACTACGACTTCTGCTAGTTAGGGCAGCGCCATTCAAGCGATTAGCAACTGTTATTTCATCATCATTTCAGCCGGAAGACGTCCACTGCTGGACATAGGCCTCCCCCAAGGCTCGCCACTCAGACGGGCCCTGTGCTACTTGCTTCCACCGGTTCCCTGCGACCTTCACGAGGTCGTCGCTCCATCTTGTTGGAGGCCTTACCGACAGCTCGTCTCCCGGTTCGCGGGCGCCACTCGAGAACTTTCCGGTCCCATCGGCCATCAGTCCTGCGAGCAATGTGCCCCGCCCACTGCCACTTAAGGGTCGCAATTCTTCGGGCTATGTCGGTAACCCTAGTTCTACTGTGGATATCCTCATTTCTGATTCTATCACGCAGAGAAACCCCGAGCATAGCTCTCGCCATTGCCCTTTGCATGCATTGCATTATTTTTTACTAGCTTGTGCCCGCGACTTCGGCCGCGTGGAATTCGGTTATAGCGTTCTCGCCGGAACTATGCGTTTTTCAGGGACAAAAAGTATCCTATGTCCATTCGCAGAATCCCAATTATCTCCATGACAAATTTCATCTCAATCGGTCCAGCGGTTGCAGCGTGAAGAGGTAACAAACAAACAGACAGACAGTTACTTTCGCATTTATAATATTAGTATGGATAGATAGATAGATAACGTTCATTTGTCTTTAACTTGTCCAATTTTGTGTGCTTAAACAAGTAAATGACAATTGTAATGCGCAAATAATTTATTTTGCATTATAACGGCAGCAAATATTTCCTCCATTTTTGTTTTATTTTGACGTTACGGTGACAGCTAGGTTACCGAGATCGGCAGACCTTGTTTTCTTAGACCATGATATGGGTGTAGATAAAAGTCATATATTATCTGCCTACTATTTATTTTCGATGAGCATTCATAAAAAAATATTCAGAACGACGAATTTAGAACCTCCTCCTCAACAACAAATAAAATCATCATCATCATTTCAGCTGAAAGACGTCCACTGCTGGACATAGGCCTCCCCCAAGGCTCGCCACTCAGACCGGTCCTGTGCTACATGCTTCCACCGCTTTCCAGTGACCTTCACGAGGTCGTTGCTCCATCTTGTTGGAGGCACCGACAGCTCGTCTCCCGGTTCGCGGGCGCCACTCGAGAACTTTCCGGCCCCATCGGCCATCAGTCCTGCGAGCAATGCGCCCCGCGCAGGTTCACAAATAAAATAAATCATAGGTAGTAAATACTTCCTATAATTCATGCCAAAGCATACTTTAGACCGGCTTTACAAACATTTCGTTGATTTGAACTTGATTGCACATACAAAATGTATATAATCGGCGGACTTAATGCCTAAAGGCTTTCTCTACCAGTCAACCATAAGGCCAAATAGAAAGGGAAATGAGTAGGTGCATCAATATCAGAAAGAAACCACAAAAATACTAGGAAGGTAACAAATAATTTCAAAAGAGGATACATTTATATAAACATACATAAATAATAAATAAACATACATAAACTAGCCGCACGAAGCAAATAAAAATATGAAGGATTCCATATCTACGCAACCTGCTCAAACAAATGCTTGGTTTGAGCTTGTCTACCATCTATCTAGAGGCAGCGAATCCCAGAGGCGGATTGCCTGAAGGGTGAAAGAATTAGAAACAAAACCAGAAAGACTTATTATCAGTAATATAGATATATCACTTACCAGCGCCAAACCTGCCAACAGTTTTAGTGGTACCATGGTGAACTGAAGTAGGTATCTAGTGAATTAGGTGCAAGCTTTATATAAACTTACCAGGACAATTAATTACTTTGAGACATAGACATAAATAATACTTCGTATGGACCCGGCCTAACGTAGATACATGTCATGTTTCCCCGCTTCATTGGTGTCCATTCCAAACTTAAACTTATATCGTGACACTAAAGCTGGGTCACATTTTTTCAACAACGAGACGAGTTTTTAGATACTGAGAAACAGTTTCAAAAAAAGTTTTTTTAAAAACGCTTATTGTCACGCACGCTTGGTGACAGAACTTTGGATTGGACACCGTGGAAGTGGGGACATAATACGTGTACGTTAGACCGGGTCTATATTATTTACGTCTATGCTTTGAGATATTTGTTCAGTCAATTGATCCAGTTGTTCATTATTTTGTTCATTTTAATAACACGCGTCGTAACACGATTGCTCCTTTTAAGAACCACGTCGTTTAAAAACGTAACCATTTGATCTCTAACAGAACGATCAAAAGCATATTTTACATTGCAACTTTTGTCGTCTATCGCCGACCTAGGCCAAAATGTGAATTGTTTTTATTTACGTACCTAATCTAGTGCATTGAGCGTCGCATGTTATTTTTCCACTTTCCACACAAACAAAACATACCTAGTTAGGAACACTTTATATAAATACTAGCTGACCCCGCGGACTTCGTACCGCATTAGAATTTTTTTGGGTATGAAAAATAGCTTACGTCCTTTTCTCAGACCTACTGAACATACACTCCAAATTTCATAAGAATCGGCCGGGCCGTTTCGGAGGAGTTTGGTTATTTGGTTACAAACACTGTGACACGATAATTTTATATATTAGATTTTATCTACACTTATATCACCTCATATCATAAACCCTCTATGATGCGTTCAAAAACCGCAAATTATGACCGGCATTAAGATAAACTGTTTAGTTAGAACAGATTTCTTATCTGTGAAAATGTTCTAATATTGTTCTAATAGCTGTATAAGACCATCGAATTCGATTGCTTAATAACATTACAGCTCTAAAACGCGTCCAGAAACCGTAGGAAATGGCCACCTTTATCACAACCAATTTTACAATGAGAACTTACTTAGGTAAAATTTGTACTGTAAAGTCATTACAGTATAGATTTTTTTAAGGTTGTAACCCCCGGTTTTGACAGTGTCCCACTACTTTAATATTTTATTACTGCCAAATATATTTGTTTGTGAATATTTTAATAGCATCTATATAAACTATATTCCTTAAATTATAGATTTCATCCCTAAATTCAAGTGAATTATGCTAAATGTAATTATTATGATTTTTTAAAGCCGCTCGGGTAGCACTTTTTGACGTGTCCCACATCAATGTCGACTTTTTAAAAGTTGCATAATTAAAAAAACCGGCCAAGTGCGTGTCGGGCCACGCGCAAATTATAGGGTTCCTAAGTTGACGATGCCCACAGTACCTTTCTAAGACTTACTAGCATCTAGCTAGCCTGTGGTATGACGTGCCCGCCCGACGCACCTGCCGCTCGAGAAAAATCATTGGTTTTTTAATCATTTCATAAGTTGGTCGACTATGACTCGTAAGTTTGTACAGTCTACTTAGCTGTGATAGTTTTCCTTTCAACTACGTTATATATGCCATAACCGTGATTTTTTTCAGCCATCCAAATACCACCATTTAGCTGGCAGGGGGGGGGGGGGACACGTGACTCTAACAAAAAATAGCACTTAAAAGCTTAATATTTCACAAACGCATCACTTAATCAAAAAATGGTTTAAACAAACCCAAAATATTTTTTTAAGACCTATTCAACGATGTGCCGCACCATGGGGAACGCAAGAAAAAAAAATTACATCCCCACTTTACGAGTAGGGGTACCTCCCCTACTCGTAAAGTGGGGATGTAATTTTTAGTTTGCTCGTCACAGGAATGAATATTGTAATAAAATTAATAATATTTCATATTAAAAACTAAATTTATATAGTGGTACCGAAAACTGGTGCCACCTGACATGTCAGGTTTGTGACCGCCAAAACGGGGCCAGAAAATCCACCAATTATTTTTTTTATCATATAAATGGCAACATTGAATGCCACTTGACCAGTCAGACACAGGTTTAAAAATCCGCGTGCGCAGGAGTGGCGTGAAGCGAGGTTGTGTCAGTGGATTTTCCTCCGTCAACTTTTCGTCAGTCAGGTTTGTGATTGATTTCTAAACAATAGTAGCTATTTCGTGATATCTATTTATTTTTATTAGAAAGAGGCGTTATATCAGAACTATTTTTTATAAGATCTATTGAAAAAAATTAGTAAAACTTTCGAGTAATATTTTATTAATCAAAATGTTCCAGTAAAACGTGACTTCAGTTTTGTGACCAGTCGTCCGGTCACGTATAGGCTGACCACCAAAGTCACAAAAGTGACCTCATTAAGATGGTTTTACATGGGAGTTATTTTTAACCAACTTGAAAAAAAGGAGGTTACCAATTCAATACTTACTAATTTTATTGGATAATCTATTTGGCCTTCCAAGCGAATACAAAAAATATTGTAGGTTTATCTGAAACTATTTATCGCATTTTCTTTTTTCTTTAATTTTTTTGCCCTTTTACTGAAGTTATTGTGACTATTATTTGTATCTTGTTATTATTAATTAAGTAATATAATATAAAAGTCCATAGTAATTTAGCAGGTAAGAGTAAAATTTAAATAATCAAAGTAAATTCAAAATATAATACTACTTTTTATTTTTTTATCTGCTCAAAAGACACCATATAAGCCTAGGCTTATAATTTCAGCCCTGTCAGATTTGTGACTGTCCCACTTTTTCAGCTGTTATGTGGCTCCACTTCTTAAAAACATCTTAGGACCACAAAAAATAATTTTCTGCCGTAGGAAATCTTTAGTTCACGAATAGCCGTATATGTTCGTTTTTTGTCGCGTACAACTACTACTAATCGGGACAGGTGGAACTAAATAAAAGCTTGTAAAAAAAAAACACTGATAAGTTGCAAAATGTATTTACTCCAAAAACACGAAGTTAAAATGTCTTCTAAATTTTAATGAATGAACAAGAGGTTTTGAGAGGAAACAAATAGAATCAAGATCAAAAAGGTAAAACAAATAATAGAAAATCTAGTTTTAACTTAACGGTCGTGGCAACCTCCTGGATTGCCAGACTTTGTTTTGCCAAGAATGCTTGGCAACCCAGAATAACCTGGAAGTTTCGGATGACCTGGCAGTTTCACAGGCCTGCTGCTTTGCCAGATTCTTCACGATCGTCTTCTTTTGCTGGTTGGCTTTGCAATCCCGGATGACCTGGCAGTATGAGATGACCTGGCAGTTTCACGGGCTTGCCTGGTTGGTCAGATTCGTCACAATCGTCTGGTTCGCTTGGGTTGCCTGGGTGACCTGGGTATCCTGGTTCGCTTGGAATGCCTGGGTGACCTGGGTAACCTGGTTTTCCTGGGTGTCCAGGATTTCCGGGGTAACCTGGTTCGCTTGGGTTGCCTGGGTGACCTGGGTAACCTGGTTTTCCAGGGTGTCCTGGTTCGCTTGGGTTGCCTGGGTAACCTGGTATTGCTGGGTGTCCTGGTTTGCCTGTTTGACCTGGTTCACTTGGGTTTCCTGGGTGACCTGGGTGACCTTGTTTGCCTGGTTCGCTTGGGTTGCCTGGGTGACCTGGGTATCCTGGTTTTCCTGGGTGTCCGGGTTTACCTGGTTGACCTGGTTCACTTGGGTTTCCTGGGTGACCTGGGTGACCTGGTTTGCCTGGTTTGCTTGGAATGCCTGGGTGACCTGGGTAACCTGGTCTTCCTGGGTGTCCTGGCTTTCCTGGGTATCCTGGTTCGCTTGGAATGCCTGGGTGACCTGGGTAACCTGGTCTTCCTGGGTGTCCTGGTTTGCCTGGTTGACCTGGTTTGCTTGGGTTGCCTGGGTGACCTGGGTAACCTGGTTTTCCTGGGTATTCTGGTTTGCTTGGGTTGCCTGGATGACCTGGGTAACCTGGTCTTCCTTGGTGTCCTGGTTTGCCTGGTTGACCTGGCTCGCTTGGGTTGCCTGGGTGACCTGGGTAACCTGGTCTTCCTGGGAGTTCAGGGTTTCCTGGATAACCTGGTTTGCTTGGGTTGCTTGGGTAACCTGGTTTTCCAGGGTATCCTGGTTGGCTTGGGTCGCCTGGGTGACCTTGTATTGCTGGGTGTCCGGGTTTGCCTGGTTGACCTGGTTCGCTTGGGTTTCCTGGGTGACCTGGGTGACCTGGTTTGCCTGGTTCGCTTGGAATGCCTGGGTGACCTGGGTAACCTGGTCTTCCTGGGTGTCCTGATTTGCCTGGTTGACCTGGTTTGCTTGGGTTGCCTGGGTGACCTGGGTAACCTGGTTTTCCTGGGTATTCTGGTTTGCTTGGGTTGCCTGGATGACCTGGGTAACCTGGTCTTCCTGGGTGTCCTGGTTTGCCTGGTTGACCTGGCTCGCTTGGGTTGCCTGGGTGACCTGGGTAACCTGGTCTTCCTGGGAGTCCAGGGTTTCCTGGGTAACCTGGTTTGCTTGGGTTGCCTGGGTAACCTGGCTTTCCTGGGTATCCTGGTTCGCTTGGAATGCCTGGGTGACCTGGGTAACCTGGTCTTCCTGGGTGTACTGGTTTGCCTGGTTGACCTGGTTTGCTTGGGTTGCCTGGGTGACCCGGGTAACCTAGTTTTCCTGAGTATTCTGGTTCGCTTGGGTTGCCTGGATGACCTGGATAACCTGGTCTTCCTGGGTGTCCTGGTTTGCCTGGTTTACCTGGTTCGCTTGGGTTTCCTGGGTGACCTGGGTAACCTGGTCTTCCTGGGTGTACTGGTTTGCCTGGTTGACCTGGTTCGCTTGGGTTTCCTGGGTGACCTGGAAAACCCGGTTTTCCTGGTTCGTTTGGGTTGCCTGAGTGACCTGGATAACCTGGTTTTACAGGGTATCCTAATTTGCTTGGGTTGCCTGAGTGACCTGGGTAACCTGGTCTTCCTGGGTATCCTGGTTCGCTTGGGTTGCCTGGGTGACCTGAGTAACCTGGTCTTCCTGGGTATCCTGGTTCGCTTGGGTTGCCTGGGTGACCTGGGTAACCTGATCTTCCTGGATGTCCTGGTTTTCCTGGTTGACCTGGTTCGCTTGGGTTTCCTGGGTGACCTGGTGTGCCTGGTTCGCTTGGGTTGCCTTGGTGACCTAGGTAACCTGGTTTTCCTGGGTATCCTGGTTTGCCTGGATGAACTGGGTAACCTGGTCTTCCTAGGTGTCCTGGTTTGCCTGTTTGACCTGGTTCACTTGGGTTTCCTGGGTGACCTGGGTGACCTTGTTTGCCTGGTTCGCTTGGGTTGCCTGAATGACCTGGGTATCCTGGTTTTCCTGGGTGTCCTGGTTTACTTGGTTTGCCTGGTAGACTTGGGTGACCTGGTTTGCTTGGTTTGCCTGGTTGACCTGGGTAGCCTGGTTTTCCTGGGTGTCCTGGTTTACTTGGTTTTCCTGGGTGACCTGGTTTACTTGGTTTTCCTGGGTGACCTGGTTGACTTGGTTTGCCTGGTTGACTTGGGTGACCTGGTTTACTTGGTTTGCCTGGTTGACTTGGGTGACCTGGTTTACTTGGTTTGCCTGGTTGACTTGGGTGTCCTGGTTTACTTGGTTTTCCTGGGTGACCTGGTTTACTTGGTTTGCCTGGGTGACTTGGTTTACTTGGTTTGCCTGGTTGACCTGGTTTACTTGGTTTGCCTGGGTGACCTGGTTTACTTGGTTTGCCTGGTATACCTGGGTGTCCTGGTTTGCTTGGTTTGCCTGGTATACCTGGGTGACCTGGTTTGCTTGGTTTGCCTGGTTGACTTGGGTGTCCTGGTTTACTTGGTTTGCCTGGTAGACCTGGGTAGCCCGGTTTTCCTGGGTGACCTGGTTTGCTTGGTTTGCCTGGGTGACCTGGTTTACTTGGTTGTCCTGGGTGACCTGGTTTACTTGGTTTGCCTGGGTGACCTGGTTTACTTGGTTTTCCTGGGTGACCTGGTTTACTTGGTTTGCCTGGGTGACTTGGTTTACTTGGTTTGCCTGGTTGACCTGGTTTACTTGGTTTGCCTGGGTGACCTGGTTTACTTGGTTTGCCTGGTATACCTGGGTGTCCTGGTTTGCTTGGTCTGCCTGGTATACCTGGGTGACCTGGTTTGCTTGGTTTGCCTGGTTGACTTGGGTGTCCTGGTTTACTTGGTTTGCCTGGTAGACCTGGGTAGCCCGGTTTTCCTGGGTGACCTGGTTTGCTTGGTTTGCCTGGGTGACCTGGTTTACTTGGTTGTCCTGGGTGACCTGGTTTACTTGGTTTGCCTGGGTGACCTGGTTTACTTGGTTTGCCTGGGTGACCTGGTTTGCTTGGTTTGCCTGGGTGACCTGGTTTACTTGGTTTTCCTGGGTGTCCTGGTTTGCTTGGTTTGCCTGGTATACCTGGGTGACCTGGTTTACTTGGTTTGCCTGGTATACCTGGGTGTCCTGGTTTGCTTGGTTTGCCTGGTATACCTGGGTGACCTGGTTTGCTTGGTTTGCCTGGTTGACTTGGGTGTCCTGGTTTACTTGGTTTGCCTGGTAGACCTGGGTAGCCCGGTTTTCCTGGGTGACCTGGTTTGCTTGGTTTGCCTGGGTGACCTGGTTTACTTGGTTGTCCTGGGTGACCTGGTTTACTTGGTTTGCCTGGGTGACCTGGTTTACTTGGTTTGCCTGGGTGACCTGGTTTGCTTGGTTTGCCTGGGTGACCTGGTTTACTTGGTTTTCCTGGGTGTCCTGGTTTGCTTGGTTTGCCTGGTATACCTGGGTGTCCTGGTTTGCTTGGTTTGCCTGGTATACCTGGTTGACCTGGTTTGCTTGGTTTGCCTGGTTGACTTGGGTGTCCTGGTTTACTTGGTTTGCCTGGTAGACCTGGGTAGCCTGGTTTTCCTGGGTGACCTGGTTTGCTTGGTTTGCCTGGGTGACCTGGTTTACTTGGTTGTCCTGGGTGACCTGGTTTACTTGGTTTGCCTGGCTGACCTGGTTTACTTGGTTTGCCTGGGTGACCTGGTTTGCTTGGTTTGCCTGGGTGACCTGGTTTACTTGGTTTTCCTGGGTGACCTGGTTTACTTGGTTTGCCTGGTATACCTGTGTGTCCTGGTTTGCTTGGTTTGCCTGGTATACCTGGGTGACCTGGTTTGCTTGGTTTGCCTGGTTGACTTGGGTGTCCTGGTTTACTTGGTTTGCCTGGTAGACCTGGGTAGCCTGGTTTTCCTGGGTGTCCTGGTTTACTTGGTTTTCCTGGGTGACCTGGTTTACTTGGTTTTCCTGGGTGACCTGGTTTACTTGGTTTGCCTGGTTGACTTGGGTGACCTGGTTTACTTGGTTTGCCTGGTTGACTTGGGTGACCTGGTTTACTTGGTTTGCCTGGTTGACTTGGGTGTCCTGGTTTACTTGGTTTTCCTGGGTGACCTGGTTTACTTGGTTTGCCTGGGTGACTTGGTTTACTTGGTTTGCCTGGTTGACCTGGTTTACTTGGTTTGCCTGGGTGACCTGGTTTACTTGGTTTGCCTGGTATACCTGGGTGTCCTGGTTTGCTTGGTTTGCCTGGTATACCTGGGTGACCTGGTTTGCTTGGTTTGCCTGGTATACCTGGGTGACCTGGTTTACTTGGTTTGCCTGGTATACCTGGGTGTCCTTGTTTGCTTGGTTTGCCTGGTATACCTGGGTGACCTGGTTTACTTGGTTTGCCTGGTTGACTTGGGTGTCCTGGTTTACTTGGTTTGCCTGGTAGACCTGGGTAGCCCGGTTTTCCTGGGTGACCTGGTTTGCTTGGTTTGCCTGGGTGACCTGGTTTACTTGGTTGTCCTGGGTGACCTGGTTTACTTGGTTTGCCTGGGTGACCTGGTTTACTTGGTTTTCCTGGGTGACCTGGTTTACTTGGTTTGCCTGGGTGACTTGGTTTACTTGGTTTGCCTGGTTGACCTGGTTTACTTGGTTTGCCTGGGTGACCTGGTTTACTTGGTTTGCCTGGTATACCTGGGTGTCCTGGTTTGCTTGGTTTGCCTGGTATACCTGGGTGACCTGGTTTGCTTGGTTTGCCTGGTTGACTTGGGTGTCCTGGTTTACTTGGTTTGCCTGGTAGACCTGGGTAGCCCGGTTTTCCTGGGTGACCTGGTTTACTTGGTTTTCCTGGGTGACCTGGTTTACTTGGTTTGCCTGGGTGACCTGGTTTACTTGGTGGTCCTGGGTGACCTGGTTTACTTGGTTTGCCTGGGTGACCTGGTTTGCTTGGTTTGCCTGGGTGACCTGGTTTACTTGGTTTTCCTGGGTGACCTGGTTTACTTGGTTTGCCTGGTATACCTGGGTGTCCTGGTTTGCTTGGTTTGCCTGGTATACCTGGGTGACCTGGTTTGCTTGGTTTGCCTGGTTGACTTGGGTGTCCTGGTTTACTTGGTTTGCCTGGTAGACCTGGGTAGCCTGGTTTGCCTGGGTGACCTGGTTTATTTGGTTTGCCTGGGTGACCTGGTTTACTTGGTGGTCCTGGGTGACCTGGTTTACTTGGTTTGCCTGGGTGACCTGGTTTGCTTGGTTTGCCTGGGTGACCTGGTTTACTTGGTTTTCCTGGGTGACCTGGTTTACTTGGTTTGCCTGGTATACCTGGGTGTCCTGGTTTGCTTGGTTTGCCTGGTATACCTGGGTGACCTGGTTTGCTTGGTTTGCCTGGTTGACTTGGGTGTCCTGGTTTACTTGGTTTGCCTGGTAGACCTGGGTAGCCCGGTTTTCCTGGGTGACCTGGTTTGCTTGGTTTGCCTGGGTGACCTGGTTTACTTGGTTTGCCTGGGTGACCTGGTTTACTTGGTTTGCCTGGGTGACCTGGTTTACCTGGTTTGCTTGGTTTGCCTGGTATACCTGGGTGACCTGGTTTGCTTGGTTTGCCTGGTTGACTTGGGTGTCCTGGTTTACTTGGTTTGCCTGGTAGACCTGGGTAGCCCGGTTTTCCTGGGTGACCTGGTTTGCTTGGTTTACCTGGGTGACCTGGTTTACTTGGTTTTCCTGGGTGACCTGTTTTACTTGGTTTGCCTGGGTGACTTGGTTTACTTGGTTTGCCTGGTTGACTTGGGTGACCTGGTTTGCTTGGTTTGCCTGGTAGAACTGGGTAGCCCGGTTTTACTGGGTGACCTGGTTTGCTTGGTTTACCTGGGTGACCGGGTTTACTTGGTTTTCCTGGGTGACCTGGTTTACTTGGTTTGCCTGGGTGACTTGGTTTGCTTGGTTTGCCTGGTTGACTTGGGTAACCTGGTTTGCTTGGTTTGCCTGGTAGAACTGGGTAGCCCGGTTTGCCTGGGTGACCTGGTTTGCTTGGTTTGCCTGGGTGTCCTGGTTTACTTGGTTTTCCTGGGTGACCTGGTTTACTTGGTTTGCCTGGGTGACTTGGTTTGCTTGGTTTGCCTGGTTGACTTGGGTGACCTGGTTTGCTTGGTTTGCCTGGTAGACCTGGGTAGCCCGGTTTTTCTGGGTGACCTGGTTTACTTGGTTTGCCTGGTATACTTGGGTGTCCTGGTTTGCTTGGTTTGCCTGGTATACCTGGGTGACCTGGTTTGCTTGGTTTGCCTGGTTGACTTGGGTGTCCTGGTTTACTTGGTTTGCCTGGTAGACCTGGGTAGCCCGGTTTTCCTGGGTGACCTGGTTTGCTTGGTTTGCCTGGGTGACCTGGTTTACTTGGTTTGCCTGGGTGACCTGGTTTACTTGGTTTGCCTGGTTGACTTGGGTGTCCTGGTTTACTTGGTTTTCCTGGGTGACCTGGTTTACTTGGTTTGCCTGGGTGACTTGGTTTACTTGGTTTGCCTGGTTGACCTGGTTTACTTGGTTTGCCTGGTTGACTTGGGTGACCTGGTTTTCTTGGTTTGCCTGGTAGACCTGGGTAGCCCGGTTTTCCTGGGTGACCTGGTTTGCTTGGTTTGCCTGGGTGACCTGGTTTACTTGGTTTGCCTGGTTGACCTGGTTTACTTGGTTTGCCTGGTTGACTTGGGTGACCTGGTTTACTTGGTTTGCCTGGTAGACCTGGGTAGCCCAGTTTTCCTGGGTGACCTGGTTTGCTTGGTTTGCCTGGTTGACCTGGTTTGCTTGGTTTGCCTGGGTGACCTGGTTTACTTGGTTTGCCTGGTTGACTTGGGTGTCCTGGTTTACTTGGTTTTCCTGGGTGACCTGGTTTACTTGGTTTGTCTGGGTGACTTGGTTTACTTGGTTTGCCTGGTTGACCTGGTTTACTTGGTTTGCCTGGTTGACTTGGGTGACCTGGTTTACTTGGTTTTCCTGGGTGACCTGGTTTACTTGGTTTGCCTGGGTGACTTGGTTTACTTGGTTTGCCTGGTTGACCTGGTTTACTTGGTTTGCCTGGTTGACTTGGGTGACCTGGTTTACTTGGTTTGCCTGGGTGACCTGGTTTACTTGGTTTGCCTGGTTGACCTGGTTTACTTGGTTTGCCTGGTTGACTTGGGTGACCTGGTTTACTTGGTTTGCCTGGTTGACCAGGTTTACTTGGTTTGCCTGGGTGACCTGGTTTACTTGGTTTGCCTGGTTGACTTGGGTGACCTGGTTTACTTGGTTTGCCTGGTTGACTTGGGTGACCTGGTTTGCTTGGTTTGCCTGGTTGACCTGGGTAGCCTGGTTTTCCTGGGTGACCTGGTTTACTTGGTTTGCCTGGTTGACTTGGGTAACCTGGTTTGCTTGGTTTGCCTGGTAGAACTGGGTAGCCCGGTTTTCCTGGGTGACCTGGTTTGCTTGGTTTGCCTGGTTGACCTGGTTTGCTTGGTTTGCCTGGGTGACCTGGTTTACTTGGTTTGCCTGGGTGACCTGGTTTACTTGGTTTGCCTGGTTGACTTGGGTGTCCTGGTTTACTTGGTTTTCCTGGGTGACCTGGTTTACTTGGTTTGTCTGGGTGACTTGGTTTACTTGGTTTGCCTGGTTGACCTGGTTTACTTGGTTTGCCTGGTTGACTTGGGTGACCTGGTTTACTTGGTTTTCCTGGGTGACCTGGTTTACTTGGTTTGCCTGGGTGACTTGGTTTACTTGGTTTGCCTGGTTGACCTGGTTTACTTGGTTTGCCTGGTTGACTTGGGTGACCTGGTTTACTTGGTTTGCCTGGGTGACCTGGTTTACTTGGTTTGCCTGGTTGACCTGGTTTACTTGGTTGTCCTGGGTGACCTGGTTTACTTGGTTTGCCTGGGTGACCTGGTTTACTTGGTTTTCCTGGGTGACCTGGTTTACTTGGTTTGCCTGGGTGACTTGGTTTACTTGGTTTGCCTGGTTGACCTGGTTTACTTGGTTTGCCTGGGTGACCTGGTTTACTTGGTTTGCCTGGTATACCTGGGTGTCCTGGTTTGCTTGGTTTGCCTGGTATACCTGGGTGACCTGGTTTGCTTGGTTTGCCTGGTTGACTTGGGTGTCCTGGTTTACTTGGTTTGCCTGGTAGACCTGGGTAGCCCGGTTTTCCTGGGTGACCTGGTTTACTTGGTTTTCCTGGGTGACCTGGTTTACTTGGTTTGCCTGGGTGACCTGGTTTACTTGGTGGTCCTGGGTGACCTGGTTTACTTGGTTTGCCTGGGTGACCTGGTTTGCTTGGTTTGCCTGGGTGACCTGGTTTACTTGGTTTTCCTGGGTGACCTGGTTTACTTGGTTTGCCTGGTATACCTGGGTGTCCTGGTTTGCTTGGTTTGCCTGGTATACCTGGGTGACCTGGTTTGCTTGGTTTGCCTGGTTGACTTGGGTGTCCTGGTTTACTTGGTTTGCCTGGTAGACCTGGGTAGCCTGGTTTGCCTGGGTGACCTGGTTTATTTGGTTTGCCTGGGTGACCTGGTTTACTTGGTGGTCCTGGGTGACCTGGTTTACTTGGTTTGCCTGGGTGACCTGGTTTGCTTGGTTTGCCTGGGTGACCTGGTTTACTTGGTTTTCCTGGGTGACCTGGTTTACTTGGTTTGCCTG
Organism: Aethes cnicana; assembly: GCA_963971205.1. Taxonomy (NCBI): domain Eukaryota; kingdom Metazoa; phylum Arthropoda; class Insecta; order Lepidoptera; family Tortricidae; genus Aethes; species Aethes cnicana. The sequence continues at coordinate 7,279,509 of OZ020299.1, forward strand.
GTATACCTGGGTGTCCTGGTTTGCTTGGTTTGCCTGGTATACCTGGGTGACCTGGTTTGCTTGGTTTGCCTGGTTGACTTGGGTGTCCTGGTTTACTTGGTTTGCCTGGTAGACCTGGGTAGCCCGGTTTTCCTGGGTGACCTGGTTTGCTTGGTTTGCCTGGGTGACCTGGTTTACTTGGTTTGCCTGGGTGACCTGGTTTACTTGGTTTGCCTGGGTGACCTGGTTTACCTGGTTTGCTTGGTTTGCCTGGTATACCTGGGTGACCTGGTTTGCTTGGTTTGCCTGGTTGACTTGGGTGTCCTGGTTTACTTGGTTTGCCTGGTAGACCTGGGTAGCCCGGTTTTCCTGGGTGACCTGGTTTGCTTGGTTTACCTGGGTGACCTGGTTTACTTGGTTTTCCTGGGTGACCTGTTTTACTTGGTTTGCCTGGGTGACTTGGTTTACTTGGTTTGCCTGGTTGACTTGGGTGACCTGGTTTGCTTGGTTTGCCTGGTAGAACTGGGTAGCCCGGTTTTACTGGGTGACCTGGTTTGCTTGGTTTACCTGGGTGACCGGGTTTACTTGGTTTTCCTGGGTGACCTGGTTTACTTGGTTTGCCTGGGTGACTTGGTTTGCTTGGTTTGCCTGGTTGACTTGGGTAACCTGGTTTGCTTGGTTTGCCTGGTAGAACTGGGTAGCCCGGTTTGCCTGGGTGACCTGGTTTGCTTGGTTTGCCTGGGTGTCCTGGTTTACTTGGTTTTCCTGGGTGACCTGGTTTACTTGGTTTGCCTGGGTGACTTGGTTTGCTTGGTTTGCCTGGTTGACTTGGGTGACCTGGTTTGCTTGGTTTGCCTGGTAGACCTGGGTAGCCCGGTTTTTCTGGGTGACCTGGTTTACTTGGTTTGCCTGGTATACTTGGGTGTCCTGGTTTGCTTGGTTTGCCTGGTATACCTGGGTGACCTGGTTTGCTTGGTTTGCCTGGTTGACTTGGGTGTCCTGGTTTACTTGGTTTGCCTGGTAGACCTGGGTAGCCCGGTTTTCCTGGGTGACCTGGTTTGCTTGGTTTGCCTGGGTGACCTGGTTTACTTGGTTTGCCTGGGTGACCTGGTTTACTTGGTTTGCCTGGTTGACTTGGGTGTCCTGGTTTACTTGGTTTTCCTGGGTGACCTGGTTTACTTGGTTTGCCTGGGTGACTTGGTTTACTTGGTTTGCCTGGTTGACCTGGTTTACTTGGTTTGCCTGGTTGACTTGGGTGACCTGGTTTTCTTGGTTTGCCTGGTAGACCTGGGTAGCCCGGTTTTCCTGGGTGACCTGGTTTGCTTGGTTTGCCTGGGTGACCTGGTTTACTTGGTTTGCCTGGTTGACCTGGTTTACTTGGTTTGCCTGGTTGACTTGGGTGACCTGGTTTACTTGGTTTGCCTGGTAGACCTGGGTAGCCCAGTTTTCCTGGGTGACCTGGTTTGCTTGGTTTGCCTGGTTGACCTGGTTTGCTTGGTTTGCCTGGGTGACCTGGTTTACTTGGTTTGCCTGGGTGACCTGGTTTACTTGGTTTGCCTGGTTGACTTGGGTGTCCTGGTTTACTTGGTTTTCCTGGGTGACCTGGTTTACTTGGTTTGTCTGGGTGACTTGGTTTACTTGGTTTGCCTGGTTGACCTGGTTTACTTGGTTTGCCTGGTTGACTTGGGTGACCTGGTTTACTTGGTTTTCCTGGGTGACCTGGTTTACTTGGTTTGCCTGGGTGACTTGGTTTACTTGGTTTGCCTGGTTGACCTGGTTTACTTGGTTTGCCTGGTTGACTTGGGTGACCTGGTTTACTTGGTTTGCCTGGGTGACCTGGTTTACTTGGTTTGCCTGGTTGACCTGGTTTACTTGGTTTGCCTGGTTGACTTGGGTGACCTGGTTTACTTGGTTTGCCTGGTTGACCAGGTTTACTTGGTTTGCCTGGGTGACCTGGTTTACTTGGTTTGCCTGGTTGACTTGGGTGACCTGGTTTACTTGGTTTGCCTGGTTGACTTGGGTGACCTGGTTTGCTTGGTTTGCCTGGTTGACCTGGGTAGCCTGGTTTTCCTGGGTGACCTGGTTTACTTGGTTTGCCTGGTTGACTTGGGTAACCTGGTTTGCTTGGTTTGCCTGGTAGAACTGGGTAGCCCGGTTTTCCTGGGTGACCTGGTTTGCTTGGTTTACCTGGGTGACCTGGTTTACTTGGTTTTCCTGGGTGACCTGGTTTACTTGGTTTGCCTGGGTGACTTGGTTTGCTTGGTTTGCCTGGTTGACTTGGGTAACCTGGTTTGCTTGGTTTGCCTGGTTGACTTGGGTAACCTGGTTTGCTTGGTTTGCCTGGTAGACCTGGGTAGCCTAGTTTTCCTGGGTGTCCTGGTTTACTTGGTTTGCCTGGTTGACCTGGTTTGCTTGGTTTGCCTGGTAGCCCTGGGTGACCTGGTTTGCTTGGTTTGCCTGGTTGACTTGGGTGACCTGGTTTGCTTGGTTTGCCTGGTTGACTTGGGTGACCTGGTTTGCTTGGTTTGCCTGGTAGCCCTGGGTGACCTGGTTTGCTTGGTTTGCCTGGTTGACTTGGGTGACCTGGTTTGCTTGGTTTGCCTGGTTGACCTGGGTAGCCTGGTTTTCCTGGGTGTCCTGGTTTACTTGGTTTGCCTGGTTGACTTGGGTGTCCTGGTTTACTTGGTTTTCCTGGGTGACCTGGTTTACTTGGTTTGCCTGGTTGACTTGGGTGACCTGGTTTGCTTGGTTTGCCTGGTAGAACTGGGTAGCCCGGTTTTCCTGGGTGACCTGGTTTGCTTGGTTTACCTGGGTGACCTGGTTTACTTGGTTTTCCTGGGTGACCTGGTTTACTTGGTTTGCCTGGGTGACTTGGTTTGCTTGGTTTGCCTGGTTGACTTGGGTGACCTGGTTTGCTTGGTTTGCCTGGTTGACTTGGGTAACCTGGTTTGCTTGGTTTGCCTGGTAGAACTGGGTAGCCCGGTTTGCCTGGGTGACCTGGTTTGCTTGGTTTTCCTGGGTGACCTGGTTTACTTGGTTTGCCTGGTATACCTGGGTGTCCTGGTTTGCTTGGTTTGCCTGGTATACCTGGGTGACCTGGTTTGCTTGGTTTGCCTGGTTGACTTGGGTGTCCTGGTTTACTTGGTTTGCCTGGTAGACCTGGGTAGCCCGGTTTTCCTGGGTGACCTGGTTTGCTTGGTTTGCCTGGGTGACCTGGTTTACTTGGTTTGCCTGGTTGACTTGGGTGACCTGGTTTACTTGGTTTGCCTGGTAGACCTGGGTAGCCCAGTTTTCCTGGGTGACCTGGTTTGCTTGGTTTGCCTGGTTGACCTGGTTTGCTTGGTTTGCCTGGGTGACCTGGTTTACTTGGTTTGCCTGGGTGACCTGGTTTACTTGGTTTGCCTGGTTGACTTGGGTGTCCTGGTTTACTTGGTTTTCCTGGGTGACCTGGTTTACTTGGTTTGTCTGGGTGACTTGGTTTACTTGGTTTGCCTGGTTGACCTGGTTTACTTGGTTTTCCTGGGTGACCTGGTTTACTTGGTTTGTCTGGGTGACTTGGTTTACTTGGTTTGCCTGGTTGACTTGGGTGACCTGGTTTGCTTGGTTTGCCTGGTAGAACTGGGTAGCCCGGTTTTACTGGGTGACCTGGTTTGCTTGGTTTACCTGGGTGACCGGGTTTACTTGGTTTTCCTGGGTGACCTGGTTTACTTGGTTTGCCTGGGTGACTTGGTTTGCTTGGTTTGCCTGGTTGACTTGGGTAACCTGGTTTGCTTGGTTTGCCTGGTAGAACTGGGTAGCCCGGTTTGCCTGGGTGACCTGGTTTGCTTGGTTTGCCTGGGTGTCCTGGTTTACTTGGTTTTCCTGGGTGACCTGGTTTACTTGGTTTGCCTGGGTGACTTGGTTTGCTTGGTTTGCCTGGTTGACTTGGGTGACCTGGTTTGCTTGGTTTGCCTGGTAGACCTGGGTAGCCCGGTTTTCCTGGGTGACCTGGTTTACTTGGTTTACCTGGGTGACCTGGTTTGCTTGGTTTGCCTGGGTGACCTGGTTTACTTGGTTTTTCTGGGTGACCTGGTTTACTTGGTTTGCCTGGTATACTTGGGTGTCCTGGTTTGCTTGGTTTGCCTGGTATACCTGGGTGACCTGGTTTGCTTGGTTTGCCTGGTTGACTTGGGTGTCCTGGTTTACTTGGTTTGCCTGGTAGACCTGGGTAGCCCGGTTTTCCTGGGTGACCTGGTTTGCTTGGTTTGCCTGGGTGACCTGGTTTACTTGGTTTGCCTGGGTGACCTGGTTTACTTGGTTTGCCTGGTTGACTTGGGTGTCCTGGTTTACTTGGTTTTCCTGGGTGACCTGGTTTACTTGGTTTGCCTGGGTGACTTGGTTTACTTGGTTTGCCTGGTTGACCTGGTTTACTTGGTTTGCCTGGTTGACTTGGGTGACCTGGTTTTCTTGGTTTGCCTGGTAGACCTGGGTAGCCCGGTTTTCCTGGGTGACCTGGTTTGCTTGGTTTGCCTGGGTGACCTGGTTTACTTGGTTTGCCTGGTTGACCTGGTTTACTTGGTTTGCCTGGTTGACTTGGGTGACCTGGTTTACCTGGTTTGCCTGGTAGACCTGGGTAGCCCAGTTTTCCTGGGTGACCTGGTTTGCTTGGTTTGCCTGGTTGACCTGGTTTGCTTGGTTTGCCTGGGTGACCTGGTTTACTTGGTTTGCCTGGGTGACCTGGTTTACTTGGTTTGCCTGGTTGACTTGGGTGTCCTGGTTTACTTGGTTTTCCTGGGTGACCTGGTATACTTGGTTTGTCTGGGTGACTTGGTTTACTTGGTTTGCCTGGTTGACCTGGTTTACTTGGTTTGCCTGGTTGACTTGGGTGACCTGGTTTACTTGGTTTTCCTGGGTGACCTGGTTTACTTGGTTTGCCTGGGTGACTTGGTTTACTTGGTTTGCCTGGTTGACCTGGTTTACTTGGTTTGCCTGGTTGACTTGGGTGACCTGGTTTACTTGGTTTGCCTGGGTGACCTGGTTTACTTGGTTTGCCTGGTTGACCTGGTTTACTTGGTTTGCCTGGTTGACTTGGGTGACCTGGTTTACTTGGTTTGCCTGGTTGACCAGGTTTACTTGGTTTGCCTGGGTGACCTGGTTTACTTGGTTTGCCTGGTTGACTTGGGTGACCTGGTTTACTTGGTTTGCCTGGTTGACTTGGGTGACCTGGTTTGCTTGGTTTGCCTGGTTGACCTGGGTAGCCTGGTTTTCCTGGGTGACCTGGTTTACTTGGTTTGCCTGGTTGACTTGGGTAACCTGGTTTGCTTGGTTTGCCTGGTAGAACTGGGTAGCCCGGTTTTCCTGGGTGACCTGGTTTGCTTGGTTTACCTGGGTGACCTGGTTTACTTGGTTTTCCTGGGTGACCTGGTTTACTTGGTTTGCCTGGGTGACTTGGTTTGCTTGGTTTGCCTGGTTGACTTGGGTAACCTGGTTTGCTTGGTTTGCCTGGTTGACTTGGGTAACCTGGTTTGCTTGGTTTGCCTGGTAGACCTGGGTAGCCTAGTTTTCCTGGGTGTCCTGGTTTACTTGGTTTGCCTGGTTGACCTGGTTTGCTTGGTTTGCCTGGTAGCCCTGGGTGACCTGGTTTGCTTGGTTTGCCTGGTTGACTTGGGTGACCTGGTTTGCTTGGTTTGCCTGGTTGACTTGGGTGACCTGGTTTGCTTGGTTTGCCTGGTAGCCCTGGGTGACCTGGTTTGCTTGGTTTGCCTGGTTGACTTGGGTGACCTGGTTTGCTTGGTTTGCCTGGTTGACCTGGGTAGCCTGGTTTTCCTGGGTGTCCTGGTTTACTTGGTTTGCCTGGTTGACTTGGGTGTCCTGGTTTACTTCGTTTTCCTGGGTGACCTGGTTTACTTGGTTTGCCTGGTTGACTTGGGTGACCTGGTTTGCTTGGTTTGCCTGGTAGAACTGGGTAGCCCGGTTTTCCTGGGTGACCTGGTTTGCTTGGTTTACCTGGGTGACCTGGTTTACTTGGTTTTCCTGGGTGACCTGGTTTACTTGGTTTGCCTGGGTGACTTGGTTTGCTTGGTTTGCCTGGTTGACTTGGGTGACCTGGTTTGCTTGGTTTGCCTGGTTGACTTGGGTAACCTGGTTTGCTTGGTTTGCCTGGTAGAACTGGGTAGCCCGGTTTGCCTGGGTGACCTGGTTTGCTTGGTTTTCCTGGGTGACCTGGTTTACTTGGTTTGCCTGGTATACCTGGGTGTCCTGGTTTGCTTGGTTTGCCTGGTATACCTGGGTGACCTGGTTTGCTTGGTTTGCCTGGTTGACTTGGGTGTCCTGGTTTACTTGGTTTGCCTGGTAGACCTGGGTAGCCCGGTTTTCCTGGGTGACCTGGTTTGCTTGGTTTGCCTGGGTGACCTGGTTTACTTGGTTTTCCTGGTTGACTTGGGTGACCTGGTTTACTTGGTTTGCCTGGTAGACCTGGGTAGCCCAGTTTTCCTGGGTGACCTGGTTTGCTTGGTTTGCCTGGTTGACCTGGTTTGCTTGGTTTGCCTGGGTGACCTGGTTTACTTGGTTTGCCTGGGTGACCTGGTTTACTTGGTTTGCCTGGTTGACTTGGGTGTCCTGGTTTACTTGGTTTTCCTGGGTGACCTGGTTTACTTGGTTTGTCTGGGTGACTTGGTTTACTTGGTTTGCCTGGTTGACCTGGTTTACTTGGTTTGCCTGGTTGACTTGGGTGACCTGGTTTACTTGGTTTTCCTGGGTGACCTGGTTTACTTGGTTTGCCTGGGTGACTTGGTTTACTTGGTTTGCCTGGTTGACCTGGTTTACTTGGTTTGCCTGGTTGACTTGGGTGACCTGGTTTACTTGGTTTGCCTGGGTGACCTGGTTTACTTGGTTTGCCTGGTTGACCTGGTTTACTTGGTTTGCCTGGTTGACTTGGGTGACCTGGTTTACTTGGTTTGCCTGGTTGACCAGGTTTACTTGGTTTGCCTGGGTGACCTGGTTTGCTTGGTTTGCCTGGTTGACCTGGTTTGCTTGGTTTGCCTGGGTGACCTGGTTTACTTGGTTTGCCTGGGTGACCTGGTTTACTTGGTTTGCCTGGTTGACTTGGGTGTCCTGGTTTACTTGGTTTGCCTGGGTGACCTGGTTTACTTGGTTTGCCTGGGTGACCTGGTTTGCTTGGCTTGCCTAATTGACCTGGGTAGCCTGGTTTTCCTGGGTGTCCTGGTTTACTTGGTTTTCCTGGGTGACCTGGTTTACTTGGTTTTCCTGGGTGACCTGGTTTACTTGGTTTGCCTGGTATACCTGGGTGTCCTGGTTTGCTTGGTTTGCCTGGTATACCTGGGTGACCTGGTTTGCTTGGTTTGCCTGGTTGACTTGGGTGTCCTGGTTTACTTGGTTTGCCTGGTAGACCTGGGTAGCCCGGTTTTCCTGGGTGACCTGGTTTGCTTGGTTTGCCTGGGTGACCTGGTTTACTTGGTTTGCCTGGTAGACCTGGGTAGCCCGGTTTTCCTGGGTGACCTGGTTTGCTTGGTTTGCCTGGGTGACCTGGTTTACTTGGTTGTCCTGGGTGACCTGGTTTGCTTGGTTTGCCTGGTTGACTTGGGTGTCCTGGTTTACTTGGTTTGCCTGGTAGACCTGGGTAGCCCGGTTTTCCTGGGTGACCTGGTTTGCTTGGTTTGCCTGGGTGACCTGGTTTACTTGGTTTGCCTGGGTGACCTGGTTTACTTGGTTTGCCTGGGTGACCTGGTTTACTTGGTTTGCCTGGGTGACCTGGTTTGCTTGGCTTGCCTAATTGACCTGGGTAGCCTGGTTTGCCTGGGTGTCCTGGTTTACTTGGTTTTCCTGGGTGACCTGGTTTACTTGGTTTGCCTGGGTGACTTGGTTTGCTTGGTTTGCCTGGTTGACTTGGGTGACCTGGTTTGCTTGGTTTGCCTGGTAGAACTGGGTAGCCCGGTTTGCCTGGGTGACCTGGTTTGCTTGGTTTGCCTGGGTGTCCTGGTTTACTTGGTTTTCCTGGGTGACCTGGTTTACTTGGTTTGCCTGGGTGACTTGGTTTGCTTGGTTTGCCTGGTTGACTTGGGTAACCTGGTTTGCTTGGTTTGCCTGGTAGAACTGGGTAGCCCGGTTTGCCTGGGTGACCTGGTTTGCTTGGTTTGCCTGGGTGTCCTGGTTTACTTGGTTTTCCTGGGTGACCTGGTTTACTTGGTTTGCCTGGGTGACTTGGTTTGCTTGGTTTGCCTGGTTGACTTGGGTGACCTGGTTTGCTTGGTTTGCCTAATTGACCTGGGTAGCCTGGTTTTCCTGGGTGACCTGGTTTACTTGGTTTGCCTGGTTGACTTGGGTAACCTGGTTTGCTTGGTTTGCCTGGTAGAACTGGGTAGCCCGGTTTGCCTGGGTGACCTGGTTTGCTTGGTTTACCTGGGTGTCCTGGTTTACTTGGTTTTCCTGGGTGACCTGGTTTACTTGGTTTGCCTGGGTGACTTGGTTTGCTTGGTTTGCCTGGGTGACCTGGTTTGCTTGGTTTGCCTGGGTGTCCTGGTTTACTAGGTTTTCCTGGGTGACCTGGTTTACTTGGTTTGCCTGGTTGACTTGGGTGACCTGGTTTGCTTGGTTTGCCTAATTGACCTGGGTAGCCTGGTTTTCCTGGGTGACCTGGTTTACTTGGTTTGCCTGGTTGACTTGGGTGACCTGGTTTGCTTGGTTTGCCTGGTAGACCTGGGTAGCCCGGTTTTCCTGGGTGACCTGGTTTGCTTGGTTTGCCTGGGTGACCTGGTTTACTTGGTTTGCCTGGGTGACCTGGTTTGCTTGGTTTGCCTGGGTGACCTGGTTGACTTGGTTTTCCTGGGTGACCTGGTTTACTTGGTTTTCCTGGGTGACCTGGTTTACTTGGTTTGCCTGGTTGACTTGGGTGACCTGGTTTACTTGGTTTGCCTGGTTGACTTGGGTGACCTGGTTTGCTTGGTTTGCCTGGTTGACCTGGGTAGCCTGGTTTTCCTGGGTGACCTGGTTTATTTGGTTTGCCTGGTTGACTTGGGTGACCTGGTTTGCTTGGTTTGCCTGGTAGACCTGGGTAGCCTGGTTTTCCTGGGTGTCCTGGTTTACTTGGTTTGCCTGGTTGACTTGGGTGTCCTGGTTTACTTGGTTTTCCTGGGTGACCTGGTTTACTTGGTTTGCCTGGTTGACTTGGGTGACCTGGTTTTCTTGGTTTGCCTGGTAGACCTGGGTAGCCCGGTTTTCCTGGGTGTCCTGGTTTGCTTGGTTTGCCTGGTAGACCTGGGTGACCTGGTTTGCTTGGTTTGCCTGGTAGCCCTGGGTGACCTGGTTTGCTTGGTTTGCCTGGTTGACTTGGGTAACCTGGTTTGCTTGGTTTGCCTGGTAGAACTGGGTAGCCCGGTTTGCCTGGGTGACCTGGTTTGCTTGGTTTACCTGGGTGTCCTGGTTTACTTGGTTTTCCTGGGTGACCTGGTTTACTTGGTTTGCCTGGGTGACTTGGTTTGCTTGGTTTGCCTGGGTGACCTGGTTTGCTTGGTTTGCCTGGGTGTCCTGGTTTACTTGGTTTTCCTGGGTGACCTGGTTTACTTGGTTTGCCTGGGTGTCCTGGTTTACTTGGTTTTCCTGGGTGACCTGGTTTACTTGGTTTGCCTGGGTGACCTGGTTTGCTTGGTTTGCCTGGGTGTCCTGGTTTACTTGGTTTTCCTGGGTGACCTGGTTTACTTGGTTTGCCTGGTTGACTTGGGTGACCTGGTTTGCTTGGTTTGCCTAATTGACCTGGGTAGCCTGGTTTTCCTGGGTGACCTGGTTTACTTGGTTTGCCTGGTTGACTTGGGTGACCTGGTTTGCTTGGTTTGCCTGGTAGACCTGGGTAGCCCGGTTTTCCTGGGTGACCTGGTTTGCTTGGTTTGCCTGGGTGACCTGGTTTACTTGGTTTGCCTGGGTGACCTGGTTTGCTTGGTTTGCCTGGGTGACCTGGTTGACTTGGTTTTCCTGGGTGACCTGGTTTACTTGGTTTTCCTGGGTGACCTGGTTTACTTGGTTTGCCTGGTTGACTTGGGTGACCTGGTTTACTTGGTTTGCCTGGTTGACTTGGGTGACCTGGTTTACTTGGTTTGCCTGGTTGACCTGGGTAGCCTGGTTTTCCTGGGTGACCTAGTTTACTTGGTTTGCTTGGGTGACCTGGTTTGCTTGGTTTGCCTGGGTGACCTGGTTGACTTGGTTTTCCTGGGTGACCTGGTTTACTTGGTTTTCCTGGGTGACCTGGTTTACTTGGTTTGCCTGGTTGACTTGGGTGACCTGGTTTACTTGGTTTGCCTGGTTGACTTGGGTGACCTGGTTTGCTTGGTTTGCCTGGTTGACCTGGGTAGCCTGGTTTTCCTGGGTGACCTGGTTTATTTGGTTTGCCTGGTTGACTTGGGTGACCTGGTTTGCTTGGTTTGCCTGGTAGACCTGGGTAGCCTGGTTTTCCTGGGTGTCCTGGTTTACTTGGTTTGCCTGGTTGACTTGGGTGTCCTGGTTTACTTGGTTTTCCTGGGTGACCTGGTTTACTTGGTTTGCCTGGTTGACTTGGGTGACCTGGTTTACTTGGTTTGCCTGGTAGACCTGGGTAGCCCGGTTTTCCTGGGTGACCTGGTTTGCTTGGTTTGCCTGGGTGACCTGGTTTACTTGGTTTGCCTGGGTGACCTGGTTTACTTGGTTTGCCTGGTTGACTTGGGTGTCCTGGTTTACTTGGTTTTCCTGGGTGACCTGGTTTACTTGGTTTGCCTGGGTGACTTGGTTTACTTGGTTTGCCTGGTTGACCTGGTTTACTTGGTTTGCCTGGTTGACTTGGGTGACCTGGTTTACTTGGTTTTCCTGGGTGACCTGGTTTACTTGGTTTGCCTGGGTGACTTGGTTTACTTGGTTTGCCTGGTTGACCTGGTTTACTTGGTTTGCCTGGTTGACTTGGGTGACCTGGTTTACTTGGTTTGCCTGGGTGACCTGGTTTACTTGGTTTGCCTGGTTGACCTGGTTTACTTGGTTTGCCTGGTTGACTTGGGTGACCTGGTTTACTTGGTTTGCCTGGTTGACCTGGTTTACTTGGTTTGCCTGGGTGACCTGGTTTACTTGGTTTGCCTGGTTGACTTGGGTGACCTGGTTTACTTGGTTTGCCTGGTTGACTTGGGTGACCTGGTTTGCTTGGTTTGCCTGGTTGACCTGGGTAGCCTGGTTTTCCTGGGTGACCTGGTTTACTTGGTTTGCCTGGTTGACTTGGGTGACCTGGTTTACTTGGTTTGCCTGGTTGACTTGGGTGACCTGGTTTACTTGGTTTGCCTGGTTGACCTGGGTAGCCTGGTTTTCCTGGGTGACCTGGTTTACTTGGTTTGCCTGGGTGACCTGGTTTGCTTGGTTTGCCTGGGTGACCTGGTTGACTTGGTTTTCCTGGGTGACCTGGTTTACTTGGTTTTCCTGGGTGACCTGGTTTACTTGGTTTGCCTGGTTGACTTGGGTGACCTGGTTTACTTGGTTTGCCTGGTTGACTTGGGTGACCTGGTTTGCTTGGTTTGCCTGGTTGACCTGGGTAGCCTGGTTTTCCTGGGTGACCTGGTTTATTTGGTTTGCCTGGTTGACTTGGGTGACCTGGTTTGCTTGGTTTGCCTGGTAGACCTGGGTAGCCTGGTTTTCCTGGGTGTCCTGGTTTACTTGGTTTGCCTGGTTGACTTGGGTGTCCTGGTTTACTTGGTTTTCCTGGGTGACCTGGTTTACTTGGTTTGCCTGGTTGACTTGGGTGACCTGGTTTACTTGGTTTGCCTGGTAGACCTGGGTAGCCCGGTTTTCCTGGGTGACCTGGTTTGCTTGGTTTGCCTGGGTGACCTGGTTTACTTGGTTTGCCTGGGTGACCTGGTTTACTTGGTTTGCCTGGTTGACTTGGGTGTCCTGGTTTACTTGGTTTTCCTGGGTGACCTGGTTTACTTGGTTTGCCTGGGTGACTTGGTTTACTTGGTTTGCCTGGTTGACCTGGTTTACTTGGTTTGCCTGGTTGACTTGGGTGACCTGGTTTACTTGGTTTTCCTGGGTGACCTGGTTTACTTGGTTTGCCTGGGTGACTTGGTTTACTTGGTTTTCCTGGTTGACCTGGTTTACTTGGTTTGCCTGGTTGACTTGGGTGACCTGGTTTACTTGGTTTGCCTGGGTGACCTGGTTTACTTGGTTTGCCTGGTTGACCTGGTTTACTTGGTTTGCCTGGTTGACTTGGGTGACCTGGTTTACTTGGTTTGCCTGGTTGACCTGGTTTACTTGGTTTGCCTGGGTGACCTGGTTTACTTGGTTTGCCTGGTTGACTTGGGTGACCTGGTTTACTTGGTTTGCCTGGTTGACTTGGGTGACCTGGTTTGCTTGGTTTGCCTGGTTGACCTGGGTAGCCTGGTTTTCCTGGGTGACCTGGTTTACTTGGTTTGCCTGGTTGACTTGGGTAACCTGGTTTGCTTGGTTTGCCTGGTAGAACTGGGTAGCCCGGTTTTCCTGGGTGACCTGGTTTGCTTGGTTTACCTGGGTGACCTGGATTACTTGGTTTTCCTGGGTGACCTGGTTTACTTGGTTTGCCTGGGTGACTTGGTTTGCTTGGTTTGCCTGGTTGACTTGGGTAACCTGGTTTGCTTGGTTTGCCTGGTAGAACTGGGTAGCCCGGTTTGCCTGGGTGACCTGGTTTGCTTGGTTTGCCTGGGTGACCTGGTTTACTTGGTTTGCTTGGGTGACCTGGTTTGCTTGGTTTGCCTGGGTGACCTGGTTGACTTGGTTTTCCTGGGTGACCTGGTTTACTTGGTTTTCCTGGGTGACCTGGTTTACTTGGTTTACTTGGTTTTCCTGGGTGACCTGGTTTGCTTGGTTTGCCTGGTTGACCTGGGTAGCCTGGTTTTCCTGGGTGACCTGGTTTACTTGGTTTGCCTGGTTGACTTGGGTAACCTGGTTTGCTTGGTTTGCCTGGTAGAACTGGGTAGCCCGGTTTTCCTGGGTGACCTGGTTTGCTTGGTTTACCTGGGTGACCTGGATTACTTGGTTTTCCTGGGTGACCTGGTTTACTTGGTTTGCCTGGGTGACTTGGTTTGCTTGGTTTGCCTGGTTTTCGTGGGTGTCCTGGTTTGCTTGGTTTGCCTGGTAGACCTGGGTGACCTGGTTTGCTTGGTTTGCCAGGTAGCCCTGGGTGACCTGGTTTGCTTGGTTTGCCTGGTTTTCCTGGGTGTCCTGGTTTGCTTGGTTTGCCTGGTAGACCTGGGTGACCTGGTTTGCTTGGTTTGCCTGGTTGACTTGGGTGACCTGGTTTGCTTGGTTTGCCTGGTAGACCTGGGTGACCTGATTTGCTTGGTTTGCCTGGTTTTCCTGGGTGTCCTGGTTTGCTTGGTTTGCCTGGTTGAACTGGGTAGCCTGGTTTTCCTGGGTGACCTGGTTTACTTGGTTTGCCTGGTTGACTTGTGTGTCCTGGTTTACTTGGTTTTCCTGGGTGACCTGGTTTACTTGGTTTGCCTGGTTGACTTGTGTGTCCTGGTTGACTTGTGTGTCCTGGTTTACTTGGTTTTCCTGGGTGACTTGGTTTACTTGGTTTGCCTGGTTGACCTGGTTTACTTGGTTTGCCTGGTTGACTTGGGTGACCTGGTTTACTTGGTTTTCCTGGGTGACCTGGTTTACTTGGTTTGCTTGGGTGACTTGGTTTACTTGGTTTTCCTGGTTGACCTGGTTTACTTGGTTTGCCTGGTTGACTTGGGTGACCTGGTTTACTTGGTTTGCCTGGGTGACCTGGTTTACTTGGTTTGCCTGGTTGACCTGGTTTACTTGGTTTGCCTGGTTGACTTGGGTGACCTGGTTTACTTGGTTTGCCTGGTTGACCTGGTTTACTTGGTTTGCCTGGGTGACCTGGTTTACTTGGTTTGCCTGGTTGACTTGGGTGACCTGGTTTACTTGGTTTGCCTGGTTGACTTGGGTGACCTGGTTTGCTTGGTTTGCCTGGTTGACCTGGGTAGCCTGGTTTTCCTGGGTGACCTGGTTTACTTGGTTTGCCTGGTTGACTTGGGTACCCTGGTTTGCTTGGTTTGCCTGGTAGAACTGGGTAGCCCGGTTTTCCTGGGTGACCTGGTTTGCTTGGTTTACCTGGGTGACCTGGATTACTTGGTTTTCCTGGGTGACCTGGTTTACTTGGTTTGCCTGGTTGACTTGGGTAACCTGGTTTGCTTGGTTTGCCTGGTTGACTTGGGTAACCTGGTTTGCTTGGTTTGCCTGGTAGAACTGGGTAGCCCGGTTTGCCTGGGTGACCTGGTTTGCTTGGTTTGCCTGGGTGACCTGGTTTACTTGGTTTGCTTGGGTGACCTGGTTTGCTTGGTTTGCCTGGGTGACCTGGTTGACTTGGTTTTCCTGGGTGACCTGGTTTACTTGGTTTTCCTGGGTGACCTGGTTTACTTGGTTTACTTGGTTTTCCTGGGTGACCTGGTTTGCTTGGTTTGCCTGGTTGACCTGGGTAGCCTGGTTTTCCTGGGTGACCTGGTTTACTTGGTTTGCCTGGTTGACTTGGGTAACCTGGTTTGCTTGGTTTGCCTGGTAGAACTGGGTAGCCCGGTTTTCCTGGGTGACCTGGTTTGCTTGGTTTACCTGGGTGACCTGGATTACTTGGTTTTCCTGGGTGACCTGGTTTACTTGGTTTGCCTGGGTGACTTGGTTTGCTTGGTTTGCCTGGTTGACTTGGGTAACCTGGTTTGCTTGGTTTGCCTGGTAGAACTGGGTAGCCCGGTTTGCCTGGGTGACCTGGTTTGCTTGGTTTGCCTGGGTGACCTGGTTTACTTGGTTTGCCTGGGTGACCTGGTTTGCTTGGTTTGCCTGGGTGACCTGGTTGACTTGGTTTTCCTGGGTGACCTGGTTTACTTGGTTTTCCTGGGTGACCTGGTTTACTTGGTTTACTTGGTTTTCCTGGGTGACCTGGTTTACTTGGTTTGCCTGGTTGACTTGGGTGACCTGGTTTGCTTGGTTTGCCTGGTTGACCTGGGTAGCCTGGTTTTCCTGGGTGTCCTGGTTTACTTGGTTTGCCTGGTTGACTTGGGTGTCCTGGTTTACTTGGTTTTCCTGGGTGACCTGGTTTACTTGGTTTGCCTGGTTGACTTGGGTGACCTGGTTTGCTTGGTTTGCCTGGTAGACCTGGGTAGCCCGGTTTTCCTGGGTGTCCTGGTTTGCTTGGTTTGCCTGGTAGACCTGGGTGACCTGGTTTGCTTGGTTTGCCTGGTAGCCCTGGGTGACCTGGTTTGCTTGGTTTGCCTGGTTTTCGTGGGTGTCCTGGTTTGCTTGGTTTGCCTGGTAGACCTGGGTGACCTGGTTTGCTTGGTTTGCCAGGTAGCCCTGGGTGACCTGGTTTGCTTGGTTTGCCTGGTTTTCCTGGGTGTCCTGGTTTGCTTGGTTTGCCTGGTAGACCTGGGTGACCTGGTTTGCTTGGTTTGCCTGGTTGACTTGGGTGACCTGGTTTGCTTGGTTTGCCTGGTAGACCTGGGTGACCTGGTTTGCTTGGTTTGCCTGGTTTTCCTGGGTGTCCTGGTTTGCTTGGTTTGCCTGGTTGAACTGGGTAGCCTGGTTTTCCTGGGTGACCTGGTTTACTTGGTTTGCCTGGTTGACTTGTGTGTCCTGGTTTACTTGGTTTTCCTGGGTGACCTGGTTTACTTGGTTTGCCTGGTTGACTTGTGTGTCCTGGTTTACTTGGTTTGCCTGGTTGACTTGTGTGTCCTGGTTTACTTGGTTTGCCTGGGTGACCTGGTTTGCTTGGTTTGCCTGGGTGACCTGGTTTACTTGGTTTGCCTGGGTGACCTGGTTTGCTTGGTTTGCCTGGGTGACCTGGTTGACTTGGTTTTCCTGGGTGACCTGGTTTACTTGGTTTTCCTGGGTGACCTGGTTTACTTGGTTTGTCTGGTTGACTTGGGTGACCTGGTTTACTTGGTTTGCCTGGTTGACTTGGGTGACCTGGTTTGCTTGGTTTGCCTGGTTGACCTGGGTAGCCTGGTTTTCCTGGGTGTCCTGGTTTACTTGGTTTGCCTGGTTGACTTGGGTGTCCTGGTTTACTTGGTTTTCCGGGGTGACCTGGTTTGCTTGGTTTGCCTGGTAGCCCTGGGTGACCTGGTTTGCTTGGTTTGCCTGGTTGACCTGGGTAGCCTGGTTTTCCTGGGTGACCTGGTTTACTTGGTTTGCCTGGTTGACTTGGGTAACCTGGTTTGCTTGGTTTGCCTGGTAGACCTGGGTAGCCTGGTTTTCCTGGGTGACCTGGTTTATTTGGTTTGCCTGGTTGACTTGGGTGACCTGGTTTGCTTGGTTTGCCTGGTAGACCTAGGTAGCCTGGTTTTCTTGGGTGACCTGGTTTACTTGGTTTGCCTGGTTTATTTGGTTTGCCTGGTTTACTTGGGTGTCCTGGTTTACTTGGTTTTCCTGGGTGACCTGGTTTACTTGGTTTGCCTGGTTGACTTGGGTGACCTGGTTTGCTTGGTTTGCCTGGAAGACCTGGGTAGCCCGGTTTTCCTGGGTGTCCTGGTTTACTTGGTTTTCCTGGGTGACCTGGTTTACTTGGTTTGCCTGGTTGACTTGTGTGTCCTGGTTTACTTGGTTTTCCTGGGTGACCTGGTTTATTTGGTTTGAATGGTTGACTTGGGTGACCTGGTTTGCTTGGTTTGCCTGGTAGACCTGGGTAGCCTGGTTTTCCTGGGTGACCTGGTTTACTTGGTTTGCCTGGTGGACTTGGGTGACCTGGTTTACTTGGTATGCCTGGTTGACTTGGGTGACCTGGTTTACTTGGTTTGCCTGGTTGACTTGGGTGACCTGGTTTGCTTGGTTTGCCTGGTTGACCTGGGTAGCCTTGTTTTCCTGGGTGACCTGGTTTATTTGGTTTGCCTGGTTGACTTGGGTGACCTGGTTTGCTTGGTTTGCCTGGTAGACCTGGGTAGCCTGGTTTTCCTGGGTGTCCTGGTTTACTTGGTTTGCCTGGTTGACTTGGGTGTCCTGGTTTACTTGGTTTTCCGGGGTGACCTGGGTAGCCTGGTTTTCCTGGGTGACCCGGTTTATTTGGTTTGCCTGGTTGACTTGGGTGACCTGGTTTGCTTGGTTTGCCTGGTAGACCTGGGTAGCCTGGTTTTCCTGGGTGTCCTGGTTTACTTGGTTTGCCTGGTTGACTTGGGTGTCCTGGTTTACTTGGTTTTCCTGGGTGACCTGGTTTACTTGGTTTGCCTGGTTGACTTGGGTGACCTGGTTTGCTTGGTTTGCCTGGTAGACCTGGGTAGCCCGGTTTTCCTGGGTGTCCTGGTTTGCTTGGTTTGCCTGGTAGACCTGGGTGACCTGGTTTGCTTGGTTTGCCTGGTAGCCCTGGGTGACCTGGTTTGCTTGGTTTGCCTGGTTTTCCTGGGTGTCCTGGTTTGCTTGGTTTGCCTGGTAGATCTGGGTGACCTGGTTTGCTTGGTTTGCCTGGTTTTCCTGGGTGTCCTGGTTTGCTTGGTTTGTCTGGTAGCCCTGGGTGACCTGGTTTGCTTGGTTTGCCTGGTTTTCCTGGGTGTCCTGGTTTGCTTGGTTTTTCTGGTAGCCCTGGGTGTCCTGGTTTGCTTGGTTTGCCTGGTTGAACTGGGTAGCCTGGTTTTCCTGGGTGACCTGGTTTACTTGGTTTGCCTGGTTGACTTGTGTGTCCTGGTTTACTTGGTTTTCCTGGGTGACCTGGTTTACTTGGTTTGCCTGGTTTACTTGTGTGTCCTGGTTTACTTGGTTTTCCTGGGTGACCTGGTTTACTTGGTTTGCCTGGTTGACTTGGGTGACCTGGTTTGCTTGGTTTGCCTGGTAGACCTGGGTAGCCCAGTTTTCCTGGGTGTCCTGGGTTGCTTGGTTTGCCTGGTTGACTTGGGTGACCTGGTTTGCTTGGTTTGCCTGGTAGACCTGGGTGACCTGGTTTGCTTGGTTTGCCTGGTTTTCCTGGGTGTCCTGGTTTGCTTGGTTTGCCTGGTTGAACTGGGTAGCCTGGTTTTCCTGGGTGACCTGGTTTACTTGGTTTGCCTGGTTGACTTGTGTGTCCTGGTTTACTTGGTTTTCCTGGGTGACCTGGTTTACTTGGTTTGCCTGGTTTACTTGTGTGTCCTGGTTTACTTGGTTTTCCTGGGTGACCTGGTTTACTTGGTTTGCCTGGTTGACCTGGGTGACCTGGTTTGCTTGGTTTGCCTGGTTTTCCTGGGTGTCCTGGTTTGCTTGGTTTGCCTGGTTGAACTGGGTAGCCTGGTTTTCCTGGGTGACCTGGTTTACTTGGTTTGCCTGGTTGACTTGTGTGTCCTGGTTTACTTGGTTTTCCTGGGTGACCTGGTTTACTTGGTTTGCCTGGTTGACTTGTGTGTCCTGGTTTACTTGGTTTTCCTGGGTGACCTGGTTTACTTGGTTTGCCTGGTTGACTTGGGTGACCTGGTTTGCTTGGTTTGCCTGGTTGACCTGGGTAGCCTGGTTTTCCTGGGTGACCTGGTTTATTTGGTTTGAATGGTTGACTTGGGTGACCTGGTTTGCTTGGTTTGCCTGGTTGACCTGGGTAGCCTGGTTTTCTTGGGTGACCTGGTTTACTTGGTTTGCCTGGTTTACTTGGTTTGCCTGGTTTACTTGGGTGTCCTGGTTTACTTGGTTTTCCTGGGTGACCTGGTTTACTTGGTTTGCCTGGTTGACTTGGGTGACCTGGTTTGCTTGGTTTGCCTGGTAGACCTGGGTAGCCTGGTTTTCCTGGGTGTCCTGGTTTACTTGGTTTGCCTGGTTGACTTGGGTGTCCTGGTTTACTTGGTTTTCCTGGGTGACCTGGTTTGCTTGGTTTGCCTGGTTGACCTGGGTAGCCTGGTTTTCCTGGGTGACCTGGTTTATTTGGTTTGAATGGTTGACTTGGGTGACCTGGTTTGCTTGGTTTGCCTGGTAGACCTGGGTAGCCTGGTTTTCCTGGGTGACCTGGTTTACTTGGTTTGCCTGGTGGACTTGGGTGACCTGGTTTACTTGGTATGCCTGGTTGACTTGGGTGACCTGGTTTACTTGGTTTGCCTGGTTGACTTGGGTGACCTGGTTTGCTTGGTTTGCCTGGTTGACCTGGGTAGCCTGGTTTTCCTGGGTGACCTGGTTTATTTGGTTTGCCTGGTTGACTTGGGTGACCTGGTTTGCTTGGTTTGCCTGGTTGACTTGGGTGACCTGGTTTGCTTGGTTTGCCTGGTAGACCTGGGTAGCCTGGTTTTCCTGGGT
Organism: Aethes cnicana; assembly: GCA_963971205.1. Classification (NCBI taxonomy): domain Eukaryota; kingdom Metazoa; phylum Arthropoda; class Insecta; order Lepidoptera; family Tortricidae; genus Aethes; species Aethes cnicana. The sequence continues at coordinate 7,298,691 of OZ020299.1, forward strand.
GTCCTGGTTTACTTGGTTTGCCTGGTTGACTTGGGTGTCCTGGTTTGCTTGGTTTGCCTGGTTGACTTGGGTGACCTGGTTTGCTTGGTTTGCCTGGTTGACTTGGGTGACCTGGTTTGCTTGGTTTGCCTGGTAGACCTGGGTAGCCTGGTTTTCCTGGGTGTCCTGGTTTACTTGGTTTGCCTGGTTGACTTGGGTGACCTGGTTTGCTTGGTTTGCCTGGTTGACTTGGGTGACCTGGTTTGCTTGGTTTGCCTGGTAGACCTGGGTAGCCTGGTTTTCCTGGGTGTCCTGGTTTACTTGGTTTGCCTGGTTGACTTGGGTGTCCTGGTTTACTTGGTTTTCCTGGGTGACCTGGTTTACTTGGTTTGCCTGGTTGACTTGGGTGACCTGGTTTGCTTGGTTTGCCTGGTAGACCTGGGTAGCCCGGTTTTCCTGGGTGTCCTGGTTTGCTTGGTTTGCCTGGTAGACCTGGGTGACCTGGTTTGCTTGGTTTGCCTGGTTGACCTGGGTAGCCTGGTTTTCCTGGGTGACCTGGTTTATTTGGTTTGCCTGGTTGACTTGGGTGACCTGGTTTGCTTGGTTTGCCTGGTAGACCTGGGTAGCCTGGTTTTCCTGGGTGTCCTGGTTTACTTGGTTTGCCTGGTTGACTTGGGTGTCCTGGTTTACTTGGTTTTCCTGGGTGACCTGGTTTACTTGGTTTGCCTGGTTGACTTGGGTGACCTGGTTTGCTTGGTTTGCCTGGTAGACTTGGGTAGCCCGGTTTTCCTGGGTGTCCTGGTTTGCTTGGTTTGCCTGGTAGACCTGGGTGACCTGGTTTGCTTGGTTTGCCTGGTAGCCCTGGGTGACCTGGTTTGCTTGGTTTGCCTGGTTGACCTGGGTGCCCTGGTTTGCCTGGTATGCTTGGGTTGTCTGGGTGACCTGGGTGTCCTGGTTTGCTTGGGTGTCCTGGCTGACCTGGGTGTCCTGGTTTGCTTGGGTTGCCTGGTAGACCTGGGTGACCTGGTTTGCTTGGGTTGCCTGGTAGACCTGGGTGACCTGGTTTGCTTGGGTTGCCTGGGTGACCTGAGTGTCCTGGTTTGCTTGGTTTGCCTGGTAGACTTGGGTGACCTGGTTTGCTTGGGTTGCCTGGTAGACCTGGGTGACCTGGTTTGCTTGGGTTGCCTGGGTGACCTGGGTGTTCTGGTTTGCTTGGTTTGCCTGGTAGACCTGGGTGTCCTGGTTTGCTTGGGTTGCCTTGGTGACCTGGGTGACCTGGTTTGCCTGGTCCGCTTGGGTTGCCTGGGTGGCCTGGTTTCAGCCACGGTTTCTTGTCGTTGTTGCAGGTTCGGATGCGACTCGTGATCTTCGCTTGGTGCCCGGTTATGTCTGGAATAGTTTTATAAAAATAAAAATCTTTTTATTATGCGACACAAGCGGTTTTCTTGTGACAAACTACATTGTGCGTTTACGTACGCACACACACGGAATGGGGTCTATCCATTAACCTATAATAACATATGGACGAACAGTGCTTAAGGCCCTTCCCTGACCCAGCATCGTCAAATTGCTCATTTAAGATCATACTTATCTAAGAAATGTTAAAAGTTAAAAATATGAAAAAAACATATGTTATATTTGATTATATCATCCTTACATTGCCAGCTTTCGATACACGTTTCACGAAACTTCGCTCGATACAATTTAATTCCAAAGTAACCTCTAACTCGGACCGCTAATCCAACTTTACTCCAGTTTATTATATCAAACAGTGTAAAACTAATTATAACAGAATATGTCAAAATATAAGGAGCAAACTGACATTATAAAATACGTTCCAATATGCTTATAAAAAACGCCTCTTTATAATTTATATCAAGATAAATATCTTATACAAAAGTAAACCTAACACCATGACAGTCTAAAATTTACTTAGCGCCTAACGGGTGCCCGAGGTGTTCGGGCACCCGTTTTGATTTGACGGGCCATTTTTCTCCGGCTGATTGTGAATCCTATAGGGCTATCGCATGTTAATTTGCCACTAGAGGCGCTCCTGTCGCGTGAGGTCCAATAACATTCACATTAATTTACCTGTTGAAAAGTGATCTCCTTCGTCAAATTATCGCAAATATGGATTACTTATAAAAAAAAACTCAACAAAACGGAACTGCTCAACATTGGGGCATAGCTACTTGATATGATGATAGGTATTTATTTATAATTAATAGACTTAATGAGATTCAAGATTTAAAGCATTGTTTCGGCGCCGATCTTATAAACTCTCCTTTGACAGCTATACCTCTGGACCTTAGTCAACAGTGGCGCCAACTGGTGAGCAAAGAAACAATAGTCTCCATTTACTCGGCGCGGAATTAAACAGCTGTTCGTCCCGATTTCATCTTGATTCCAAAAACGGACTGGGAACTCGGCTGTTTTTGAGTTTCAGCCAGGATAACGCATGACGATAGATATACTTAATATTGTGTAGATCAAAACCATCTGACGACAATCACTCAATCCACAGTGTCGGATACCGATTCTAAGCATTTTTAAATGGGTCTTTGACTGTTTTTGGGCATTTAGTAATTGATATTTTTGGACGATATATTGTCATTATAGTTATGTTTTTTTTTTCTTTAACAGCTCATAACTTGTTTAAAAATGAGTGACTAAAAAATGAAACCATCGTATTCAGGTAAAGAGCGCGCATCCCGTCCTCAAATATCGTCAAATGTTTTTAATCCACCTAGTATATGGGAGCTACCCAGACGGACCTTGCACCAGTTCTTACCACCAGCCGGGCCGACCAACAAATAGGTACCTATTTTTTTTACATTACCTGGATATCCATGGAGTTTGAGGATCTTGTTGCAGGCTGGTATAAACGTGGCCACGATTCGGTCTCCCACTATAAAAAAACACGTCATATTTTATCACAGTAGCAATCATTTTAAAACATACCAAATGACAACATTTCAAAATTTTTGTAAGGCGTTATTCGAAAACTATTTCGGTATCTCTATCTAAAGGAGTTAATGAAAAAGGTTCAGATTTTTTTGTTCATTACTTTTAAAGAAAATCGTGTTTCGTAGTAACCGGTGCGTGACGTCATCTCACTCAATTCACTCACTCTCGCTAGATCGGGCGCTACGCGCAGAATGGGGGCTATCGCGTGTGAATTTACCACTAGAGGCGCTAGTGTAGGCTTTGTGACATAAATTATAATTTCTTTAAATTTACCCGTTGAAAGTGATCTCCTTCGTGAAATTATCGCAAATATGGATTATTTGGCGATAAATGTGAACGCTTAGAAAAAAACATTTCTTTTTTCAAACAAAACGGAACTCCGCTACATTGCGGCATAGCTACTCGATACGATGATAGTTATTTATGATTAATAAAGTTAATGAGATTTAAGATTTCAAAACTTTGTTTCGGTGCTGATCTTATAAAGTCGCCTTTGACAGCTATACCTCTGGACCTTAGTCAACAGTGGCGCCAACTGGTGAGCAAGGAAACGATAGTCCCCATTAAGAGCTTCTACGTCATTTTGACTTACGCCTTTTTGGAACGAGAAGTTTTTAAAAATACATGTCCTTTTGAAATTTTCCAACTTTCTAACTAGATAATAAAATAGACGTGTTGAAAAAATGTAATGTTGTCAATGATATAGACTCAATCTCCATTAAGCGTAACATTGGAATAGCTCTGTGCCTTAATATGAGCAATTGCAGTGGGCACTTCAATTCAAATTTTCATACACAGTATTATAGCACGACACAACTTAGAGGGCGCGTGGCGAAGCTCTTAAGCCGTTGACGCAGAGCCTATTATTGCTTAATCCACGCGCCTTCTAAGTTGTGTTAACCTGTACCTAGCTTGTATGATAATTATTTTGAAGCGCTCCTGGATTATTGCTCATGGAGTTCAAATGTTCACTATACCTACACCTACCTACCTAGGCAGCGACATCTATTTTTACCCGACTGCGCACCGCAAAGGAGGGTTATGTGTTTACCTGTCTATGTATGTATGTATGTATGTATGTATGTATGTTTGTTCCTTTGTGGCACACTAGAGCTCAAACGCGTGGGTCGATTTTAATGAATCATACGTCAATCGATTCGTCTGAATCGCGCGAGTGTCACTGAAGATATGAAATTAATCAAAATTCAAAATGGCGGCCACCAGACGCCATATTGTACAAAATAAAAAAATAAAAGTCAACCAACTATGGCATGTGAGGTATCGTTGAATAGGTATTTAAAAATCATTATTAGGTTTCTCTGACCATTTTTCAGACAAAAGAACCGTTTATGATTTATAACGATACAAAGTTCCTTTACTAACCACGTAAAGTAGGTACCTATCCACCCAGTAGTAAATCCGTTCGAATTAGCAACACAGGAAATAATCTAGGCCAACGAGTCTTCAAGCAGGTCATGACGACTATAAAATAATAATAATGTTTTTCATAAATCTCAAACTTCAATCAAGTACGTACGCATGTGCAATGTAGTGTACCAGTAGCGTCATCTATTCGTTGACTTGAAGACTTTTAGTTTCGTTATTACATTTAAAGTGTCAATAGTGTTATTTACCTACTTAATACAGTAAAATATAACCTAATTGATTATAGGTACCAATTACAATAGTCAGTACTCAGCGCTCGTAAATAAATAAAATAGCTACCTAATACTCTAATGTAGTACCAGTAGCGCCATCTATCGGTTGACTTGAAGAATTTTAATAGGGTCAGGCCTTTGTAGCGTTTTGAGCCGGGTTAGGTCTCTAGAGGGATTAATAATCAGTAGGTTAGATCATCGCAAGCTATTTAATAATCCCCACGATAGCAACTCTCTCCATGAAATGACAAGATTGCGGAATTTAGGGTCTTATAATCCCTAACTAAAAATAGTAAAATAAAAAAAGTTAATTAAAAAAAACAAAAAACCCGACTGCGTAAAAAACTAAAAAGAAAAAAACAAGACTACTTAGTTCAGTAGTAGACTAGTAGCTAGGAATATGTTAAGTAATATTTACCGTCGCCATCAGATATATAATCAAATATTGATTGCTATTGAGGAATCTAAAGATGCCTACAGTCGGGACCCATTTAAAATCTAGGTTAAAATGTTACAAATAATGGGTCCCGATAGTAGGCATCTTTAGATTCCTCAATAGCAATCAATATTTGATTATATATCTGATGGCGACGGTAAATATTACTTAACATATTCCTAGCTACTAGTCTACTACTGAACTAAGTAGTCTTGTTTTTTTCTTTTTAGTTTTTTACGCAGTCGGGCTTTTTGTTTTTTTTAATTAACTTTTTTTTATATAAAGTTTCCGAGACAAGTTCTACAAACTCTGATTCATAAATCGTCAAGCCCGGTAAAAAAATAATAGTTTACCCAAGAAAGAAGATAAGTAATTAGGCCTAGTTTTTTTTTCTGAAATTCAATACAATGAGTATTGAATTTCAGAAAAAAAATTCAATTATTTATTTAGCAAATTGATACATCGATTGATACACTTTTATACATCAGATTATTAAATGAATGGGCCTTGCTAGCCCATTGCTGTGAACAAGACGGACAGCAAACTCAGCAGAAAGCTTTTACATAATTACAATTTGACGAAAACATTTACAAGAAATCATTATGTTCCATGTATCGGGTACCTAAGGTACGGAGTAGAAATTGTATTGAAGGGATGTATAGTGTATAAGTACCTATACCTACATGAAATTTAAATCTAAGGTCTTGAAGTGCTGGTTTTAGTGAAAATTAACCTGAATATCTATTTAATTTACTAATAATAAGTCTCTAGAAGGAGTCGCGTCTGAAACTAAAAAATTAAAAGAAACTATCAAGTTGATACTGAACGCAAAATAACGATTTTTGAAAAAAAAAACTGTGGGTATATATGAATAATAACTCGAAAACTACTGGACGGATTGCAACAAAATTTTATATGAGGGTAGTTTATAACACTGGTCAACATATAGACTACTTTTTATCCCGGAAAAATGCATAGTTCCCGCGGGAATGCTATTAACGAATTCCACGCGGACGAAGTCGCGGGTAGAGGCTAGTAAATATTATAAAGGCTTGGCTTCGTTCAAAAGTCACCAAAACCAATGAGAAAAAATGGGAAAATAAAGAGATTACTTACATCCCGAAGAGCAGCTGTTTCCAAGGGCCCCAAGGATAATGGTGACTAAAAAAGAGAAATCATTTAAGAAGTGCAGTGACTAATTTTAGACAGTTTTATTACATTATATAATACATTACAGACCTAGAGCGGTGAATTCGTTAATGTCCCAGATCGTAGGTGTTTGTGGCCCGAACCGAAGGTGAGGCCCATAAATGTGTCATCAGACGATTTACGAATTACCGCCCGTGGTTTGTCTAAAGTCTGCCCTGGCCAGGAAGTGAGCTTTTCTCCCCGCGTAATTTTCAATGCATTTTAATATAATTTTTAACAGCCTCATTAATATCGAGAAATTAATGAAAACAACGAAATATTTGACAGTTATTTGCGACGTTGCCAACTTTCGGGACAAATCTTCTCGAATAATTATATTTTATAATTTCATGTTTATTTGTGAGAAAAGTGAGAAACTTACTTTGCACGTAGAGGGTGCTAAGGCTCTCATGGGAAATAAACTGCTCACCTGAAAAATAAAACAATAGAACTTAATTCCAAACTTATTTAATGAAAAACTAATTTAATGCAAGTCAAATTAGATACTTTTTATTGAACATCGTTTTTTAATAGGCAATTAATCTCCTTATTTTTTTTATATATATCAGTGGTATAGGCATACGAGCGCACAGCCCACCTGATGGTAAGGGTCACTACGGCCCATGGACACCGAAATCCTATGATCCCCATTAAGAAACCATAAGATCTCGAATGCGTTGCCTACCCTGAGGCCCAAGATGGAATGCCTCTGTGCCAGAAATTTCACCATATGTATGTATTTCTCTATATCAGTATTGATATCGTTGTCTAGTACTCTAGCACCCGTAATACTAAGCGTTGCTTAGTTAGGGCTAGGTCAATATATATGTGTGAAATGTCCCAAGATATTTATTTTTTGGTAAGTAAGTAAGTAACACTTTATTGTACAGAATAAAACACACAAATACAATTATCAATACAGAGAAGAGACACATGTACAAAGGCGAGCTTATCCCTACAAGGAATTTCTTCCAGCTAACCTTTGAGTAGTGGAGAGGACACATGTTCACGAGTAGACAAATAAGTATGAGTTTGGTATGAGTATTATGAGGGTAGCGATAAGACCGCCTGCTATATGCCATACCTTTTGTGTAATTGCATTATGTTATGTCTGTGCTGTTCCTTGAATGTGTGGTGTTCAATAATAGTACATTATTGCAGAGGCCGCCAAGTAGCGCATTGCCGGACGAGTCAGTTAGAAGGCTGAGCGAAGCGAAGCCTTCTATTAGTACGAGTCCGGCAATCGCAATTGCGGCCGAGGTTTATATAATGCTTTTCTCAAACAGCGAGGAAATACGTAAGGTCAGTCGGGGCAAGTGCGCCAGGATGGGGTAAGTGCGCCTAACATAAATATATCGAAACCTATAAATATTACTCAACCAGTAGTTGGCTGTTTACAAGGCATAGGGGCGAAATAAATTTAGGCGCACTTACCCCACATCAGTATTTACTACTTCCATGATCGTGGATGATTTGGCCATGGAAGTTGTACTTATTACCTCCAGGGATTTGTCAGTTTCGGGGCAAGTGCGCCAGGATGGGGTAAGTGCGCCTAACATAAATATATCGAAACCTATAAATATTACTCAACTAGTAGTTGGCTGTTTACAAGGCATAGGGGCGAAATAAATTTAGGCGCACTTACCCCACATCAGTATTTACTACTTCCATGATCGTGGATGATTTGGCCATGGAAGTTGTACTTATTACCTCCAGGGATTTGTCAGTTTCGGGGCAAGTGCGCCAGGATGGGGTAAGTGCGCCTAACATAAATATATCGAAACCTATAAATATTACTCAACCAGTAGTTGGCTGTTTACAAGGCATAGGGGCGAAATAAATTTAGGCGCACTTACCCCACATCAGTATTTACTACTTCCATGATGTGGATGATTTGGCCATGGAAGTTGTACTTATTACCTCCAGGGATTTGTCAGTTTCGGGGCAAGTGCGCCAGGATGGGGTAAGTGCGCCTAACATAAATATATCGAAACCTATAAATATTACTCAACTAGTAGTTGGCTGTTTACAAGGCATAGGGGCGAAATAAATTTAGGCGCACTTACCCCACATCAGTATTTACTACTTCCATGATCGTGGATGATTTGGCCATGGAAGTTGTACTTATTACCTCCAGGGATTTGTCAGTTTCGGGGCAAGTGCGCCAGGATGGGGTAAGTGCGCCTAACATAAATATATCGAAACCTATAAATATTACTCAACTAGTAGTTGGCTGTTTACAAGGCATAGGGGCGAAATAAATTTAGGCGCACTTACCCCACATCAGTATTTACTACTTCCATGATGTGGATGATTTGGCCATGGAAGTTGTACTTATTACCTCCAGGGATTTGTCAGTTTCGGGGCAAGTGCGCCAGGATGGGGTAAGTGCGCCTAACATAAATATATCGAAACCTATAAATATTACTCAACTAGTAGTTGGCTGTTTACAAGGCATAGGGGCGAAATAAATTTAGGCGCACTTACCCCACATCAGTATTTACTACTTCCATGATGTGGATGATTTGGCCATGGAAGTTGTACTTATTACCTCCAGGGATTTGTCAGTTTCGGGGCAAGTGCGCCAGGATGGGGTAAGTGCGCCTAACATAAATATATCGAAACCTATAAATATTACTCAACTAGTAGTTGGCTGTTTACAAGGCATAGGGGCGAAATAAATTTAGGCGCACTTACCCCACATCAGTATTTACTACTTCCATGATGTGGATGATTTGGCCATGGAAGTTGTACTTATTACCTCCAGGGATTTGTCAGTTTCGGGGCAAGTGCGCCAGGATGGGGTAAGTGCGCCTAACATAAATATATCGAAACCTATAAATATTACTCAACTAGTAGTTGGCTGTTTACAAGGCATAGGGGCGAAATAAATTTAGGCGCACTTACCCCACATCAGTATTTACTACTTCCATGATCGTGGATGATTTGGCCATGGAAGTTGTACTTATTACCTCCAGGGATTTGTCAGTTTCGGGGCAAGTGCGCCAGGATGGGGTAAGTGCGCCTAACATAAATATATCGAAACCTATAAATATTACTCAACTAGTAGTTGGCTGTTTACAAGGCATAGGGGCGAAATAAATTTAGGCGCACTTACCCCACATCAGTATTTACTACTTCCATGATCGTGGATGATTTGGCCATGGAAGTTGTACTTATTACCTCCATAGATTTGTCAGTTTCTAGAGGTGTCTCGAAATGGTCTCAAATAGCAAGCGAATTAAAAAAAAACACACGACAATAATGTTTTTGCTGGCCAAGGCCGGCAATGGACAGCCACGCGTCTTCTTTTTTTGAAAGTAACACGAACATTTCCGAGCATGTTTGAGAAAAGTATTTTGTATTGTATTTTAGGTAGATAGGTAGGTAGGTAGGTACGTAGGCAGCCTTAGCTAGCAGTAAGTCTACTAACGCCCGGTTCCTATATCCAAAAAACGCCTCGTTTTGCCTACGGACGGTTAAAATTTGACAGATTCTCTATGGAACAAATGTCAAAAATCAACCGTCCGTAGGCAAAACGAGGCGTTTCGTGGATATAGGAACCGGGCCTAAGAGAGATGACTGCTCCGCTAAGACTGATGATGCTTTGCGATGTTCCCTTTAGTTGACTCTAGACTCATCGCGTGTCATATCGTTGTGTGAATAACATATTATCGTGTTACGTTTATTTATTATTTATTTAAATACTCACTGGAGACCAAGTTAGTGATGACCAAGATAGCGTCCACGATCACCTTATGGGATCCAGTCAACCTTCTGTAGTCTGAAATTGACAATGAAATATTCTTTAAACAGGACGGAGTGATCGGTGAAAATAAATTTTAATAAATTTGAACATGGAGCCTTTTTTTAAAGACTGTTAAAAATGTGAAAAAATATTCTCATTTGTAAAGTTTAGTTAGATTAGAAGGCGCGCGGCGATACATTATAAGGTATGCCGTTGACGCAGACTCTATAAATATAGAGTGTATTGAGGAAATCCTCAATACACTCGCCTTCTAAGTTATGTCATGCTATACCCATTGTCAGAAGCATTTAATGGGTGCTCGCTTACAGAAGTCAAATAAAATAATACTTCTAGGACAACTTTGAGTTCCGCTTCTTTGGCTTACCTCCTGCGTACTTCTGGACCAGCCGTCTGACCTGAACACTGCTAGAGCTGACCCTCCAGTAGCGAACGAGCTCGGAAGCACTACTAGCAGACCCTGAGATACGGAACTGCCGGTTCCAGCTCGATGAGCAGACGATAGGGTGTCCTGTAAAACAAAAGAAAATACAACATAACCAACTGAGTGTTTTAAGGCGTTGCAATTTCTTCATGCCCCCCCCCCCCCCCCCCCGACTGAAAGTTCCGAATGCAACAGTTACGCGTCATTCGAAATGACAACGAGTATAGCTTGTCAACTTCTTGCCCGAAGCGCGACCTTCCCTAGGGGTAACAGACGGTCGGGCGGCAGGGAGCAGGTTATATTGATGACGTCATACAGCTTTACATAGCTTACTCAAGCGCACGCCCGAGAAACTCTGCACAATGGAACGGTGGTGTAGGGGGACTCATCATGAATGAGAGCTAACTCTCCCCATCTCTTTCATCCTTTCGTTTGACTAAGTTCGATTTGACAGAAAAGAACTGTCAAGTATCATGGTCCCTCATTCTTTATTCTACCATAGAGTTCATATATGTCTTTTTTTTATATCATTTGTATAGGCATACGAGCGCACAGCCCACCTGATGGTAAGTGGTCACTGCGGCCCATGGACACCGAAATCCTTTGATCCCCCATTAGGAAACCATAGGATCTCGAATGCGTTGCCTACCTTTAGGCCTAAGATGCCTCTGTGCCAGAAATTTCACCGGCTGCCGGGAGTCTATCTAAAGGCACGCGAAACGGTCATGCGTAGCTTTTTTGCTGATTTTTGTTGACGGCCAGAGTGAATAGTGCAATGCGCGTGGTTAGTCTCCCCGCGTCTCTCGCCGTCCCCACTGTCGTCTCGCCCCCCAACGTCTGTCGCACCTCAAGTTGACGTCCTATATAGCTACTCACTTTTTGAGCCGCTGAAGCAGACTGCGCCCTTTATGATGCATCCCACCGCTGTGAAAAGATTTAATTTCCATGTTAAACGAACAAACAAATGTCTATAGGCGGCGGTGACCACTTACTACCAGGTGGGCCGTCTGCCTATAGGTGTGTCAATCTTTTTACATTAAAAACAACGAACTTTTGCCCGCGAGTTTGTTTGTGAGGAATTACATACTAAACTGTCTTTTTTCCCGGATCCCATCAATTCCATTTCCCCGGGATTACTGGGATATCCAGGATTGCAAGATTCCCGGAATATTAAATTAGGGTTCGCAATATTATGCTCTTCTTCTTTTAGTGTTTCTTCATTTACAGAAGGTCGGCAGTCAGCTTTTTGAATCTAGCCTTATCTTATATTACCTATACTCTCAAAGTTTGGACTTTTTAATACTGGGCCTATATTCGGAATCTTAAAATAGGGATCTCGCTCTTTCCTATAGGATCGCTCAAGCGTCACGTCCCTATTTAAGACTTCGCATTGAGCCCCTATACCGAAGATATCCCGGACGTCAGCCTGTACGAGATTAGTATGGCTCTCAAACAGCTTAAGAACGGCAAAGCCCCTGGTGACGACGGAATTACAGCCGAACTCCTGAAGGCGGGTGGTAAACCAGTCCTTAAAGCCCTTCAGACGCTGTTTAATTCCGTCATTCATGAAGGGAGAACGCCGCGAGCATGGAACAGAAGTGTGGTGGTGCTCTTCTTCAAAAAAGGTGATAACACCTTGTTGAAGAATTATAGACCCATCTCACTTCTGAGCCATGTTTACAAGCTGTTTTCGAGAGTCATTACGAACCGTCTCGCGCGCAGGTTTGACGAATTCCAGCCTCCCGAACAAGCCGGTTTCCGAAAGGGCTATAGTACCGTAGACCACATACATGCGTTGCGGCAGGTTGTACAGAAGACCGAAGAGTATAACCTCCCCCTTTGCCTTGCATTTGTGGACTACGAGAAAGCCTTCGATTCGATCGAGACTTGGGCTGTGCTGCAGTCTCTCCAGAGGTGCCAAGTTGACTACCGGTACATCGAAGTGTTGAAGTGTTTGTAAGAAAATGCCACCATGTCCGTCCGACTACAGGACCAGACCACGAAGCCTATTCCACTGCAGCGGGGAGTCAGACAAGGAGATGTGATCTCTCCGAAGCTGTTCACCGCTGCATTGGAGGATGCGTTCAAGGTGCTGGACTGGAAAGGTCGAGGCATCAATGTTAATGGCGAGTACATCTCTCACCTTCGATTTGCCGACGATATTGTAGTCATGGCTGAGACCATGGAGGACCTCAGTATTATGCTCGCTGACCTCAGCAGAGTTTCCGATCGAGTTGGTCTTAAAATGAACATGGACAAGACGAAAATTATGTCTAATGTCCATGTTGTGCCAACTCCCGTAATAATCGGAGGCTCTGCGCTCGAAGTTGTTGACCATTATGTATACCTGGGACAAACAGTCCAGTTAGGTAGGTCCAACTTCGAGAAAGAGGTCAATCGTCGAATCCGACTCGGCTGGGCAGCGTTCGGGAAGCTTCGCAGTGTCTTTTCGTCCAAATTACCGCAGTGTCTCAAGTCGAAAGTCTTCGACCAGTGTGTGTTGCCAGTGATGACTTATGGTTCCGAGACGTGGGCGCTTACGATGGGCCTCATAAGAAGGCTCAAAGTCACTCAGAGGGCAATGGAGAGGGCTATGCTCGGGGTTTCTCTGCGTGATAGAATCAGAAATGAGGATATCCGCAGTAGAACTAGGGTCACCGACATAGCCCGAAGAATTGCGAACCTTAAGTGGCAGTGGGCGGGGCACATTGCTCGCAGGACTGATGGCCGATGGGGCAAGAAAGTCCTGGAGTGGCGTCCGCGAACCGGTAGACGAGCTGTCGGTAGGCCTCCAACAAGATGGAGTGACGACCTTGTAAAGGTCGCGGGAACGCGGTGGATGCGAGTGGCACAGGACCGGTCTGAGTGGCGCGCCTTGGGGGAGGCCTATGTCCAGCAGTGGACGTCTATCGGCTGAAATGATGATGATGATGATGATTGAGCCCCAGGTCGCGACACGAATCTTGAGAAGTGACAGTGAGCGAAAGTAAGGGGATTTCTGCGCATGTTTACGACTGACGGGCTAATAAGCGTGCGCGTACGGCACAGCCCCCCCTTTTTTTGCGTCTCGCGCCCCTCTACCGATGAGACCTTATTTTCGACTTCTACGCATCGAAGGCCACCGCTCAAGCCCCGCGCCGGCGCCTGTAGTATTCAGACCGAATCTATAAACGTAAGAAAATACGACGAAACGGTTCGAAAAAAGATAGAGCCCTACCGTTGACTCGTTGATGGCTTGTACCCGAACTTTCAAGAAAGGTACGGAAAAAAAATACCTATAGAAAATTAATGACCAAAGTATTAGACCGCCTGCTGTATGCCATACCTTTTTGTGTAATTACATTATGTCTACTGTTCCTTGATTGTGTGGTGTTCAATGATAGTATATTGTATTGTATTGTCAATGGAATTCACGTCTTCAATAAATGTGCTTTTAAAACTTCATTTAAAAAAAATAGGCAGTATACATACTTAAGTAAATAAAATAGAATACTTACATCTTTGGAAAATGCATCCAACTGAAAAAATAATATCAAAATTAGATTTATTAAATCTTTATATAAGTAAAGGTAATAAGCAAGTAATTTTGCTAGGACGAGAAAAAGGCGGACTTACGGCCAGGGATCCATCCGTTGATGATACCGCTCACTGCAGTACTGGCTAAAAAAAAAAGAAAAAACATATACGTAACTCGAGGAAACTTTTTTATAAACACATACTTATTTACCATTGTTACATTGTTAGTTGTAGTGTAGTAATTAGTTTATTTTAAGGTTTTTATTTTTATTTGATTACTAATTAATTATCACATAATTTGATATTTCAAAAAAAATACCTTGTACTCCGAAGTTGATGACATCGTCGAATTTCGTCGGAGGACCTGTTAGAAAAAGTTGACGATAGAAAACAATTTGTTACTTTGTTTGTGCGATAGTCCTTAATCATTTTACCAACAACAAACAGGCATAGTTGTACGAGAGATCAAAAATGCGGGCCAGTTTACGATTTTTTGACTTTTTTTCATACAACATTTCATAATACTAGGTTAGTTACTTAAGAAAATGCAAAATTGACAAAACGTGCATGAACTATATGGCACAAACAAATTAAGTAAACAGTAGAATACGTGAAAATTGGATTGGAGAAAAAATAATGAAAAGAAAAAACATGAGGTTATGGTTAAACTTGTTTTTAGTAGACGGAGTCTCGTAGCGGAGTGAGTCTTACTCAAGAGATATTTTTTTTATAATAAAATTGAATACTTACTTAAATTACACAATTTCTCAATAGCCCTCGAGTCGACATTGGAGTGACCTGAACAAATAAATTAAATTAATAAAACACATTACAATAAGATTGTTAAACGGTCCGTAAACATTAAACAAATAAAATACCGTTAAATAAACATAATACAGATGTAATAATTAAATATTAGCCATCTGCCAAATGTGGCAAATATTTACTTAGATATATACTAACAGTTGAGTTCTCCAATATTGACTTAAGTATATACACTTTTGCACCTTACTCCATTGTACTCCAAGGTCAAAAAGTGTATGTACATATTAATTAACCCGACTGTACATCTGTATTTCATTATTATTATTTATTTATTTATTAAAGAATACAAAAATCTTAAACTAGAAGAGTGTCCCACAAAACAGTTCACACGGTTTAAAAAAAATGTATAAAAATATAAAACTTATTCTTTGGATAGTCCATACGAAACCCCGGAACAAATTATAAAATACTTTATGAATAAATTTTATCTAAGTAACGATTGAAAAATCAACCCTTAAGTAAGTAGATAAGTATTATTACTTAAGTACAACAAAAATAAGAGGAAATGTGATCCGGGGTCTTTATGTGATGTAAAAATCACCTTAGTAATGAAATTGTTAGTACCTTTAAACAACGAGAAGAGTTCGCTGACGCCTCCAGGGCCATTATGGCCAACCTACAAACAATAGATAAAAACCACAATTCATAAAAAAGAATCAAGTTATATTTTAATCTAACATGGCCTCTAGCTGGCATGTACTGCTTATATAATCTTTGTAGGTAGTAGTAATTAGTGTCACTAAAATCGATGACATTGTTCCTTTCTTTCCTATTCTTAAGAACAGATCTTTGGATGTCTTTTAACTTTTAATTCCTGACTTGTCTATATCTATTTACCTACCCGGTTTGCTAATTCAAGTTTAAAAAATCTACGACAAATTAGTTAGGTTTCTTGTATTTTTGTAAGAAAGTATAATTGTCTAGTTTGCTCATTTAAACCGTAGTTTCAAATACATTAAGAAATAATAAAGTGTTAAACTATCACAGCATGTGACTTTTAAAATAGAAATATTCCTAAGTACGTAAAATTCAATTTAGTTTAGGCCAACCGTTTTGATCTGGAATTAGCAAACTGACTACTCGTATAATTATAACTACCTTAGGCCACTTAGGTACCTATTGATGGGTAGAGATAATCTACTATAGGAAGTCGCGCCCCTCCACAATTCAAAACGCTTCAATGTATTTGGATACTATATTTAAAACGCACCACCAACACTCTCAACGCATGTGTGCGTGCTGAGACAGACAGACAAACATGCGTTGAGAGTGCTGGTGGTGCTTTTTAAATACTTTCCAAATACATTGAAGCATTTTGAATTGGGGACTTCACACACATCTTTGAATTACTTCCGAATTTGTTTTGCATTATCTTTACTTTGAATCCGCACTGGGCCCGCGTGGGGACTATAGCCCAAACCCTCTCGTGATGAGAGGAGGCCTGTGCCCAGCAGTGGGACGCAAATAGGCTGTACAATGCAATACAATATACTTTATTGAACACCACATTTGTCAAGAAATCTGCATAATTTGGCCACTAGGAGCGCTGCAATCGCTTGACCCAAACCATCTGTCAATTACATAGAGAAATATTTGTTGTTATTGGTTTTACTTAAATTATTAAAAAATGCCGCGCTGTGCAGTTCCAGGATGCAATGAGAACGGACGACACGTATTTCCGAAAGACTTGGTATGTATCTGGGGCAGGTATAATTGCATTGGGATGTCGTCATTTTCATCACAAATAACTGAACCAAAATTAAAATTGCGGTCAATATTTAACAATTTTAAACAAAACTACTTGAAATTTTCAACATAAAAACCCGTAAAAATTTGACAGCTGCAGTGTTTGGGTTTTGGTTTGGGTCAAGCGTTTGCAGCGCCGTCTGAGTCGAGCTTTGCGTATTCTTGTCCATTGTAATTACACAAAAGATATGGCATACAGCAGGCGGCAGGCTGTAGTAGTAGGGGCGAGACTCCCTACAGTAGATTATCTCTACTAGGTATATATATTATGTAAATAGGTACTTACAGACGGCTGCCCGAAGAGTTTCGGGTTCGCAGTTGACGAAGAGATCTGTGGACGTAATTTAACCAATTTAAAGCGAGTGAATTCGCCGCTGAAGGCGCTCGACGCCCTACGAGGTGCAATGTTTGCCATTAGGCACTTTATTGTAGAAAAATAAGTACTTACACAAATATACTATCTACAATATGTAGACTAATCTACATGGTTATAAAAACATTATGTAATTAATTTAATAATTTTATATGCTTAGTACATTTTTAAGTATAAACTTTTCCTGCCAACAAACTGCTCAGCAGTTTGGTAGATGTAATTTGTAATTTAACTGTAATTTTTATGAAATATATGAACTTGAAAAAAGCACATTATGTGTCATACTAGCTTCTGCCCGCGACTTAGTCCGCGTTGAATTCGGTAATAGCGTTCCCGCGGGAACTATGCGGGTTCCGGGATAAAAAGTAGACTATATGTTGACCAGTTTAATTATAAACTACCCCCATACCAAATTTTGTTGCAATCCAACCAGTAGTTTCCGAGTTAAATCCGGCCATACATAAGTACATAAATACAGCAATTTTTTTAAATCGTTATTTTGTGTTCGGTATCGTTTATATAGTCCCCTCGACTCGATCGTTTCTATTAATTTTCAAGTTTCAGACGCGACTTCTTTTACCTACAGACTTATTATTATTACTTAATATAGATTACACGCTAAATTGACAACACCGAGGTCTCCGAAACGTCAAATGTAACAGTGACATTGACACTATTGTATGGAATGACAAATTTGACACTGATTGACAGCCAACACCTCTATTCTATATAACGCATTCACTGCCACTTCTTTTTACGAACTTTCGCCAGGTTTCACATCTGTCATTAAGGGAACATTGCAACGCACATGTGCGTTCGAGGCACTGCGGGAAAGTCAGCAAAACGCATATATGCGTTGGTGGCAGTGAATGCCATATCTGTGTCAAAAAGATTCTTTTTTTATTACGAATGAACTTGCGTTTGACCCTGATCACACCTGATGGAAAGTAATGATAGGTGAAACACGCTTACCCAGAAAATGCCTGTTCACTCCTGACTTGAATACACCAAGATTATAGGAACTGGGGAAGACTACACGAGGATGGAATGATTTTAAGAAAATTCGCTTCCGCCATCTTCCGCAATTGACAGCTCACGTCATTCATTGAATGTTAGGTTAGAAGGTAAGAAGTTCGCCGGGTCAGCTAGTTTACGAATAAGACGTGTCCTATTAAAAAAATCCATCTTTCTAATTACCTAGCTAATGAAAGAGACGTGTTGAAAAAATGAATTTTATTTAAGAACCACCTGCGGAGTAGTACTTACCTATCAATAATATTGTTGTTGTTCACCAGTTTACATGCAACTGAGCTAATAAGTACGATCGCACGACAGTTAAATAAACAGAGAAAGTTAATGACATACCTATGCAGGTAAGTACTTAAGTATAAGTACAATTTACGTACATGTACACAATTTATTTAAGTACAAGGACCTTTTTATAGCAACTAAGTAGCCTCCGCTCGAAAAAAAGGACGAATCGGAAAAAGAAAAGAGCCGTGGTAATCTAATGGTTTGACCTACCGCCTCTCATGGTCGAATTCGAATCCGGCTCACACCTCGGAAATTATTTATGTGCGAAATTCAATTTGAATTTACCACTGCGCTTTTCGGTGAAGGAAAACACCGTGAGGAAACCTGCACGCATCTGCGAAGTAATTCAAGGATGTGTGTGAAGTCCCCGCACCGCACTGGGCCCGCGTGGGGAATATAGCCCAACCCCTCTCCTGATGAGAGGAGGCCTGTGCCCAGCAGTGGGCCATAAATAGGCTGTTGTGGTGGTGAAGCCGAACTTTAAGTAGCTACATTTAAAGTTTAATTTGAGCGCCGCGCCGTGACGTTTTTTAGGGTACCGAAGTCCACAAGGAACCCTTATAGTTTCGCCATGTCCGTCCGTCCGTCCGTCCGTCTGTCCACACTATTGCTCGGAGATGCTTAGGTCTAGAGAGCTGTAATTTGGCATGAATATGCATATTAGCAGTTACGGTGACAAAGTGGTACAATAAAATTTTGAAATATATTTTTTATAGGGTACCTCCCCTACTCGTAAAGTGGGGATGTAATTTTTTTTCTTGCGTACCCCATGGTGCGGCATATCGTTGAATAGGTCTTAAAAATATTGTGGGTTTGTTAAAACCATTTTTTGATTAAATGATTTGCGTTAATTGTTTGCGTTTGTGAAATATTAAGCTTTAAAGTGATATTTTTTGTTAAGAGTCACGTGTCCCCCCCCCCCCCTGCCAGCTAAATGGTGGTATTTGGATAGCTGAAAAAAATCACGGTTGTGGCATATATAACGTAGTTGAAAGGAAAACTATCACAGCTAAGAAGGCTGTACAAACTTACGAGTAATAGTCGACCAACTTATGATGATGATTTTTCTCGAGCGGCAGGGGCGTCGGGCGGGCACGTCATACCAGTGGTATGACGTGCGCTAGCTAGGTGCTAATAAGTCTTAGAAAGGTACTGTGGGCATCGTCAACTTCGGAACCCTACTTTGCGCGTGGCCCGACACGCACTTGGCCGGTTTTTTTTCCCTAACATTCCCTTTCTCTACGAAACGTTTCGAATAGAGCCCGCTTTCCTCTATATACCGGACATGCTTCATAGAGACGGACATTCGGTTCGGCCATCTGGAGAGGGAGAATGAAGGGGTTTGTAAGCAATAGGGATGACGACAACTTTTTTTCCTCAGTCTATCAGGAAGCTTTTTGAAAAGTATCTATTGGACACGTATTTTTTCTTTTTTCACGTATTCAAACTTATACGGAGATATATTGAGTTGAAATGTCGCGTGACGTCACGGTTAGGTACGATTTATACCGGTTATATTAACGGTGACGTAGTTAGCCCCCACTCTCCAACTTTAATGCGTTTTAACTTAGTCATTCTTTATTAATTTAATAAAACAAAATTGGTGTCAAGTTCACTATAAGATAGTCATAGCTTTGGGGCGGTTCACTTGACACCGACTTCACAGGCTGTCAGAGTTTGAAGTCGGTTCAATTTTTTTATTTAAAAATTTTTTTCGGCTATAGTTTCCAAACATGTGTACGATGGGACGTAAGTCTCACTGTAGTCTTTGAAATTGATGCGAAAATCATACAACTGCTAACAAATTTCGAGGAGTTCCCTCGTTTTGTCATGGATCCCATCATCAGAACTAAACCAAATTATTAAAAGGGTTCAAGTTGGAGGTACACCTTTCAATTAAAAAAAGAATCATCGAAATCGGTTCACAATTGACGGAGATATGCGTGGTCATACATAAATATATATATATATATATATATATACGCGTCGAATTGAGAACCTCCTCCTTTTTTTTTCGTCGGTTGAAAAAATACGTGTCTAATATTTTTTATTAACTGACTGACGGACTAATTAGAATTTCGATTTCTTCACCCTGTCGTCATCCCTATAATGTCAAAACGCAAAAAATAAAAACGCATAACATCGAAACGCATAAAATCAAAACGCATAGCGTAAAAACGCAAAAAATAATGTGTCACTGTCACCGGAAGGGTCGACGGAGCTCCGCTTTGCGGAGCCCCTTTTTTTTCGTGATCCGGCCTTCGGCCCTGACACTAATTGTAACCTAACCTAAACCTATTTTGCCTAGATTAAGTCGAACCTAGTACTAGTACTACAGCCTATTTGCGTCCCACTGCTGGGCACAGGCCTCCTCTCATCACGAGAGGGTTTGGTTGGGCTATAGTCCCCACGCGGGCCCACTGCGTATTGGGGACTTCACACACATCTTTGAATTACTTCGCAGATGCGTGCAAGTTTCCTCACGATGTTTTCCTTCACCGAAAAGCTCAGTGGTAAATTCAAATTGAATTTCGCACATAAGTAAACTTAGAGGTGCGAGCCGGATTCGAACCCCCGACCCTCGGCATGAGAGGCGGTAGGTCGAACCACTAGGCCACCACGGCTTCTGGTGTAAGTCGAACCTGCGACACGTTATTTTATGCGTTTTGACATTATGCGTTTTGATTTTATGCGTTTTGACATTATGCGTTTTAATTTTATGCGTTATAAACATTATGCGTAAAAGCATTATGCCATAGTGCTGTTATGCCAAATGATAATTATGCTATATGAAGGTTATGCGTTAAAATTTTATGCGTTTTGACAATATGCCATTCGGAGGGGCACCCCAAATTAAAAGTAGATCCGAAACCACCACGAGCTTGCATGGTGAAACAGATGAATGTGGAGGAAGCGAAGCAGGCTTGGATGGAAGCCGGTGGCGTTCTGTGACCTCTGCCTACCCCGACGGGAAACAGACGTCAGCTTACGTATGTAATAGTACATTACAGACCTAGGGAGGTGAATTCGTCAATGTCCTAGATCGCAGGTTTCTGTATAATGCCCCATAAATATGCGATCTAGGCCTTTACGAATTACCGCCCGTGGTTTGTCAAAAGTTTTACGTCTTGCCTTGGCCAAGAAGTGAGATTTTCGTAGCGGGCAGAAAATCCCACTTTACGGCCAAGGGTGACGTAAAGACTTATTACTTCACCCTTGGCCGTAAAGTGGAATTTTCTGCCCGCTACGCGGGGAGAAAACCTCGTTTCCTGGCCAAGGCAAGACGCGAAAGTTTAGACAAACCACGGGCTGTAATTCGTAAAGCCCCAGATCGCATATTTATTGCCCTCACCTTCGGTTCGGGCCACAAACACCTGAGATCTGGGACATTTACGATTTCACCGCCCTAGGTCTGTTAATGACTATTATTAGTAATATGGATATTCCACTTACCAGTGCCAAAACTGCAAGCAGTTTTAGAGGCACCATGGTGAACTGAACTAACTACTGACTTAGATGCAAGTTTTATAAACTTACTAAGAGTAATTAATTACTTAGCAATATTTGTTCAGTTGTGTATAATTGTGAAGAAGAACATGCGTCACAACATGAGTGCTCTTTTTGAAGACCACGTCGTTTTAAAACTCGGTAATTTGAACTCTAACAAAACCATTTAAAAGTATATTTTCCATTGCAATCTCTGTCGGCTATCGCCGACCGAGGTCCAAGTGGAGGAGAACTCTTACTTAGGTACCTAATCTGACGCCTTGAGCGTGACATGTAATTTTCCCACTTTTCATAGACAAACATACCTAGTTAGCTTCACTTTTTAATTTATTTTTAAAACTGGCTTCTGCCCGTGACTTCGTCCGAATTCGGTGAGAGCGTGCTCGCGGGAAATTAGGATTTTTCCGGGATGCCAAATACATATAGTACCGGGGATTCATAGATTTAATTCTGTCAATTTGCACTCTAAAGGGCCGCTAGTGAGAAAGTTTTGGGGTAGTTCTGATTTCTTTCATTCTATATGTATTTTGTAAAGGACTAGTTTTTGGTAATACTTTTTGGGAACGTTTTTAAAGAAGACTAAATTTGCAATAATTTGAGATTAAAACTATTTCTTTGCACCCAATAATTTCCGAGATAAAGCTTTTCAGAATTCATAATTTTTCAGTACCTCGCATTTTTTTTACAATATTTTAGAAGTCACCAGAACGCCTGTACCGGGACGTATTTCCAATTATCTTCGATGGAGTGTGCGAGTGTTGCTCGTGTGGAGTCACGAATGCGACCCACCTGTAGCATTTTTATATCCTACTAGCTTTTGAACGCGACTTCGTGTGCGAATGACATTAACATTTTAAACTCCAGTTTTTCCCGTTCCCGTAGGAATTTTGGAAAACCCTCTTTTAATGCTCCCCTACAAGGAACCTATATGCCAAATTTCAGCTTCCTCCCACCAGCAGTTTCAGCTGCGCATTGTCATCAGTTCGTCAATTAGTCAATCTGTTTGTACTGTAAACGAATTTTGTTTTCGTCGCCGAAAGCCGAAACTGCTGGTCGCAGGAAGCTGAAATTTGGCATGTAGATTCCTTGGGAGGGCAGGGGACCACTCCTCCCGCGATAGTACCAAATGCTGAGCAGAAAAACAGCGGCCCTCATCCTTTGAGAGCGCGGAACTCCCCGTACGTAGCCCCAACAAATTCTTAGAGTGTAGCGTGGCCGAAGCACTTTATCAGTCTTTGTCATTTAATTCAATTCAATTCCTTTATTGCGTCAAATGTACAACAGATGTTACAAGCAAGTCTTAGTCATATATTATAATAGACATGTACATTTCACCCTGATAAGAGTATTGCAATTTAATTATAATAGTAATTAAGTTTAATTAAAGGTAGTATTAGTTTATTTAGATATTTCAATAAGTTAATAACATAGTCAAGGTATTTGTTTAATTTTTCTAGTGTCAATATTCACACGCATAATTTTAATTTCGTCAAAATAATAATAATATAAAATGTGTTATAAAATGTCTATGTAATTTTGTAGGTCATGAATTCTTCTATTGAATAATAGGCCTTCTTAATGAGCAGGTCTTTTAGTTTTTTTCCAAATATGTGGCATTTTTCTTCTTGTGTTATGGTATTGGGTAGGTAGTTTGTTATAAATATTGATACATCGGTAATGTGAGCCTTTTCTATATATTTTTAATTTAACTTCTGACAGTAGGTTTAATTTATTGTTTCTGCGTAGGCTTTTAACAAATGAGAAGAAATCAAGGTGTTTCTTTACAACGGCTATTTCCAATATATAGATGCACGGTAAAGTAAGTACGCCTTGTTCTATAAAGTATCGCTTGCAGCTCTGTGGCTGGTAGATATTTACTATAATCCGTAGACATTTTTTCTGTTTTATAAATAAATCGTGGGCATCAGTGCTGTGGCCCCATAAGATAACTCCATACTGTAGCCACGAGTGTGCATAGGCGTAGTATGCAGAAAGTGCACATTCAATATTTCTGTTACGTTTTAAAATTCCCAAGGCACATATAAAACGTGACAGTTTGTTTTTTATTTCATCTACGTGTTTCTTCCAGTTTAAATTAGTGTCAATATTTAATCCGAGCAGGTTGAATTCAGCGACTTCTGCGAGGCCAGTTTCAGTCGATGTTTTTGTAAGATTGATAGGGGATTTTTGATATGGTCTGAATTCGATCAATTTGTTTTTTTGAGATTTAATTCCAGGCAGTGATTGGTCAACCAATTGGTTATTTCTTGTAAGGTTTCAGATATAGATTTACAAGCTGACCCGGCGTACTTCGTCCCGCCTGAAAGTGCCATGCTCCCTGCATCCCGCCCGCGTGACATGACCTGCCAATTGCGGAAAATGGCGGAAGTGAATTTTAAAATCACATTTTCTCAAACATGCTCGGAAATGTTCGTGTTACTTTCAAAAAAGAAGACGCGAGGCTGTCCATTGCCGGCCTTGGCCAGCAAAAACATTATTGTCGTGTGTGTTTTTTTTAATTCGCTTGCTATTTGGAAGTAGTAAATACTGATGTGGGGTATGTAAGTGCGCCTAAATTTATTTCGCCCCTATGCCTTGTAAACAGCCAACTACTAGTTGAGTAATATTTATAGGTTTCGATATATTAATGTTAGGCGCACTTACCCCATCCTGGCGCACTTGCCCCGAAACTGACAAATCCATGGAGGTAATAAGTACAACTTCCATGGCCAAATCATCTACGATCATGGAAGTGGTAAATACTGATGTGGGGTAAGTGCGCCTAAATTTATTTCGCCCCTATGCCTTGTAAACAGCCAACTACTAGTTGAGTAATATTTATAGGTTTCGATATATTTATATTAGGCGCACTTACCCCATCCTGGCGCACTTGCCCCAACTGACCTTACGTATTTCCTCACTGTTTGAGAAAAGCATTATATATACCTCGGCCGCAATTGCGATTGCCGGACTCGTACTAATAGAAGGCTTCGCTTCGCTCAGCCTTCTAACTGACTCGTCCGGCAATGCGCTACTTGGCGGCCTCTGAAATAATGTACTATTAAAATCATCGTATTTTTTTTTGCGTGCATTTTTTCGGTATTTTAATGGTTACTATTTGGAATGGAGACAAATGAAATAAACCAATGTTCATTAGAATCCGTTCAGCCGTTCTTAAGTTATAAGTGGTGTAACTAACACGACTTTATTTTCGGCGGACTGGTCGCGTTTTTTCCTAAATGAAAGGTAATATACGGATAATTATGTGAAATTGAGATGTATAATATATCCCTTCAATCGCATAGATCATCAAAGTGTACCTTTGGGCTTGGAATTTTGCGTAAATCCTGAAAATTACAATATCTACCACCCGCGCCATCTATTATCGTAGAGGCTACATAAAACCGTGAGTTATCACCTTAATGTAAATAAATATAGATTATTTACTTCGTTGTGCCAAACTGCAAAAGTGTTAGTTAACGCTTTTGCTCATGGACTTTTCGCAGGTGAACATTCAAGTACTTTTAACTTACCTGAATCACAGTATGCCGCGTGGGGATTATAGCTCAACCAGCAGTGGGCCGTAATAGGCTGTTGTAGTAGTAGTATTATAAATCTGAAAGTGTGTTTATTTGTTTGTTTGATTGATTGTCCTTCCTTCACGTCAAAACGAGTGGAGTGGACCGATTTGGATGAAATTTGGTATGGAGATAGTTTGAGACCCGGGCAGTAACATGCTTTTTATCCCGATATTTCCACGGGAACGGGTTTGCCGCGGGTCAAACCAATTTTTCAATACTTCTATAACTATAACTGTTTATATGTATAGTATCATTGGGTACGCAAATTCTAAGTCTACGCGGGACGAAGTTCGCGGGCATCGGCTAGTAATATTATAAATGCGAAAGTAACTCTGTTTGTCTGTCACCTCTTGACGCTTCAACGGCTGGACAGATTTGGATGAAATTTGGTATGGAGGTAGTTGGAGTCCCGGGAAAGGACATAGACAACTATTTATCCCAGAAAAACGCATAGTTCCCGCGGGAACGCGATAACCGAATTCCATGCGGGCGAAGTCGCGAGCATATGTAAACCAAAATACCTAAATACAGTTAAAAACTTAATGTTGGTAAATTACGAAAGACAAAAGTGTAATTGTAAATGATGTAAAAACCCGAAAATAGGTACACGTTAGCAAAACACGAAACGTAAACTAGCAACACTGCAACCAATTCATAACAAGGCATAACTGGAGTTGATACGCAAAACATTAGACGTGTGTTTCCACAACGAGTTTTGTAGGTAATAATTTTATTAGTGATAGATATATTTAATAATACTTACCTATATAATCAGTGTGATTCCAATCCAACAACCAACGTAACGTAAGTGCCATGTTTATATTCATACTCATATCATTTATTGCCATACCATGTTTTTTACAAGATGTTACAATATTTTCTTAAGTACTAACACTAACATGGACCCTCTGAGGGTGCAGCAATAGTTATTTGTGCAACAAGAGAGCAAAATTGTTTTTTGCTTCGAGTGCTATGTTTGAGGCCTGAGCTAGCGAATGATTCTATAGTTGAATCACGAGCGTTCAGCGAGTGATTCTAGTTTAGAATCTTGAGCTAGCGAAGGACTCAAAGGCACGAGAAGTAAAAGAAATTGCTCTCGGAGTAGCACATACAATTTTTCACCTCAGTAGCGAGAACACATAAAAGGTATACTTGCAAAGAATACTTACATCACGAAAAATATAAAATAACATTTCTTCTTCACTCCTTTCACTCAAATTATTACTTGAATTTCGTGTTTTAAAAGAATTACTTTAAAGTTAGCTATCGAAAATTAAGAAGAAAGACATGATTTGACATGAGAGAATGGCGGCAATTTTCTAAACGTATGTTCGGAAACTAGTACAATGATAAATTTAAAATTTATTCGGTAATATTTGAAAACTTTTAGTTAACTTCAAATTAAAACTTTAGTTTAAAATGATTACAAATAACATAATTATATAAAATATGTCATTTAAAAATTGTAAGATTTTCAGAAGTTAAATCAACGTATAATTTTAATGTCTAAAAATACGGCGGTATTATACTGATGCGTTGCGCGTATCCGAACGTTTCTAGTTCAGTTTTTTTTTTCTACGAAAATAGATTCGCACTAAGACTTGCCTAGTATAAATTCTACCTCTTTTCTTAAAGAAATGAAAAGAAGAGAGCTGATAAAATCGAGATAGTTTGAATTACCTATTGCTATGAGAAGTGGTTACTAGTTAGATGCCGCAGTATGAAATGACCATTCGCATAATCAAATAAAAAAAGCTAAAAAAAAAGCGCGGGAACGATTTAACTGTGGCTGCAAGGCTTAGGCCTTTGCCTTTGCCTGATGGGATAAAAGGATTTAAAAAAAAAACAAATTAAAAAATACTTTGTCTCACTGAGTGAAACAAACACGATTTTGCTCACTAATTTCTGACAGCAAAGTCTACTTGTTCGAGCTGCTGAGGTGAAAAATATTATTTAGAACTAATAAAGAAGAATAGAATGGGGGCTATCGCGTGTGAATTTGCCACTAGAGGCGCTTGTGTCGCGTGAGGTCCAATAACATTCACTTTTCACTGGTTTTTGGCAGGCTTCGTGATATAAATTATATTGTAGAGTAATCCATACTTGCCATACTAATATTATAAATGTGAATGTGTGTTTGTTTGTTTGTTTGTTTGTCCTTCCTTCACGTCGGAACAACGGGACCGATTTGGGTGAAATTTTGTATGAAGATAGTTTGAGACCTCGGGAATAATATAGGATAAGTACTTTTTATCCCGATATTCCCACGGGAACGGGATTTCCACGGGTCAAACCAGTTTTTCAATACTTTTATAACTATAACCATCTATATGTATAGCATCATCGGGTACGCAAAGTCTACCTCTAATATATAAAATTCTCGTGTCACAGTGGTTGTAACCGAACTCCTCCGAAACGGCTCGACCGATTCTTATGAAATTTGGAGTGTATGTTCAGTAGGTCTGAGAATAGGACGTAAGCTATTTTTCACACCCACCCCGAAAAAAATCCAAGGTGGTACGAAGTCCGCGGGGTCAGCTAGTCTTCTATAAATATAAAACAAGGAATCTATAGGTATGTATACACGGTGGGTCAGAAAATATGGCAAATAATTAACCCACCGTATCGGCTATCGATTCTAAGTATATTGTATAGGTCTTTAATATTTTTTGAGTTGGTAAAAATAAAATGTATATGGGATTGGTTGTGTGAGCGACGCCTGAATCCTATACAAAAGATATTTTTTTACCAACTCAAAAAAAATTAAAGACCTATACAATATACTTAGAATCGATAGCCGATACTGTGGGTTAATTATTTGCCATATTTTCTGACCCACCATGTATATAAAACAACTGACTGATCGATCAACGCAGAGCCGAAACTACTGGTCGTAGAGAGCTCAAATTTGGTATGCAGGTTCCTTAGGGAACGTAGGGGAGCACTAAGAGAGGATTTTGCGAAATTCCCACGGGAACGGGAAAAACGGGATTAAAAATTTATTATTTCTGCGCATTCGAAGTTGCGGGGAAAAGCTAGTGGTTAATAAATTCGATCATATAGGTAGCACGACACAATTCAATTCAATTCAATCATTTATTCAGCAAATTGGCCACATAGCGGCACTTTTACACGTCAGAAAAAGAATTTACCAGCGCTTCCTAGACCCATTGCTTGAGAAGAAGCGCCGCAACAAACTCAAGCAGAAGGCTTTTTTTCAAAATTTCTACATGATTACAAAATTTACATTACATGTATAAAATATTATACATACACAACTTGGAAGGCGCTCGGTGAAGCGCTATAGCCGTCGACGCATTCTATTATTGCTTTCACGCGCCTTCTAAGTTGTGTAATGCTAAATGCAGTAATGTCTATGGACCTCAACCTGCAACACACATGGGTTTGTTTTTTGAGCGCCAGACGGGCGGTCGCTCGCTCGGCATAAAAATGGCTGTTGTCCTTGACTTTTTAAATATTATTTCAGCTAAGTTATTAAAGCATTCTGTGGAGTGCTCGATTAAGATCGAATAAGAGGATTTTAGTAAAAGTCATTTTAAGATGAGAGGTAATAAGGGATCTTCCGTATCCCTAAATAACGATTTAGGTACCAATCGCTTAAAAGTAAAACTTTCCTACCTTGTTACTTGTATTACTTAAGTAGGTAATATCGAATCATTATCGAATTGGATAAAACTGTAATGATAGATGTAAGTATGGAATAAATAAAATAAAATAAATAAAAAATAACGTAAGTACTACT
The DNA here is from genome assembly GCA_963971205.1 of Aethes cnicana. Taxonomy (NCBI): domain Eukaryota; kingdom Metazoa; phylum Arthropoda; class Insecta; order Lepidoptera; family Tortricidae; genus Aethes; species Aethes cnicana. Next base: position 7,327,734 of record OZ020299.1, read on the forward strand.
TCAGCCTATTTGCGTCCCACTGCTGGGCACAGGCCTCCTCTCATCACGAGAGGGTTGGGCTATAGTCCCCACGCGGGCCCAGTGCGGATTGGGGACTTCACACATATCTTTGAATTAAAGAAAGTAGGTACCTACGTTTATGTTTTATTCGGGGAAATGGAATTTGAAGGAAGAAGATTGGGACCGCCTTCCGAAAGAATCTGCGTTCGTCAAGGGCGGATCCAGCTTTCGACTCAGGGGGGGGGGGGTCACGTCATACAACCCCCCCCCCTTTTCGCGTCATGGGTTAAAAATACATTAATAGCAGTAGACCTAGTCCTGCCCAGGGGGTGGGTCATGACCCCCATGACCCCCCCCCCCTGGATCCGCCCTTGGCGTTAGTTAAAATAGAGACAAAGATTATGAAATTAATATAATAAAGCTGAATGTGTGTTTGGATGTTTAGATGTTTGGATGTTTGTTGCTCAATCACGCTAAAACGGCTCAAACATTTTGCATGAAATTTGGCAAACAGATAGATTGTAACCTGGAATAAGCTATAGGCGACATATTATCACGGAAATCCCGGAAACTCATTAGAGGGACCCCGGAAGAGGACTTTGGATAGATATCTCGGGAATCCCATAAATCCCGTAATCCCGGAAAAAGTTTGAAAAGTCTCCAGGAAAAAGGGCTTTGGAAATATAGTGTTAAATTCCCTGCAGACGAAGTCGGGGGTAAAAGCTCGTAAGTTATATACATAGTTTAGTTTTAAGAGCCGTGGTGGGCTAGTGGTTCGACCTACCGCCTCTCATGCAGAGGGTCGGGCGTTCGATTCCGGCTCGCACCTCTAAGTTTATATTATGCGCAAAATTCAATTTGAATTTACCACTGAACTTTTCGGTAAGGAAAACATCGTGAGGAAACATGCCCGGAGGTTACGTACGGGTTTTCCCGTACTATCCCATTTGGAGCAAAACAACACAAAGTTAGTTGGAATTCCCAGACGAACACGTTATACCCAAACGACTAGAGGAATTGAAGCCGTGGTGGCCTAGTGGTTCGATCTACCGCCTCTCATGCCGAGGGTCGGGGGTTCGATTCCAGCTCAAACCTCTAAGTTTACTTATGTGCGAAATTCAATTTGAATTTACCATTGAGCTTTTCGGTAAAGAAAACATCGTGAGGAAACCTGCACGCATCTGCGAAGTAATCCAAAGATGTGTGTGAAGTCCCCTATCCGCAGTGGGCCCGCGTGGAGATTATAGAGCCCAAACCCTCTCGTGATGAGAGGACCCCTGTGCCCAGCAGTGGGACGCAAATAGGCTGTAGCAGTAGTAGAGTAGAGGAATAAATTGAATCAAGTTTTTAAATCAAGAAAAAATTACGTCAGAATTGAGTACAAATTAAGTAAGTACCTACTTGTACTAAGACGTGACGTAATTATTGTAAATTTAATAAATAACTACATATTTGCAAAAATATAAAACCCGACCGCAAACGAACTTTAGATTTCACATATATGGCGATTGGAACTATTACATTGGAACTAAGGCGGAAATTTTTATTACTAGTGCACTATCATGGAGTGTTACACAATAAGGTTTACAATCCATTAGCACTATACCCCGTTCGCGTTAAGAAAATAGTGACTCATCAGTGCAACTGCAGGGTAAGGGCGTATTCATAATGGAGAGAAATTAAACATTTTTTTCAAATCCTTAAATAAGTGTAATAGAAAAATAATAAAATATCAGTGATTTTACACATGTTATAAAATATTCATTATAATTAATAATTAAAAATGTCAATTTAAACTAATATTAGTATTTTTTAATGTCAACTTAAACGCTATATTAGTAGAGTAACACATTTCAACAAATGGTAAAAAAATAAATACTAAAATAAATAAAAATACAAAATTGTCTTAAAACTAAGTACTTAAATCGCTAATCACTATCGCTAGATTCGTCCCTTACATTTATTACAAATGAATTTTGTTCTGCGTATTCCATGACGTCATCCAAATTCCACATGGTATTTCAATATATATATCCAACCACACTTTTGTTTTTACGTGTCCGGCGTTTACCCACGTTTCGTCGAGATAGTAAATGGTTCTATTAGCGTTTCTATATTCTTTTATTTGTCTGAAGTATTTTCGCCTCCATAAAACAATATCTTCTCTTTCCACTAACAATGTTCTACTATCTTGTTTATTGAAATCAAAACCAAGCTCGTGCAGTATTTTGTGAAGTGTTGTACGTTTGAAAACAGGAATTTCTTCATCAGCTTCGCAAAGTGTCATTATTTTGTCCAATGTTGGATACTCGTTATTGAAATATAAAGAGTGTACTTTTCTCCTTATGGCACATTTGTCGAGTTCATCTAATTTATCGACCGTGGATAGTCGAGCTCTTTTTTTCACTGGTGATTTCAATATATTAGTTTCTTTTTGCTCTTTGATAATTTTATAAACAGTATTTTCGGACACACCGCATGCACTTGCAGTTTTAATTACTATGCTCTCCACAGTCTCATTTAAATCAGTCTTTTTGAAATACTTAAAAACATTGTAAATTACGCGTCTCTCTCCGCTATGTATAATTGATCCACTTTTATTTTTTTTTAATGGGTGAGATATCCATTTTCCAAAAATTTTAAACAAGTAATACGCAAAATACACAACCGATCTCTTCGAAGGTCTGACTGCAACTGAGCACTGTGAACTCGCCTTACTAATTTCTAGCGTTCTAATTGGCTAGGGGGCGTGGATGGCCGGCAGTCGGTGATGAGTCACTATTTTCTTAACGCGAACAGGGTATAGAGCGCATGGGTCTTCATGTGCCGGCAGCTGGGTGCGGGGCCGCGCCGCGCCGCCGCCGCCGCCTGTTCGCGTGGCTGCGCGCGCGCACCCGCCAGGCCGATAATGCGCCGACGAGCAGGGCATTGACTCTTGTAATAGCTGTTGAGTCTCATGACATAGATATTTTCGCGGACTCGAGTGGTAATTTTTGCAGGAAATGTATTATATTTCTAAATAATTATTTGACGTATTCTACTTCTGTTATTTGACATTTGATAGATTTTTTGTAATTTTTATTGTAATTAAGTAAATTATTTATACAAAATTGGAATTGTGACTAGCATATAAGCGATTTGGTGTAAGACACTGTAAGCTTCTAATGCGTTTGAATAAATGAAATGAAATATATTATAGGTATATAGTTTTGTGATCCATTCATTCAACCCATCATTTTGATACCTCGCTCGATAGGCTTTGGCCTTTGTATTTGTATAAGAATCTTCGTGAATTTTGGTTTAAATATTAACGACAGAAAAAATACGGGTC
>OZ020299.1:7331264-7493264 GCA_963971205.1 Aethes cnicana
GACGATTCACCTTAATGTAAATAAATATAGATTATTTACTTCGTTGTGCCAAACTGCAAAAGTATTATTTAACGCTTTTGCTCATGGACTTTTCGCAGGTGAACATTCAAGTACTTCTAACTTACCTGAATCACAGTATGCCGCGTGGGGATTATAGCTCAACCAGCAGTGGGCCGTAATAGGCTGTTGTAGTAGTAGTATTATAAATCTGAAAGTGTGTTTATTTGTTTGTTTGTTTGTTTGATTGTCCTTCCTTCACGTCAAAACGAGTGGAGTGGACCGATTTGGATGAAATTTGGTATGGAGATAGTTTGAGACCCGGACAATAACATGCTTTTTATCCCGATATTTCCACGGGAATGGGTTTGCCGCGGGTCAAACCAATTTTTCAATACTTCTATAACTGTAACTGTTTATATGTATAGTATCATTGGGTACGCAAATTCTAAGTCTGCGCGGGACGAAGTTCGCGGGCATCGGCTAGTAATATAAATGCGAAAGTAACTCTGTTTGTCTGTCACCTCTTTACGCTTCAACGGCTGGACCGATTTGGATGAAATTTGGTATTTTCATAATTGGAGTCCCGGGAAAGGACATAGACAACTATTTATCCCAGAAAAACGCATAGTTCCCGCGGGAACGCGATAACCGAATTCCATGCGGGCGAAGTCGCGAGCATATGTAAACCAAAATACCTAAATACAGTTAAAAACTTAATGTTGGTAAATTACGAAAGACAAAAGTGTAATTGTAAATGATGTAAAAACCCGAAAATAGGTACACGTTAGCAAAACACGAAACGTAAACTAGCAACACTGCAACCAATTCATAACAAGGCATAACTGGAGTTGATACGCAAAACATTAGACGTGTGTTTTCACAACGAGTTTTGTAGGTAATAATTTTATTAGTGATAGATATATTTAATAATACTTACCTATATAATCAGTGTGATTCCAATCCAACAACCAACGTAACGTAAGTACCATGTTTATATTGAACTCATATCATTTATTGCCAAACCATGTTTTTTACAATTTGTTACAATATTTTCTTAAGTACTAACACTAACATGGACCCTATGAGGGTGCAGCAAAATATTATTTAGAACTAATAAAGAAGAATAGAATGGGGGCTATCGCGTGTGAATTTGCCACTAGAGGCGCTTGTGTCGCGTGAGGTCCAATAACATTCACTTTTCACTGGTTTTTGGCAGGCTTCGTGATATAAATTATATTGTAGAGTAATCCATACTAATATTATAAATGTGAATGTGTGTTTGTTTGTTTGTTTGTCCTTCCTTCACGTCGGAACAACGGGACCGATTTGGGTGAAATTTGGTATGAAGATAGTTTGAGACCTCGGGAATAATATACGATACTTTTTATCCCGATATTCCCACGGGAACGGGATTTCCACGGGTCAAACCAGTTTTTCAATACTTCTATAACTATAACCATCTATATGTATAGCATCATCGGGTACACAAAGTCTATCTAATATATAAAATTCTCGTGTCACAGTGTTTGTAACCGAACTCCTCCGAAACGGCTCGACCGATTCTTATGAAATTTGGAGTGTATGTTCAGTAGGTCTGAGAATAGGACGTAAGCTATTTTTCACACCCACCCCGAAAAAAATCCAAGGTGGTACGAAGTCCGCGGGGTCAGCTAGTCTTCTATAAATATAAAACAAGGAATCTATAGGTATGTATACACGGTGGGTCAGAAAATATGGCAAATAATTAACCCACCGTATCGGCTATCGATTCTAAGTATATTGTATAGGTCTTTAATATTTTTTGAGTTGGTAAAAAAAAAATGTATATGGGATTGGTTGTGTGAGCGACGCCTGAATCCTATACAAAATATATTTTTTTACCAACTCAAAAAAAATTCAAGACCTATACAATATACTTAGAATCGATAGCCGATACTGTGGGTTAATTATTTGCCATATTTTCTGACCCACCATATATATAAAACAACTGACTGATCGATCAACGCAGAGCCGAAACTACTGGTCGTAGAGAGCTCAAATTTGGTATGCAGGTTCCTTAGGGAACGTAGGGGAGCTAGGCTAGCTAAGAGAGGATTTGGCGAAATTCCCACGGGAACGGGAAAAAACGGGATTAAAAAATTATTATTTCTGCGCATTCGAAGTTGCGGGGAAAAGCTAGTGGTTAATAAATTCGATCATATAGGTAGCACGACACAATTCAATTCAATTCAATCATTTATTCAGCAAATTGGCCACATAGCGGCACTTTTACACGTCAGAAATAGTTATTTGTTATGCAAGGCTGCAAAGTTGTTGTTTGCTGTGAGTGCGTGATTGAGACCCGAGTGAACGAAGGATTCTAGGGTTGAACCACGAGCGAAGCGAGTGGTTCAAATATAGAATCCTGAGTGTAACGAGGGTTTCAAGGCACGAGACAGCAAACGACTTTGCTGCTGAGCGCAACACGAAATGTTTCACCTCACGCGCGATTTTTCGGGAAGAAGTCTTAGTTCGGCGTCAAGTACAGTTTGTGCTAACTCTGGAGGAGTTAAATTCGTATCTTCATCGCTAGAATCGCTCATATTTTCTTTATTACTTCGTATAGGTATTCTAAATTACAAAACAGCAATTTAAAACTTCTTTTAATGTTTTTTTTTCCGGAGGTTGCGTTCCAAATCACTCCTACTCGTACTTCAAGATTCAATTTCAATTATTCATTGAATACAGTTAAAATATACACACATTTAAGTATTTTTGTGATAAAACATAGTGAAATAATGAAATACATCTGAAACGGTGTATTATTAATATAATTTTATTAATGATGATATTAAGTAAATTGAACCTTTATTTTAATAAAACTCTCACGACGAATTGCGTTTCAGAACGTATCGTTGTTTTTTTATTGTGACAGTGGCGTCATGCGTCGTTCGAATTTCAAAAACACTTTCCACGCTAGCGGATAAAAACAACTTTTGCGCTCGGATATCAATCTGCAAAACGACCACTTTCGAGCCAGTGAGGTGAAAAAGAATTTACCAGCGCTTCCTAGACCCATTGCTTGAGAAGAAGCGCCGCAACAAACTCAAGCAGAAGGCCTTTTTTCAAAATTTCTACATGATTACAAAATTTACATTACATGTATAAAATATACATACACAACTTGGAAGGCGCTCGGTGAAGCGCTATAGCCGTCGACGCAGTCTATTATTGCTTCCACGCGCCTTCTAAGTTGTGTAATGCTAATGCAGTAATGTCTATGGTACTCAACCTGCAACACACATGGGTTTGTTTTTTGAGCGCCAGACGGGCGGTCGCTCGCTCGGCATACAAATGGCTGTTGTCCTTGACTTTTTAAATTTTATTTCAGCTAAGTTATTAAAGCATTCTGTGGAGTGCTCGATTAAGATCGAATAAGAGGATTTTAGTAAAAGTCATTTTAAGATGAGAGGTAATAAGGGATCTTCCGTATCCCTAAATAACGATTTAGGTACCAATCGCTTAAAAGTAAAACTTTCCTACCTTGTTACTTGTATTACTTAAGTAGGTAATATCGAATCATTATCGAATTGGATAAAACTGTAATGATAGATGTAAGTATGGAATAAATAAAATAAAATAAATAAAAAATAACGTAAGTACTACTTCAGCCTATGTGCGTCCCACTGCTGGGCACAGGCCTCCTCTCATCACGAGAGGGTTGGGCTATAGTCCCCACGCGGGCCCAGTGCGGATTGGGGACTTCACACATATCTTTGAATTAAAGAAAGTAGGTACCTACGTTTATGTTTTATTCGGGGAAATGGAATTTGAAGGAAGAAGATTGGGACCGCCTTCCGAAAGAATCTGCGTTCGTCAAGGGCGGATCCAGCTTTCGACTCAGGGGGGGGTCACGTCATACAACCCCCCCCCCTTTTCGCGTCATGGGTTAAAAATACATTAATAGCAGTAGACCTAGTCCTGCCCAGAGGGTGGGTCATGACCCCCATGACCCCCCCCCCCCTGGATCCGCCCTTGGCGTTAGTTAAAATAGAGACAAAGATTATGAAATTAGGTTATAATATTATTTATCTTACTAATATAATAAAGCTGAATGTGTGTTTAGATGTTTGGATGTTTGTTGCTCAATCACGCTAAAACGGCTCAAACATTTTGCATGAAATTTGGCAAACAGATAGATTGTAACCTGGAATAAGCTATAGGCGACATATTATCACGGAAATCCCGGAAACTCATTAGAGGGACCCCGGAAGAGGACTTTGGATAGATATCTCGGGAATCCCATAAATCCCGTAATCCCGGAAAAAGTTTGAAAAGTCTCCAGGAAAAAGGGCTTTGGAAATATAGTGTTAAATTCCCTGCAGACGAAGTCGGGGGTAAAAGCTCGTAAGTTATATACATAGTTTAGTTTTAAGAGCCGTGGTGGCCTAGTGGTTCGATCTACCGCCTCTCATGCCGAGGGTTGGGGGTTCGATTCCAGCTCAAACCTCTAAGTTTACTTATGTGCGAAATTCAATTTGAATTTACCATTGAGCTTTTCGGTAAAGAAAACATCGTGAGGAAACCTGCACGCATCTGCGAAGTAATCCAAAGATGTGTGTGAAGTCCCCTATCCGCACTGGGCCCGCGTGGAGATTATAGAGCCCAAACCCTCTCGTGATGAGAGGACCCCTGTGCCCAGCAGTGGGACGCAAATAGGCTGTAGCAGTAGTAGAGTAGAGGAATAAATTGAATCAAGTTTTTTAATCAAGAAAAAATTACGTCAGAATTGAGTACAAATTAAGTAAGTACCTACTTGTACTAAGACGTGACGTAATTATTGTAAATTTAATAAATAACTCGATATTTGCAAAAATATAAAACCCGACCGCAAACGAACTTTTGATTTCACATATATGGCGATTGGAACTATTACATTGGAACTAAGGCGGAAATTTTTATTACTAGTGCACTATCATGGAGTGTTACACAATAAGGTTTACAATCCATTAGCACTAGAGCGCATGGGTCTTCATGTGCCGGCAGCTGGGTGCGGGGCTGCGCGCGCGCACCCGCCAGGCCGATAATGCGCCGACGAGCAGGGCATTGGCTCTTGTAATAGCTGTTGAGTCTCATGACATAGATATTTTCGCGGACTCGAGTGGTAATTTTTGCAGGAAATGTATTATATTTCTAAATAATTATTTGACGTATTCTACTTCTGTTATTTGACATTTGATAGATTTTTTGTAATTTTTATTGTAATTAAGTAAATTATTTATACAAAATTGGAATTGTGACTAGCATATAAGTGATTTGGTGTAAGACACTGTAAGCTTCTAATGCGTTTGAATAAATGAAATGAAATATATTATAGGTATATAGTTTTGTGATCCATTCATTCAACCCATCATTTTGATACCTCGCTCGATAGGCTTTGGCCTTTGTATTTGTATAAGAATCTTCGTGAATTTTGGTTTAAATATTAACGAAAGAAAAAATACGGGTCAAAAACTTTTGGATAATTTAACTGACGCGTATTAATTTGTTTTTTTTTTCAGTAATTCTAGCGTACCTACTGGTTAATCATAATCACAAAAAAAAAACAGCGTTTCGTTCCAACGAAAGCTCCCAGTCGGCTTTATTTTCTCCGCCATCTTGAACTATTATCCTGATTTTTTATCAAATTTACAAAAAAAAAGCATAACAAATTATATACTAAAACCATTCTCGGGAACCATTGCACTCTATCTATTTGTGATGACCGCAACTAAATTAGTTCAGCCAAACGTGAGATAATCGCGAACAAACATACATACAGGTCAAACTGAGAACCTCCTTTTTTAAGTCGTTTAAAAAGGAAAATAATTGCGTTTTTGTATGAGAGTAGCTTTGACTGGCTCATTTTAATTAATAGATTACTCATTGAATGATAACAGTGGCCTTTAGGTACATAAGCATGGCGTCATAGTCATTAATATGTGTGCTGGACCTTATCTTATCTTGAGACTGTGGGGTCCTTGCGGATACACTTCGACCCATTGGGATCTTTTGTGTAATTACCCCTCTCCTTGCAGCTAATCCATTGCTTCCTCCACCTTCACCAATAGGTTAATGATGGAGTGCAATGGTAGTGCTTTGAAATCCCCTGGTTCAGGGTAACCGCTACCTAGGGGATTCATCCTGAGCCTGGCGAGTGCGTCACATTCGCACAGGATGTGTCGCATTGACTCATCCTCTTCGCCACACATTCTGCAAGCTATATCGGTACATAGTCCCATCTTCACTAATTGGCTTCTAACGAAGTGACCCGTAAACGCTCCAACTATATATCGCAGCTGTCTGCTGAGACTTAGGAGTTTCCTAGTCCTGCCTGAGTTAACTCTTTCGATGAAGAGTTTAGAATGCCTTAGACCAGACATGGCTATCCACTCTTGCTGGTGTTTATCCTTGGTGTGGTCATTTATGGCAGTTTTAATGGTACCCGACGAGAGCCCCACATATGGTTCGGGTCTGGACCTTAATCCATAACTATAAAGCTCCAAGTGTCACGATATTAACGCACCCGCCAACGGACGGAGTGATAAAAATTGACCGGACGTTAAAATAAATGAATTTAGGTATTGGTACCTAGTTTATTTATAGCATTATAAAAGATTAACTGTGAAGTGTGATGTGAACTCAGTCAATGAGTTCATAACGAAGTTTTGAAATACTAAAAATCTATGCGAAATGTATTTAAGTTGGTACTTATTATTACTTAATTTATTCGTTAATCTTTCATGTTGTATGCTTTCACCAATGAAGTAATCATCATGAAAACTTGCCTATTTGCGTCCCACTGCTGGGCACAGGCCTCCTCTCATCACGCGAGGGTTTGGGCTATACTTTAGTCCCCACGCGGGCCCAGTGTGGATTGGGGACTTCACACACATCTTTGAATTACTTCGCAGATGCGTGCAGGTTTCCTCACGGTGCTTTTCTTTCACCGAAAAGCTCCGTGGTAAGTTCAAATTGAATTTCGCACATAAGTAAAGTTAGACGTCTGAGCTGGAATCGAACCCCCGAACCTCGGCATGAGAGGCGCCGGTAGGTCGATTCACTAGGCCACCACGGCTTCAATTCCTCTAGTCGTTTTGGTATAAATGTGTTCGTCTGGGAATTCCAACTAACATGTGTTGTTTTGCTCCAAATGGGAAGTACGGGAAAACCTGTACGATAACCTCAATGTCGTCAGAGCTTCGACCCGACGGAATAATAGCAATATGTTATCTCTTTTTATTCGGTTTTTAGTTAGTTACAGTGAAGTGTATTATTTTTGTATACATGTGCGATATTTTCAATTCAATTGGATTGCATCTATAGATCTACTTATCTTAGGTTTTTAATTCACTTGGCTTTTCAGGGTAGGAAGTAATAGATAGTTTTACTTGCATGGTTTTGTGGTGCCATAAGTTAAGGATTCACAATCAGCCGGAGAAAAATGGCCCGTCAAAACGGGTGCCCGAACGGCTCGGGCACCCGTTTGGCGCCCAGTACATTTGATACTTAAGTCCTATAGTGTTAGGTTTACTTTTGTATAAAATATTTATCTTGACACATATTATAAAAACCGGCCAGGTGTGTGTCGGGCCACGCGCAAAGTATAGGGTTCCGAAGTTGAGGATGCCCACAGTACCTTTCTAAGACTTATTAGCATCTAGCCTGTGGTATGACGTGCCCGCCCGACGCCCCTGCCGCTCGAGAAAAATCATTGGTTTTTTAATCATTTCATAAGTTGGTCGACTATGATTCGTAAGTTTGTACAGCCTACTTAGCTGTGATAGTTTTCCTTTCAACTACGTTATACCTATATGCCATACGCACTACTACGTACGTTATATATAAAAATATATTTCTAAATTTTATTGTACCACTTTGTCAGCGTAACTAATATGCATATTCATGCCAAATTACAGCTTTCTAGAACTAAGCATTTTCGAGCAATAGTGCGGACAGACGGACGGACGGACGGACGGACATGGCGAAACTATAAAGGTTCCTTGTAGACTTCGGAAACCTAAAAAGGCGTTATTATAATATTGGAACGTATTTATAGTTTGCTCCATATATTTTGACATATTCTGTTAGGCACTATTCGTCCATATGTTATTACTAGCTTTTTCCCGCGAATTCGTACGCGCCTAAACATTAAAATGTAAAAATCCCATATTTCCCGTTCCCGTGGGAATATCGGGAAATCCTTTCATAGTGCTCCCCTACGCTCCCCAAGGAACGTGCATGCCAAATTTCATCTCTCTACGAAGATCCCCGCGACTACCTACGCGCCTTAAAATGTAATAAACCCATTTTTTCCCGTTCCCGTAGGAATTTCGGGAAGTCCTTTCTTAGTGCTCCCCTACGCTCCCCAAGGAACCTGCATGCCAAATTTCAGCTCTCTACGACCAATAGTTTCGGCTCTGCGTTGATATGTCAGTCAGTCAGTCAGTCAATCAGTCAGTCAATCAGTCAGTCAGTCAGTCAGTCAGTTTCTTCTTTTATATATTTAGATAGGTCAATGTCTTTTATCCGATTTCACCGCGCTAACTCAGAATATACCTTCCACCTCACTAGCTCGAAAAATGGTAAGGTTCCAAGATAAGATGACGAAATACTCAATACTCAATACTCAATACTCAATCGTTTATTGCATTCCACATGTGTTACAGTTGTTAATAATAATATACATTGTATAAGGATCAATGTGGACCCTGGTGGGCACAGCAATTTTGGAGAGGCTGCTAACTACGTATTTACATATATTTATATAAGCTAAATCTTATCATCTAGGAATTCTTTTACAGTATAGTAAACTTTTGAGTTCAAAATTTGCTTTAATTTTTTGTTGAAAGTTGTATCATTACTTTCGTTTTTTAATCTTTCAGGTAATTTATTAAAAATTTTAATTGACATTACGTATGGACTAGATGAATGCATGGACAGTTGTGAGGATGGTAACCTGAGCCTATTTTGATATCTTAATGAATGTGTTGTAGCGAGGTGTTCCCGTGTAGTATAGAAGTTTTTATATTTCCGGACAAATTTGCATATCTCTAAAATGTAAATGGATGGAAGTGTCAGAATCTCATGCTTTTGGAAGTAGGGTTTGCAGCTATCTGTTGTTTGGATATTAACAAGGATGCGGATCAGTCTTTTCTGTAAGGTAAACAGGGTTTGCGCGTCTGTGCTGTTTCCCCAGAGCACGACGCCGTAGCTGAGCCAGGCGTACGCGTATGCGTAGTAAGTAACCATCGCTGTTTGCATATCAGTGGTCTTTTTGACTTCACGTAGCGCATAGGCAAATCTAGATATTTTCGTTCTTATTTTTTGGACATGTGATTTCCAATTTATATGCTTGTCTATGTTTATACCGAGGAGACTAAATTCGTTGACAACTTCTAATTGAACACCATTATAAGTAAAATTTACGGGTATTGGATTTTTTTGGTGAGGATGAAAAGTCATAATTTTTGTTTTTTGAAAATTTATATCTAGGCTATGATCTTGCATCCAGTCCGTTACTATATTTAGTGATGAGTTAAGTTTAGTGTTTAAGTTTGTAAGTTGCAAATCGCACTTGTAAGTTGTATGAGTATTTGGGGCTCTATTTGAAGACTTAAAGGTGCTTACCCACTAGACCGTACCATACCATGACCGTAACCGTAACTTTACCAAAGTGCTCATACGTTACAGTGGGCATGGACACTATAACGTATGAGCACCGTTGTATACCAAAGTTACGGTTACGGTCATGGTATGGTACGGTCTAGTGGGTAAGCACCTTAAATAGGGACAGAGAGATTCCCTATAGCCTCGCTCTCGCGTCACGGCGCTCAAGTTGAACTTTAAGGCTAGCTGCTTAAAGTTCGGTTGCAACGCCGCGATGCGTTAGCCATGCTATATAGGGAACTAGCTTCTGCCCGCGGATTCGCCCGCGTGGAATTCGGTTATCGCGCTCCCGCGGGAACTATGCGCTTTTCCAGGGTAAAAAGTAGCCTATGTCCTTTCCCGGGACTCCAACTATCTCCATACCAAATTTGAACCAAATCGATCCAGCGGTTGAAGCATGAAGACGTAACAGACAGACAGACACATAGACAGAGCTACTTTCGCATTTATAATATTACCTATAATATATGGATTTCTTCCGAACATTCAAACGCCTGCAGAAATTTGAATAGCAAACATTATAATACACGTATTGCTACACTGCTTTAAGTGCATAACTTATCGTGGTATCCCAGATTTCATCCCGTTAAGGCTAGAAATCCGGGATAAAAACTATCCTATGTCCTTCCTCGGGCTTCTAACTATATCTATACCAAAATTCAAGTCAATCGGTCAAGCCGTTTTAGCGTGAAGAGGTAACAGACAGACAGACAGACATAGTTACTTTCGCATTTATAATATTAGTATGGATGTCCCTGTCCCTATTAAGACTTCAAATAGAGCCCCTGGATGAACTTTGTTTGAAGCTTATCATTCTAATAAGTAATAATAATAAGAAGAAATACATTTATTCACACGACATGTGACACACAAAACACGAAAAAAAAAACAAAGGAACAAACATGAAAAAGAAAAGAAAACGGAAAAGAAATGGAAAAATAGAGAAAAAAATACAATCAATTTATATTATGTGTGTCATTGCGGCAATTCGTTTCGGTCTACCGTTTTAATCATGAATCGTATTTGAAATCACAACGTAACTGACGGAACGGTTTCGTCTGTTAACAGGGACGTAACGTGAGTGGTTGCAGAACGTACAGTAAGACACTGTCTAACATGAACCGTTCGTCGATAAACCAGTGGCGCAGCTGTGGTGCCGATGACAGCGACAGTGACAACTCGGAGTCATCCGCCAGGTAAGGTTTTTATAGTACCTACATTACAGACTCACCTCACCTTCGGTTCGGGCCACAAACACCTGCGATCTGGGACAATAACGAATTACCGCCCGTGGTTTGTCTAAAGTTTTTACGTCTTGCCTTGGCATCATTACGATACAGGTGCAAGATGGGTGCAAGTAATAAAAATGGATGTCACATCACATTTCGCCACGAATTGGGCGATCCCGTCTAACCTAAACCACAGAATATTTAATAGTACTACATACAGAATGGCCACGGAATCACCCGCCTGAATCTAGCCGGCGCGCAACTCGCCCTTACCGTCCGTCATTTGTTTCATCCGAAGATGGAGAGTGGATCACTGGCCCGCGTAGTGTTACACACACATTTACAAGTGTACAGACGTCCTCGCACGCAAACATTGACACTTCATTCGAATTGTGTTCGAAATCGTGCTTTTATAGGCCGTGCCCTAAATTCCTGTTTGCGGGTTTACTACCAGCAGACCATCTCTACTCGCTCCTCGAAAGACAAAGGGAAACTGATAACGTGAGCCTAATGGTTTCATTGCCTCAGTCGTCAGTTTGCTTGAGGGCAAGTACCTATAGCTGCTTAAAGTTCGGCAGCAACGCTGCGACGCGTGAGCGATCCTATAGGGAATCTCCCTGTCCCTAATTAAGACTTCGAATATAAGTATATCGCCCCAGTAGATAAATTAGTCCGCACACAGCATTTCCATCAGTCTGGCATCAATCTCGGTTGATGAAATGGATTGATGAGATACTTACTGACCGTGTAACCCTAGCCTAGACTAAGAAACATGAATTGATTTTACTGTAATTATTTATTTAGCTCATACGATAGTCAGCTTGAAGTTCTGCCTAGGGCGGACGGAGTCGCGGAAACCGACGTTTCTCGTCAAAACCAATGACGGTGCCGACCGAAATCTCTCCGACTATAAGTAGTCACAGAATAAGTAATAGTACTAACGTACTCATGATTTACTCCGAAAGTTGGCAACGTCGCAAATAGTTGTCAAATATTTCGCTGTTTTCATTAATTTCTGAATATTATCCACTAAATGAAAACATGAATTATCGCTCTATGGTTGAATAAAACATTAAGTATGGATTGCAACAATTATCATAGGAACACGAAATTTTTAGGATTATGGAAGTACTATCTTTTGAAAACTTTCCATCGCAATTTCCATGCATTTTAATGTGAGTAATGTTATCATTTGAATGCCTAACCAACAAATATAAAACGAGACGCGTCATTCAACCATAGAATGATAACTTCTTTTTTAATTCAGTAATATTGAGCCATTAATAAAAACAGCGAAACATTTGACAGCTATATGGGACGTTGCCAACTTGCGGGATAAACCCTTAAGCAAATGGTTCACTTTTCTCCCAGGTTGTAAATTTGTTGTTTAGATCCTACGGTCGTGCCGAGCGGTGGCCGTGCAGCCAATGCGACAAGGACTATGCTACCAAGTCCAACCTGATGCGGCACTTCCATGCCTCGCACACAACGCGCCAGACCACCGTCGCTCGCAGGTCAGTACCACAGCGCAATCTTTATAGTTCCAAAAGTGGACACCAAAATGGGTAGACTGGGGGCGCTGCGGTTGCCACTCCAGTCAAGCCACCTAGGCGGATAGTCTGCAGTAGCGCCTTCAGATGGCGCTGCTGAGGCAAAAACGCACTGAAAATGGTTGTGAGGCGAGTGTGTTTTGTTTTGTTACTTA
Source organism: Aethes cnicana (assembly GCA_963971205.1). NCBI lineage: Eukaryota > Metazoa > Arthropoda > Insecta > Lepidoptera > Tortricidae > Aethes > Aethes cnicana. Next base: position 7,343,886 of record OZ020299.1, read on the forward strand.
TCAAATCAGCTGGACACGTTTTCAACTGTTTCGCCATATAAGATTGCGCTCCTTACCCAAGCACAACACATTCCACACTCCATACTTCCATGGTCAACCAAAGAGACCTAGTTGTAAGTACCTATATAGTCGATTTCAGATCCGCTAGTTGGCGCTGTCGTCGTGCACACTGCCATACGAGTACAGACTGAACAGAATCCGCACACTAATACAAGACAGTGTACAAATACGTGCGCGTGCCTGCGTGAACCTGTTTAGAGTTGGCGGACGGAACGAGCCCGCGCGAATTAACTACTCGTATTGTACGTAGTAGTAGTTTATGTAACTGCTACATAATGAAGGTCTAATTATGCACAGTTGCATTATTAAAATTTATCTACACTCTTTTTATAAAAAAATGCTTCAAAAGCTGTCCACAATGGCGGCAATTCGAATACGTCAGCGTTGTTAGAGTTTGCCACCACGCTCTGCTACAATAAGCGTCTCACATTCGATTATCAAAAAGCATAGACTAAATAGAGCCGACATTTGAATTTGGAACAAACTTTCGTTCTGTATGACTGAAGAATGTAGGAGAGTATGGAGGGTTGATGTAAAGGTGCGCAATCTTTATAGTTCCAAAAGTGGACACCAAATCGGGTAGGTTGGGGGCGCTGCGGTCGTTACAAGTGTCAAGCCACCTAGGCGGATAGTCTGCGGTAGCGCCTTCAGACGGCGTTGCTGAGGCGAATACACGGAGAAAACGTTTGTGAGGAGAGTGTGTTTTGTTTTGTTGCTTATCAAGTTGCAAGTTGTAAACGTGTCCAGCGTGTACTGTTCGCCATATAAGGTTGCGCTCTTTACCAAGACACATTCCACACTCCATAGTAGGCGAGCATTGCTATTCGAAGATGTTCGGAAGTTGAATGCTAGACAATCGAATTCGTTGGTCTTATACAGCCATAAGAACATTTTCACAGATAAGAAATCTGTTCTAACTAAACAGTTCATCTTAGTGCCGGTCATAATTTGCAGTTCTTGAACGCATCCTTGAGTGCAGACAAAACTTAGACAAAATTAATTTTACAGTATGATTACACATAGGAAATGGGGACTATCGTTTCTTTGCTCACCAGTTGGCGCCACTGTTGACTGAGGTCCAGAGGTATAGCTGTCAAAGGCGACTTTATAAGATCGGCGCCGAAACAAAGTCTTAAATCTGGAATCTCATTGATTTTATTAATTATAAATAACTATCATCATATCGAGTAGCTATGCCGCAATGTTCTGCAGTTCCGTTTTGTTCGGAAAATAAGTTTTTTTTTTTCAAAGTGTTAACATTCATCACCAAATAATCCATATTTGTGATAATTTCACGAAGGATATCACTTTTCAACAGGTAAATTAAAGAAACTATCATTTATGTCACGAAGCTCACCAAAACCAGTGAAAAGTGAATGTTATTGGACCTCTCGCGACACTAGCGCCTCTAGTGGCAAATTCACACGCGATAGCCCCCATTGGCTTTGACAGAACCCGCTGTCATAACGGATGTCATTACTACCGATTTTTGAACGCATCTTATGGTGCGTTTACATAAACGGCGTTCAGAACGACATTCACGGGCGCGTTCACAGGCACGGGTGTGTAAACAGGCTGATTTTGAACGCGCTCGTGAACGTGAACGCCGTCGATCGGTCGGCTGGCGGTTTTTATCGCTTGCACCTTTGTGGCGTACAGACGATGACGATTTGCCGAATAAAATGAATTTAACAATGCCAATTTGTCGGAATGGTCAAACGACCAAAATTTTACATTTACTGGGGTATTACCAAGTAGGAATATGGACCCACTCAAATAAGCAACATAAATTTAAAAAAATGTTGCAGATGCTTAGGAGAGGTCGACAAACTCATGAAGGAGTTGAAACTGAGAAAAGAAGTACTGACGGGCACACTATATCTCTTTTCCGTGGAAACTGTATCTTTCCGAAATAAAAAGAAGCCTACCAAATATCTCCATATCAAATTTCATTAAAATCGGTCCAGAGGTTTAAACGTGAAGAGGTAACAGACAGACAGAATGCGAAAGTAAGTGTAATTTCGCATTCATAATATTAGTACGGGTAGATTTAGACGCAAACTAAAAAAAAAAACATCATCGTCAACATTTTGTTTCTTTTTCCTATAAAAGTAAATTAAACCCAAAGCAGTTAGCCCCCACGAGATTAACGGCCTCGTCGTCTGCCATCCTTGCACTGACTAGCACGCCCGCGGTAGGGTAGCGCTCTGCTTTTATTGCGTTTACAAGAACGGCATCCAAAACGACGTTCACGGGCACGTTTACGAGCCCGGGCGCGTGTATGTAAACGCACTAATAGAGGATTAATGATATGAGTGTAGATAAAGTTATGTAAGCAGCTGATTCGAAATTAACACTACTCGCTCCAGATGTACTTATTACCTCCATGATTATTACAGAGAGGAACGCTACCCCTGCAACCAATGCGGCAAAGACTATGCGTCCCAAGGCAACCTGAACCGCCATCTATTGACCGTCCACGGAAGAAACGGTGGTACCAACGTCAAGAACGAAGCTACTGCCAGCTTGACACAGATAACACAAAAGAGCAAGCAGAAAACTAATGTTAACATATACAATCCAATAATAATAAACAACTTCCATAATTTACGGCTACGAGACTAATAAAACTATTCGGTCAATAAAATATTACCGAAGTATATTGTTTTGTCTACCATTTTCGTTTCGATACGTCAAGTAGGTAAGTGTATTAATTTTTCACTTCTCTTGCTCGTAAAGTTGTACTTTAGGCTGACAGAAGGCTGCATAAAATTGAATTTTAGGTTCTAGAGCATAAAGTAAAATTTTCGTCTAAGACTAAGGAGATGAGGGCATACAGCCACATACACTTTTAAGCTTCATATAATCTTATACATGAAACATGCTTTTTCTTGTGATTTATTCTTTATATTAGTACATAGTTCATAGTTCTTTATTTGTATTAAACATACACTGTCATTACATTATTGAACAATAATGTACAAGCGGTAATAATAAAGTATATTATTATTTTGTTATAATAATAAGACATTAATAATATGCATTAATAATTAGATTTAAACAATAATGTTGTCAAAATAATCCATTTAACTAGGTCAATGATATTAAAATTAATATTCTCTATTTTAAAATATTAGTATGGATTATCAAATTAATAATTAAAAATTTAACGACGAAAAGGTGTGTATTCCTGAAAATCAAACATACCTGTATTCCTGATAATAAAAACAACATAACCACGGCATTACACGGGGCGTGACTTAAGTCAAATGGCACATTACTGAAAATTAAAGAAGAAAAATGAAATGGCGGAAATTCATTCTTTGTTCTGAATTGGTAAAAAATGGTGCGTTGAGATTTTTTTATTTTAATTTCTTTCAATTTCGTTAATTCTAATTTCAAAGATGTCATCATCGAGTAGTGATGATGAAATAGTGCTTTCACCGAATAATACTACGATGGAGAGAAACGCTAAAAACTTAGTTGAAAATATATTGCCGCAAAATCCAAGCCATTTGCGGAATGTGTTCTTTTTAATAATATTTAATTTCCTCGCAGTCGAAGTGAAAAGCAGAGTGTAAAACACGAGCATAAAACCCATTTCCCCCTTGACTTACTATACACCCTCGCCTCTCGGCTCGGGTGTATATCTGTAAATCTCGGGTAAAATGGCTTGTTTTATGCTCTTGTTGTACAATCTACTATTGTTGCCAACTGGGAACATTTCTCTTTTATCTCGTACAAAGTAAGACCATATTTCGATTGATTAAGGCCCGGTTCTTATAGCCGCAAAACGCCTCGTTTTGGCTACGAACGTTTAATTTTTGACATTTGTTCCATGGAGAATCTGTTCAATTATAACCGACTGTAGGCAAAACCAGGCGTTGTTTGGATATGGAAGGCGTAAGATTTTATGTGTAGTTTTAATATAGTTATCTGTATATTTTTTTAGGTCAATTAATTAGGTCAATTAATACTTTGCTTACTTAGGGTGTATTAAGTAGAATTACTTAATACACCCTAAAAAAATCGTACTTTGGATGCCTTTCAATACTTATATATGTTTTTTTTTTAATAAATAAACTATTTATAAATAAGAAGGTGTTAATGTTTTATTCATTCCTTCCTGTAGGCCTCCTTTTCAGGGTTGGTAAGTATTACAAATAGACTGATACACTACACTAACTACTTAATAGCAATATGTATATGAATAGGGATTATTATTCTATATCTTATATATACTTTAAACGCGCTAATCTTGTATATTTCTCCGTTTATCCAAGCGATCTCAGAAACGATTCTAACGATTTGGACGAAATTTGGAAAATGGGGGTTTTCGGAGGCGACAAATCGATCTGGCTAGGTCTTATATCTGAGAAAACTCGGTTTTAGCCTTTTTTACCCGAGCAAAACTCGGTCGCTCAGGTCCTACGGAGTAAAACACGTAATTCACGATAGACATTTTGGCTGAATAGAGGATGAATGCATCATCTCCTACCCTCTATTTGAAAACCTAAAAAACATATAAAACCATAAAACATACAAAGACATGTATACATATAAGTATATAAAACATATTAACATACAAAACCTTAGTAAGGTTTTAAAACAAAGAACCTCTAAACCTCATTTGTATATAAAAAAGGCAAAAGTGATTGACTGATGTACCTATCAACGCACAGGCCAAACCACCGGTTGTAGATACCTGAATAGGGATGACGACAACTTTTTTTCCTTAGTCTATCAGGAAGATTATTGAAAAGTATTGGACACGTATTTTTTCTTTTTTCACGTAATCAAATTTATACGGAGATATTATATTGAGTTGAAATGTCGCGTGACGTCACGGTTAGGTACGATTTATACCTAACGGTGACGTAGTTAGCCCCCACTCTCCAACTTTAATGCGTTTTAACTTAGTAGTTCCTTGTTAATTTGATAAAACAAAAAATACGTGTCTAATATTATCACCTTTTAAAATGATATTGTTAGCGCGGTTGATACTTTTTATAAAATCATAAATAAAGTCATTGATGACTTAGTTCCGACCAAATTAAATATGTCAACTCAATACAACCATATAAATATTTTTCATTTTATTTTATTTTCATTTCAAAATGTATGGACTAACTGTATACTGCTATCTTATCTTGAGACTTTTCGAATCGAATGAGTGACGTCATAAAGCTTTTTTTCCGTACGGAAAAAATCAGAACGTGTGCGCCATGTGGAACAGTTTGTAAAAAAGCGTGCCTTTCGGTTTCCGAATCTGAATTTCTAATCTGTAAACCGCATTCGGAAACCTAACGTTTGCGCCCAGACGAAATAAGTACCAAGAGTTGTGTCTGCCAGTAAGACAACGCCGGGTGAGTGTTAAAAATTAATGAAAATATTGTTTGATAGTTTTTCATTATAGCCCAAACCCTCTCGTGATAAGAGGCCTGTGCCCAGCCCAGCAGTGGGACGCAAGTAGGCTGTAGTAGTATTAGTTTGCTATTGATTCTGAGACATATCTAAGAATAATTTTGCGTTATAATATTGTAATTTACTTAATACCTATTCTTATATCTACGTTACATTACTTATATCTACATTAGAGCAAATTTTCTGTTACTACCTTCTTATAATTACATAATAAATACAAGTTGCGCTGTATCATCGTAGGATAATTTTTGAATAAATTTGTTATAAATTAATACTTATACCTTTATCATAACATAACATAGTCGATTTATATTATAGTTTAACGTTTAGTACGTGTTTCGTGTTTGTCACTCCCGCGGGTCCTCTGAAAATCAGCGTCGGAACGTCTTTGCGTTTGCCGACAAATGCTGAGAGGATTCCCTTTTTAAATATTTTTTGCATGCTTATTAATATTACATTAAGTCATTCATGTAAACTAGTCTTAAGTTGCATGTGAAAATATTTGAAATAAATATCTCTCTCTCTCTCTCTCTCTCTAATTTTAAATATGTATAAAAAAAATTGAGCCATGTACTATTTTTTGGAGAATAAAGAGTTCATCTATCGATCTAAAAAGTAAATAATGTACATCTAACGTTACAACAGACGGATAACGAAGTGAACTGATCATATTAAGGGTTCCGCTTTTTTCCTTTTGTGATGCAGAATCCTAAAAACTCATTATTTCTGTTTTAACGCTTATTATAACTTTACTCAGGATTCTCTTTATTAAAGTAATAATAAATCTTTAGTAACGGAACATTCCACAAGTAGCGCTGCTAGTATACCTAGTTCGAAATACGATCGCCCATCAAAGTTGACAAATGGATCGTAACGTATCTGTGCACTTATAAGTTTCATTCATCCACTCTATGGAGGGTTGAAAAGCGCAATCTTTATAGTTCCAAAAGTGGACACCAAATCGGGTATATTGGGAGCGCTGCGGTCGCCACAAGTGTCAAGCCACCTAGGCAGATAGTCTGCAGTAGCGCCTTCAGATGGCGCTGCTGAGGCGAAAACGCAGAGAAAATGGTTGTGAGGAGAGTGTGTTTTGTTTTGTTGCTTATCAAATCCGCTGGACACGTTTTCAACTGTTTCGCCGTATAAGATTGCGCTCCTTACTAAGACACATTCCACACTCCATAATTCACTCGTTGCCATCTCGTTGCAGTTGTTGCCACTTGTTGCATTCTTTCTCATTCTTTCCTTTTTACGTTTTTTATGTTGCCTGCCATGTTTGTTATGTCACTTGTGATACTGCATTTACATACACGCGCCCGGGCTCGTAAACGTGCCCGTGAACGTCGTGTTGAACGCCGTTCATGTCAAACACAATAAAAGCATGGTGTTTGTACACGCCCGCGGGCGTGCTAGTCAGTGCAAGGATGGCAGACGACGAGGACGTTAATCTCGTGGGGGCTAACTGCTTTGGGTTTAATTTACTTTTATAGGAAAAAGAAACAAAATGATGACGATGATGTTTTTTTTTCAGTTTGCATCTAAATCCACCCGTACTAATATTATGATTGCGAAATTACAGTTACTTTCGCATTCTGTCTATCTGTTACCTCTTCACGTTTAAACTCCTGGACCGATTTCAATGAAATTTGATATGGAGATATTTGGTATGCTTCTTTTTATTTCGAAAAGATACAGTTTTCACGGAAAAGAGATATAGTGTGCCCGTAAGTACTTCTTTTCTCCGTTTGAACTCCTTCATGAGTTTGTCGACCTCTCCTAAGCATCAGCAACATTTTTTTAAATTTATGTTGCTTATTAAAGGGGGTCCATATTATTGGTTCTACTTGGTAACACCCCAGGAAATGTAAAATTTTGGTCGTTTGCCCATTCCGACAAATTGGCATTGTTAAATTAATTTTATTCGGCAATTTCGGCAAGTCGTCATCGTCCGTACGCCACAAAGTTGCAAGCGATACTAACGCGACGCCGAAAAACCGCCAGCCGACCGATCGACGGCGTTCACGTTCACGTTCACGAGCGCGTTCAAAATCAGCCTGTTTACACACCCGTGCCTGTGAACGCGCCCGTGAATGTCGTTTTGTACGCCGTTTATAAATGTAAACGCACCAGCGGGACGGCCGGATGGTTCGGAGGGGACGGCGGAGCGGAGGTCTCTTATCTTGCTTGTCTGTGGTTGAGTTGAGTTTTGCTTGATTGTTTTGACTTTAGACATATCTTCTAATCTGTGACTTTTGTTTTGATCGAAACGAAATATCGGCCGGCTTGCCGGTTTTAGTGACGACGGCGGGGAATTCCAACAAGCGGACGAATATTAAACCAAATTAAATACGCTGTGAATTCATGACATAGTTAAGGTAAGTTTTACCGCTATTTGTGATTTTTGTGAATCATTTTCCTCGTCGTGAGTGCTATGTAAAATCAATTTTGTTGAAAAGGTTTATGTCCTGCATTATTTCAAGGAGTTTTCAAGGTCAAGGTAATGCGTATTGCATTGGTAAAGCGTGTTCGAATATTCAATTTCTTTACAATTTCTCGATATTACATCATTTCAAAACTGGAAGGACTTGATTTTGAATGGACATAAAGTTCAGGTAAGGTGGAGTCTATAATTGCAACTATGTAGCTGGTTATTGCAACATACATAAAAGTTATAAAAATCTCCCTGATTCCCTCTAGTAGGTATAACCGTTTTGAACAACTACAAGCCTGTTACTGTTATACTTAGTTATCAGCTTGTTTTGGCACCATTTAATGAAATGAAATTCTTTTATTTGCATTTAGTGTCGTTCATAAAGGTATTAGTTATGTAATATAATATATTGTACAACACTTAGCTCAATATTTAGCATGCAATATTAAATAAATACTATCACATTTCAATATTGTTAGCTTAATAATTGTCATGGTGGCTTTGTTGACAAAGTAATAAACAAATAAATATCTTGGGAATTTCACACTAACTGACCTAGTCTGAAACTAAACAAAGCTTGTAATGGGTGCGTTGGGAACTGTCTTTGGTGGTGGAAATAAATGCAGTATTTTAATCACTGGTTTTGTTATGTCACTAGGATACGTACATCAGTCGTAACATTCAAGGGAATACTGGAGAGACCAGTGTGCTTAGATATGTATAGCATATGCAACTCACCATATATAGCTATGCATTTTGTGTACGCTACAGGTGCTAGACAGTGATATTTAATGAGTCAAGTACAAACATTGATGCTCATCACACAATGTTTGCCCCTAGTGGGATTCAAACTCAACTGTAGCAGTAGTTTCCAACGAAGTCAAACCTCTTCTCACTCTGGCACTAGGGAGAGTTATATATGTTTAGTTCCAATTACAAGATTCCACATTAAAATGGGGAAATATGTTAGAACATATTTCCCTCATTTGTTTCTCATTTTGTCCTAATATCAATTCCAACTTGTCCGGTGAAATTACGGGGTTGTGAACACATTTGAAATCTCATGATTTCTTATTACCATCGCATGGCCCCCAGAAACCGCTTACCATCAGGTGGTCTGTGGCAAGGGCGGATCCAGCTTTCGACTCAGGGGGGGTGACGTCATACAACCTCCCCCCTTTTTCGCGTCAGGGGTTAAATATGCATAATAGTAGTAGACCTACTCCTGCCGAGGGGGGGGGGGGGGGTCATGATCCCCCCCTGTATTCGCCCTTGGTCTGTGGCCTAGTTTGCCTACTCATATTGTTAAAGCAGCATAGAAATTCTAAACAGCATAGAAATAAGGGTGATTCTACACACAGGTGTTAAATAGCCGTCAGTCCAGTCCGCTGTCGCATTTTGTGCAATTTCCAGTCACCTCAGATGGTTTTTTTTTTGTATTTTGTAGAAGAAGGTATCCTGTTCCTTTACCTTCCCTCAATAGGTACAGGTTAACACAACTTAGAAGGCGCGTGGTTAACATTGAATGTGGTTAAGCAAAAATAGACTCTGCATCAATGGTATAAGTCTTATCTTATTTTATTGAGACTGTGGGGTCCTTGCGGATACACTTCGACCCATTGGGATCTTTTGTGTTATTAACCTTCTCCGTGCAGCTAATCCATTGCTTCCTCCACCTTCACCAATAGGTTAATGATGGAGTGCAATGGTAGTGCTTTGAAATCCCCTGGTTCAGGGTAACCGCTACCTAGGGGTATGGTATAAGTGCTTCGCCGAGTTTATATCTGTTACTAATTAACAATTTTCCCAAACGCAAATCGAGATAGGTTGTATCACCAAAAAAGAAATGAAATACCTATAAGTTGAAAAAGTTGTTCAATAATCAAATCTAATAGTCGTTACAATTATCTTGAACTTTAATAGCGCTAAACTTGTATAGGTAGGTATTTCTCTGTTTATTTATTTCATTATTTATCCAAACGATCTCAGAGACGGCTCTTAACGATTTTGACGATTTTTTTACAGGGGTTTAGGGGCGACAAATCGATCTAGCTAGGTTTCATATCTTAGAACACTCTCCTTTAGCTATTGACACCCCAGCAAACCTCGACCGCCTAGGCCAGGTCCTGTATTTGAAAACCGTCATAAGCCTTACTTTTGTTTAATTATTGTTGTATAATTTGCAAGCAAGCAGCCTGTATCATCATCATCATTTCAGCCGATAGACGTCCACTGCTGGACATAGGCCTCCCCCAAGGCGCGCCACACAGACCGGTCTTGTGCCACTCGCATCCACCGCGTTCCCGCGACCTTTACAAGGTCGTCACTCCATCTTGTTGGAGGCCGCGGTTCGCGGACGCCACTCCAGGACTTTCTGGCCCCATCGGCCATCAGTCCTGCGAGCAATGTGCCCCGCCCACTGCCACTTAAGGTTCGCAATTCTTCGGGCTAGCAGCCTGTATAGTGGTTCGACCTACCGCCTCTCATGCAGAGGGTCGGGGGTTCGATTCCGGCTCGCACCTCCAAGTTTACTTATGTGCGAAATTCAATGTGAATTAACCACTGAGCTTTTCGGTGAAGGAAAACATCGTGAGGAAACCTGCATGCATCTTGCGAAGTAATTCAAAGATGTGTGTGAAGTCACTGGGCCCGCGTGGGGACTATAGCCCAAATCCTCTCGTGATGAGAGGAGGCCTGTGCCCAGTAGTGGGACGCAAATAGGCTGCAGTAGTAGTAGTAGTAGTAGTAAGCAGCCTGTATACTAAAGCGTTAATGGGGATGACGACAACTTTTTTTTCCTCAGTCTATCAGAAAGATTATTGAAAAGTATTGGACACGTATTTTTTCTTTTTTCACGTAATCAAACTTATACGGAGATATATTGAGTTGAAATGTCGCGTGACGTCACGGTTAGGTACGATTTGTACCTAACGGTGACGTAGTTAGCCCCCACTCTCCAACTTTAGTGCGTTTTAACTCAGTAATTCTTTGTTAATTTGATAAAACAAAAAATACGTGTCTAATATTTTTGTATTACCTGACTGACGGACTAATTAGAATTTCGATTTCTTCACCCTGTCGTCATCGCTATTCTGGAATTCCTGCCGCCTTTGTTCTTTTCCTCGGCGGGCGAGCGATAAGCGATAGCGCCGCGCCGCAGCCATCCCTGTCTGGCCCGCGGGTGAGGTGAAGGTGAGAAGGACGGCGGCGGGCGGACGAACGTAATACTTGGAGATTTCCTGCACGTGTTTAGGAATCGTTATCCTTACTAATATGTATTACTAGCTTTTCCCCGCAACTTCGTATGCGCAGAAATATTAAAGAGTAAAATCCCGATTTTTCCCGTTCCCGTGGGAATTTTGCAAAATCCTTTCTTAGCGGATGCCTACGTCATAACATCTACCTGCATGCCAAATTTCAGCCCGATCCGTCCAGTGGTTTTGGGCTGGGGCGTTGATAGATCACTATGTCAGTCAGTCAGTCACCTTTGAGTTTTATATATTTAGATAAATGTTAAAGTGTGTTTGTTTGCCCTTCCTTCACGTCGCAACGACTGGACCGATTTGTATGAAGATAATTTGGGACCCTGGGAATAACATAGGATACTTTTTATCCCGATATTTTCACGGGAACGGGTTTTCCACGGGCCAAACCAGTTATTTCAATACTTCTATAACTTTAAACTTCTATACATATGTTCAGATAGCGCGCGAGTTGAATGCCGTCGGGGCCTGAGGTGAAGAGCGGGAGCATCTCCCCCCGCCGTCCGCACGCCGCGTCTCGCGCGCCTTCAGTTCACATATTGTCATCATTAATTCTAATTAGGTCACAGCACTATCGCATTCCTGAGCTCTGCATTCAACTCGCGCGCTATCTGTAGGGTCACTTCGCCTGTTTGCGTCCACTTAGTGGAGTTGGCAAGTTTGAAGGTGAAAATAAAAATGATCTAATTGAAATTTTGAATATAAAAAACCGGCCAAGTTCGTGCCGGGCCACGCGCAAAGTATAGGGTTCCGAAGTTGAGGATGCCCACAGTACCTTTCTAAGACTTATTAGCATCTAGCTAGCCTGTGGTATGACGTGCCCGCCCGATGCCCCTGCCGCTCGAGAAAAATCATCATTATAAGTTGGTCGACTATTACTCGTAAGTTTGTACAGCCTACTTAGCTCTGATAGTTTTCCTTTCAACTACGTTATATATGCCACAACCGTGATTTTTTTCAGCCATCCAAATACCACCATTTTGCTGGCAGGGGGGGGGGGGGACACGTGACTCTAACAAAAAATAGCACTTTAAAACTTAATATTTCACAAACGCATTACTTAATCAAAAAATGGTTGTAACAAACCCACAATATTTTTTAAAGACCTATTCAACGATATGCCGCACCATGGGGTACGAGAAAAAAAATTACATCCCCACTTTACGAGTAGGGGAGGTACCCTATAAAAAAAATATTTCAAAATTTTATTGTACCACTTTGTCAGCGTAACTAATATGCATATTCATGCCAAATTACAGCTCTCTAGACCTAAGCATCTCCGAGCAATAGTGCGGACAGACGGACGGACGGACGGACGGACATGGCGAAACTATAAGGGTTCCTTGTGGACTTCGGAACCCTAAAAAATGGCATCTCAATGTCATAAAGCATTTACGATTGAGGAGAAAGGTGCAATAATAATATGCAGATGAAGAAAATGGAGAATCAAACTCATCTCTCGCAAACATTTTAAATATACATACCTGCATGTATTACATGCAATTTTTATTTTGATTTAATATGCTATGTTTCTCTATTAAAATAAGTATTTACCTAAATAAAAGAAGGTTGCTTTTTTTCACAAAAATGCTTTGTATGACGTCCGCTTAGTATGACGTGTTTGTCAATTCCCTTCGATATCAATTATCATTAATCATTATAAACGGATGCCACTGTACATGGATATGATGACATATAAGACAACAAAGGCTCAAAATAAATGTGCCATGTGCGGAAAATAGAGCCCTCAAACAATACCAATAAAATGTAAGTCAAAATGATAACTAAATACCTAGTGTCAGTTTTATCCGAAACATTTTATTAAAATTGATCAGATCTATATATAAATAGTATAAAATGCTTTATCTACATTCATATCATATCTCTCTATGATGCGTTCAAAACCGCAAATTAAGACCAGCATTAAGATTAACTGTTTAGTTACAACAGATTTCTTATCTGTGAAAATGTTCTAATGGCTGTATTAGACCATCAAATTCAATGGTCTAATAGCATTCAAATTTCGAACATCTACGAACAGCATCGCCCGCCTATAGGTATTCTTCAGTCAGACAGAGCGAAAGTTTGTTCCAAATTCAAATGGCGGCTCAATAGGCCCGAAATTTGAGACTAAATATAGTCTATGCTTTTTGAAAATCGAATGTGAGACACTGACGTATTCGAATTGCCGCCATTTTGTGGACAGAATTTGAAGCATCTTAGAGGATTTATAAGGCCGTCCCGTCCGTCGCCCAAGATCACTGATTTAAATGTTACACTAGATAGGTACCAACCTTGACAAAACGGTGACACTGAAAGTACGCCCCGGGGCGTACTTCTGAAGTTCCTCAAGTCAGTAGCCAATCAGACGCCGGCCGCGTGACAAGGCGCGAAATCCAAATTTTAGTCAGTAATAATGGGCAAATACGCAGTAAAATGTTGCAGCAATCGATTCCATAATCAAAATAAGTCCATTGGGAACACGTTTCACAGTAGAGTTTTAATTTTAATGTCATATTATTTTTATTAACACTAAATCAAAATTTCATTACGAAGGGTTTTCAATTGTTCACTTTTTAAGCCCAATGTTGCAAGGTAATCATGGTTCAAAATTAACCACATTTCAGGGAAATTGTTAGACAAACCGTATAATTTTCAGTGATCTAATAATATATTGATATTATTAGATCACGGAAAACTATACGGTTATTTACATTGGTAAATGGTTTTGATATTATATATATATTGGATTAGATAATGATAATAAATAATAATTACAAGATATTTTATTACAGATATTTGGTGTAGGTACACGTAGTAAGAAATTAAAATTAACATTAGTCAAAATATGAACAAACTTCATTTCAATATTTACCATGGATAGGGCCTAATACTTAAAACAATTCATACTCTGAATGTTTCTCGTTTAAAATATTGTTTAAATAAAATTTTGACGATATAAAAGCAAAATAAGATGTTGAACGGCCTTTAACATTAACTTATTGAAAAAAAAAAAACTTTGGGGTAAATTTCCCAACACTGGTATCACTACCCGTTTGACATCCCTTTGACAGCCATGAATATTGCTATCTTTGTCTAGCGTCAATTCGGCGTATTCGTAGCATACGAGTAGGAAAGAGATAGACACAGATTTACTACAACTTTTCGTAGTTTTCAGAGTTACGACTCGATTTTCAAGTTTTGACACGTTTCTTCGAGATGTTTTATAGGAAGCTTCGTCTCTAGTAATGTACCTCAGTGCCCAAGATGGACGTTGACGTTTGTTGAGTCTCTCCAATTTTATTTTAATAATCATTTACACCGTACATTTACCATAATTACCGAACAACTTGCAGGCCTGTGGCCCTTACTTTGATATTGGCGAAGTGTCCAAGACAGAAGCCATTAATTTATATAGTATAGAATAGAATAAACACACCTAAGTAAACTATAGATTCGCCAATATCAAAGTAAGGGCCACAGGCCTGCAAGTTGTTCGGTAATAAAGGTAAAAGGTTTAAGTAATTTTGTTTAATTTAAGAAACCTGTAAAGTTTTCCTAAGCCTAAATGCCTGTTGTATTTTGTATTTTTTCTTTTCTCAATCGTGGTGTGTGGCAATATATATATATATTTTAATGTACGATGTAAATGATTAATAAAATAAAAATGGCGAGACTCAACCCACAAGAAAATAAAACAATATCCTAACCCTACCGTCTTTTTCTAGATGTGTTTATAAAATAAATAAATAAATAATATCTTGGGACATTTCACACATATTGACCTAGCCCAAACTAAGCAAAGCCTGTACTATGAGTGCTAGACAACGATATAAATACTTATATAGAGAAATACAGACATATATAAATACCAAACATCCATGACTCGAGCACAAACATTCGTGCTCATCACACAAAGTTTGCCCCGAGTGGGCAGGGTCACTACCAACTGAGCCAAACCTGTCGTCATGTATATGTGTTTTAGTATAAGCTTAGTATAAGATATATGTCAAAATATCATCATCATCATCATCATTTCAGCCGAAAGACGTCCACTGCTGGACATAGGCCTCCCCCAAGGCTCGCCATTCAGACCGGTCCTGTGCTACTTGCTTCCACCGGTTTCCCGCGACCTTCACGAGGTCGTCGCTCCATCTTGTTGGAGGCCTACCGACAGCTCGTCTCCCGGTTCGCGGTCCCGGGTCCCGTGTCAAAATATAATAGGAGAATATGTCAAAAAATATGGAGCAAACTGACATTAGGAGAAATACGTTCCAATATGCTAATAACGCCTCTTTATAACGAAGGCTCAACGGGGGCCCGAGCTGTTCGGGCACCCGTTTTGAATGGGCCATTTTTCTCCGGCTGATTGTGAATCCTTAGTAATATTTTTTTTCTTTCTTTTTCCTCAGATTTCAACATGAACAACGAATTTGAAGACGATGAGGACTTCCAACCTTCCCAGTGGCGAAACGGTCAGTGGACTCAGCGCGGCAGCTCGCAGCGCAGCAGGAATGTACCCAACTCACAAACAAGTCAGCCCCAGCCACGCTACCGGCAAGAGCAAAGTGGGCAAACCACTCAGCGGAGGCAAAGCTCTCAGCAAAGCCAGCCCGTTACAAGTACTATCAATAGTACTAATAATGCAGCGCAAGATTTGTTGGTGAACCTGCTTCAAAGGTAATTAAAAAATAATAGGCCCAGTGGTTCGACCTACCGCCTCTCATGCAGAGGGTCGGGGTTCCGGCTCGCACCTCTAAGTTTACTTATGTGCGAAATTCAATTCGAATTTACCACTGAGCTTTTAGGTGAAGGAAAACATCGTGAGGAAACCTGCACTCATCTTCGAAGTAATTCAAAGATGTGTGTGAAGTCCCCAATCCGCACTGGGCCCGCGTGGGGACTATAGCCCAACCCTCTCGTGATGTGAGGAGGCCTGTGCCCAGCAGTGGGACGCAAATGGGCTGAAGTAGAATAACTAACAGAGATGCACCTGATGGGAAGTTGTCACTACGGCCTATTTGACGGCAGGTTAGTGGGGAAAGACGGTGGTACCACCCCGGACGGACCTAGCACCAGGCCCTACCACTAACAAAAATATTGTTGGAAGTACTTCATTCCGCTATCCACTGGTTGTCTGGAAGAGATTGCTCTTTAGCGATAAGATAGCCTGTTGTCACACTTCCTCATTGTCCTTTGTGTACAGTTGTGTAATTATCTTTGGTTTTTTTTCAAATTAAATGTGAATCAGGAAGAATTGCATCTATCTTGCATAAAATCTGTTGTCATAATTTCATTACGCATAACAACGGTTGGCAGAAACATCATTTCTTTCGCATTGTTTCGTTCGCATACTTACCGTCATTTCGCATAATTTTATAAGGCAGAATAGCTCTTTGGAATAATATTGTTAAGACTCATATTTTCATGTGGCGGAATAGTCGATTCGGCGAAATTTGTTTAGCATAATAATAAGTTAGAGAAAGATAATATGGGTTGTTATAAAAAAATAACTCAACCTCCGGATGCATCCGGAACGGTGGGCCAAAAAAGCCACAGAGTGGGTTCCACGAGATGGCTGCCGGAGAGGCAGACCCAAAAGGAGATGGCGGGACTACTTGGACGCATTTGACCTAGATTGGCGGGAGCTTGCACAAAATAGAGGAGAGTGGCGAAAAAGAGGGGAGACCTTTGCCGAGCAGTGGGACACTATAGGATATAATAATAATAACTTAACCTAACCTACCCGAGTCGGATTTGCTCCAAACTATGGTGTTACCGCAACCGCACACCGTGAGCTGGCAGTTTTTAAAAATATCAATCTTAGAAGACTTGGAACTCAGTGATCCTTAAATCGGCGAGGATTTAAATTCGACGACATGACAGTTCTACCATTTGAAGTTATGCCATATGAATATTATGCTAACTGATAGTTATACTAAATATATAATTATGCTAAAATATCATTCTAAAGCTAAACAGATTTCTACGAAATATGTTATGCGAGGTGTTTTTCGGACTTCCAATATTATGCAAGATAGATGCTCCCCAATGTGTGTGTGTTGCCAGTGATGACTTATGGTTCCGAGACGTGGGCGCTTACGATGGGCCTCATAAGAAGGCTCAAAGTCACTCAGAGGGCAATGGAGAGGGCTATGCTCGGGGTTTCTCTGCGTGATAGAATCAGAAATGAGGATATCCGCAGTAGAACTAGGATCACCGACATAGCCCGAAGAATTGCGAGCCTTAAGTGGCAGTGGGCGGGGCACATTGCTCGCAGAACTGATGGCCGATGGGGCCGGAAAGTTCTCGAGTGGCGCCCGCGAACCCGGAGACGAGCTGTCGGTAGGTCTCCAACAAGATGGAGCGACGACCTCGTGAAGGTCGCGGGAAACCGGTGGAAGCAAGTAGCACAGGACCGGTCTGAGTGGCGAGCCTTGGGGGAGGCCTATGTCCAGCAGTGGACGTCTTTTGGCTGAAATGATGATGATGATGCTCCCCAATAAGGAAAAATCTACGACGAAGGGAGATTATCGTCTGTCACGGTACTCAAATATTAAAGAGGAAGTATACCTTTACTGTAAGATTTCAACCAGCCATAAAGTGTTTTTTCTCAAACATGCAATGAAATATTGATATTATGTTCTTCTTATTAGCCTGGGAAGTATCACGTTTCAGGCGCGGCTAGACAATTGGTCTATAATGAAATTTCATACAAACGTTGCAGGCCTAGGCCGGCAACTCACTTTTTTATTTTATTTCTATTTGATATATTTGTGACACAGCATGGCATTCCGCCGTCAAAAAAAAGCTACAAGCAATATTTACTCTATGGTTTGCTATGACATTCTGCCAATACAGCTACTAAAAAAACATGAACGATATTTGTTACATAGGTATCGCAGTTTTATTTCATTGCATGTTTGAGAAAAGCAACATACATCGGCGGGGAACGGAAGTTGTCGGCCTCGTAACTATCCTACTATATAATACTCGGCCTGCAACATCCTCCTTCCCGGCCTCTGTAGTAATGTACTATTGTTCCATGCCAAATTTTGGCAACACTACTTACAACGCTCGAGTTGTACAATCTGCGGGATTGAAGTTAAAAAAGACTGGATTAGACTCATTTATATTTAACTAGCTATGCCCCTGTGATTTCGTCTGCGTGTTATATCAAATTTTACAAAAACGATCCTCTTTCCTAATAATATAGAATATAGTTAATTAGCTCCGGTTGATGCTCTATTGAAAATTGCATTTACATAATTTCTGTAGTTCTTGAGATTAACTATCTAACAAACAAGAAAGAGACAAAAATACTCATTTATAACTAGGATTTTTTATTTTGTTATAGTGCTATGGCCGGGAAGCTGCCGGCAAAAGAAAAAAAACCCAAGGTAAACGAGAGTGAGAGACTCCCGTGTCTGCTATGTGCCTCTACGCTGGCAAATAGAAATACCCTCTTCAGACACTATAAGACGCAGCATGAGATACCCAACCCAGCCCAGTTCTTAGGCTACAAGGAATCTACAGTTTTCAATCTAGACACAACTATGGAAGAGTTCCAATGTAATGTCTGTGGTTTGGTCGTCCCTAATGGACATGCTTTAGATGTCCATTCGAAAAGTGCACATAACAATGATGCAAATAATAATTCTAAGCAACGTTGTAATGAGTGCGGCTTCGAAGCCAATAATAGACACCAGCTGGATGTCCACAGTAGGATCCACGCGAGTTCCAGTTCTTCTGTTGGTAGCAATGTTAATACTGTTAATGAAACTCCTGTGGCTACTAATAATACTGCAGTTACTAATACTAATAATAATGCGCCGAGTACAAATAATGCTAATTCAAATAAGAACAGCAATAATAAAGCCATTTTAGATAGTATGCATAAGTGTGATGAATGCGTTTGCTATTTTGAAGAGAAAACAAAGTTAGATGAACACATGAAAGATGTACACGGTAGGGTAGTTCGTTGCAACATCTGTGACACGGATTTACCATACCAGGAGTACGAAAACCATTTCAGAAACAACCACCCTGAGGTTTACAATACGAAAAACAAAGTCGTACATATAAAGGAGAAGACAATCGTTAGGAAGTTTTTCAGAAAGAGATCTGGTAAAATAGTTGCTGTGTTTAAATGTGCCAAGTGCAACGACGCGTTCGACGATGAAAGCAAAGCGAGGAGACATGCTAAGTTGCATAAAAGGGTTGAAACAGTTGTAACAGTCGAAAGTGACATAGGAAATCAGGATGCTAATAATGTTGGAAATGAAAATTCGCATAATGACAATGACAATGACAAAGACATCCTGTATACATGTGGTGCTTGTGAAACATCTACAGCGTCGTACGACGTCGTCGTACAACATTCGCAGATCCATTTAACTGATCCAAACCATCATTTTGTTACTAAAACCTGTGAGATTTGCGACTTGAAATTCGAAATAATTTTCCACGAGCAACATGTGACTAGGCACTGCATTGATGTGAATTTACGCAGAGAATCTTTCACGCGGCTTGAATATAATCATAATCTGCTGCTCTCTGATGATTGGTACAGATTTTTCAATATGGCCAATGAGCAATGGCGATACATAGTCTCTAAAAGCATCTACGAGCACACAAGAAGTGTTAAAATGGGGGTTCTTTCTGGAGAACCATCCTCGTTGCCCCTTTTCCAGTGCGGGAAATGCAAGCGATTCGTCGCGCCTTCCTGCGTCGCCAATCACACGCGAAACTACGACACTTGTTTGAGGATAAGAGAGGAATTCCCGTGCCCTGTCTGCGACAGGCCCTTCAATGCTAGGAGCACTCTAAGCGATCACGTGAAACTGCACGACGATGATAAATGCTTCAAAGTTGTCGTGTTCAATACTGACGCAGACAAGAGATTCAATGAACTACTACTCACTAAATCGATAGCCTGTGAAACTTCACCTACAACAGAAACAAATAACGTTACTAACGTTCTGTACAAATGCCTGTGTAGTCTTTGTTTCGTTTCTAAGGAAACGGCCGACGAGCACGTGAAAGTTTGCCCCGGGAAAGAACCCAGACAAAACTGCGAGAGATGCAACTTTATATTCTCTCACAGCGAAATTATAACTCACTATTTGAGACACCACACAAACAATGACAGCACATTCATTATTGAAAATATTACACCTGATGTAATTAACGTAGATTCTGACGATGAACCCGAAGTCGTCGATTTAAGCGATGACGAAGGAGTTCCACAAATTAACACTGCAGCCGAGAGAACGCCTGACGAAGCTATGGAAGTCTCCAATTGCAATAACGAAGCCCACGATCAAGACAGTAGGAACTTAGAAACACGCGAGACACACAGAGACAACAAAACTGAAAATCAACTCATTAATGTTGACAATATACATGAATCACCCAATTGTGATAATGAGGAGGCCATGTCTATAGGATCTAGTGATAATATCAGAGAGCTGACAGATGATACTGATTCTCGTGATGCCATAATTGGTGGAGAATGCGATGAAATTCAAGAAAATGCCGAAACAGAATCTAAAGTGAAGAGTTACCTACTTGCTCTTAAGTCTGAATTAAAATGTGTGCCAACAACTGCTTTAATTAACCCATTGCACTTTCAGATTAATAACACTATAACGCCGGAAAGAGAAGTAAACGAAGTAGACGCTGTTTCAAGTATCAAAGAGGAAACACCTTGGGATGACGCAGAATCTCACTTTACCAGAATTTCTGGAAGACCCTCTTTGAGATCTGTTGTAACAAGTACTAACAGTGAAATACCTACTTACGAAATTCTTACAGACGATGAGGACCAACCTGTTTCTAATGAAACATTGTTAAACGTTCTTCCAAGAAATATCGCCACTTTTAATATTGATAAAAAAGAAACACCCGAGCAATCAGAAGACAATTCAAATGGTGATATCGACGAATGTATTGATACTCTTGCTCGAGTATTCCATGAAGACAAGGAAAACAATTCATTCAATATCAGAGATAATTATATAGTTGCTATTGATAGCGTAGGAAACCGGGAACTAGAAGAGTTTAATAAAAATAAACAAAGATCAGCAGCTCATAGCGCGAATGATCTGGCGAATGAATATAATGAAGTGAACAGAAATGGGAGTGAATCGGTTATCAAAGAACTGTCATTGAGAGCAATTTTCGAGAAAACTCACGTATCTGATCAAAATGTAAGAATCGATATTGAATATAATGCCATTTCAAATAATCGTTCATACGCGAATTCTGATATGAACTCTAGTGATCTTGCTGTAATTGAAAAACTAAATTCCCACACTGAAGGTAATGCTGTAGGTTTTAATGAAAATTTTAAACTAACCTCTAATAACAATATGACCATAGCTAGACAAGGAAACATACCTAAAGAAGCCCTAAATGTAGAAAATAAAGCTGCAGTCAATACTGATGATTATTTTCGTACGATAACCGCCGCTCAATATGAGCAAAACATCGAGAATATTATCACAAGCCCTGTCGTCAGAAGAGGGAAATTCTCCATGCGCATGCTAAATGGTGGCCGTATGCAGCGAAATAACAACGATACTTGTCGCTTATCATAAATATCAAGTATGCAATGATAATCGTTCAGTCTTGGTATTTAAATTTATCTGACTCAAAGTTACGACTTTGATTGAAGATTTGAAAATAATGTGTGATTACACCCATGTCAGTAATGGGGAAATATATGTACCTACTTACTTACTCTGCCAAACCGACAAAATATGTATACAGCAACTCTATTGTATTCATATTTCGCCGCTTTGGCCGGATACATAGTTTTCAACCAAAGCATTTTTGATGTTTCAATATTAATACATTTTTAATTGCTTTCTGAGCTGGTTCTTGTACAGTCAGCAGCAGAAGTAGATAAGCTGTCCAGGTGTTTAAAATGACCTACAAGGGCGTGTGTAGGTCATTTTGAACACCTGGACAGCTTATCTACTTCTGCTGCTGACTGTATGTGTCTTTGTTATTTTTTACCGTTACTTTATCTTTAACAGTTATGTTCTAGCCAGAGACCAGAAATTTCGTATCACTTTTGATTAAATTAACTAACTAGTTTTGCCACTGTGCTTTCCTGCATGTATTTTTTTTAGTACGAATGGGCTTGCGTTTGGCCCTGATCACACGCGATGGAAAGTATAGCATATACTTACTTCTGATATATACTCGTACATAGATCGATACGACAAAGAACATAAAATGCGATACAATCTACTTCAATATCACTTAGGTAAAGTTGAATGTATGACAATTCAAAAGTATTACGAAAATTACGGTCTCGAATCGTCAGAATTCATTGTTTTCCAAAAATTATATGTAATTTTAGAATTTATTTAAAGTTAATTCTGGTAGTTTTCTAGTATGTAAGAGAAATAGTGGACAGTTATATGCGTTTATGTGTTAACCGTCGATTTTATAATAATGTAAACAACGAGTAGCTTCATAAATAACTGAAAACTCATGAGTTATGAAAGAAGTCAGATATTTGTGAAGACGTTGCCAACTTTCGGAATAAACCCTCTTAATGCTGTGAAGTTTTATAGAACGCGAAACTGTGTAACGTAATTATTTTAAGATTTTTATTAATTACAATCTATAAAATAGATATATTTTAAAAATATTTGTTATACCGTGTTATAGTTAATGGTTGTCTCTCTATTACATGTACATGATATGTTTATTTTTGATGTTTTTGCTTACGCACTTTTTACGAAAAAAAATGTATTTTGATTTTTAGTTATTTCTTCGCAATCGGGTTACCAAATAAGAATTTCTAATTCTTCGTATGCGAAGAACTGGGTTATGGGCATAATTATTTTATCTTATATTTAATTTTATTTACTTCCTTGTGTGTAACCGTTTCATGGATAGATTTCAAGATAAATACGCATTTACTTATTTGTATGTATTTCTATTTTTCTAATGTATTTTATCTTGAAAACAACATCCATGAGCCGATTATGTAAGTATCATAAGATCTACTACTACAGCCTATTTGCGTCCCACTGCTGGGCACAGGCCTCCTCTCATCACGAGAGGGTTTGGGCTATAGTCCCCACGCGGGCCCAGTGCGGATTGGGGACTTCACACACATCTTTGCACTACTTCGCAGTTGCGTGCAGGTTTCCTCACGATGTTTTCCTTCACCGAAAAGCACAGTGGTTAATTCAAATTGAATTTCGCACATGAGTAAACTTAGAGGTGCGAGCCGGAAATGCCGGAATCGAACCCCCGACCCTCGGCATGATAGGCGGTAGGTCGAACCACTAGGCCACCACGGCTTCAAACGCACGGTTTTTTCATGGCATGATTTATGAACCGTACCTACTTTGTTGAACTCCCCACTCTTATAGAATATAACATTTCTAAAAGTCAAAGTCAAAGTCAAAGTGTTTTATTTTGTAAACATAGGTATTGATAAATATGGTGGTACATATGGTTTTGCGCGCTATGTTTTGCCAAAAGGCATACAAAAACATAATTAAGAATTTTGTGAAAGATACATATTGAACTGTACCATGTACCATTACTGTATGGGATGACAGCTCGGCGACGTTTAATGATGACGCATCCTTCAGACGTGGTCGACGCAACTCGTCCTAACCGTTTGCATTTTTCGTAATCCTTTATTAATGTTAATGTGTGATTCGTTGATTTTTAACACGCTTTTATTAGGTCGACCTGTATGTAAATATGTAATGGAATCTTGCAAGTTAAATTTGACCCACTTTCCGATTTCCGATTGCGCTGAAATTTTGCACGAATATGTAAATCGCGTGACAATGCAATATTATGATGACGTGGAGCTGATCTGATGATGGAGCTGGAAGGTGGCCATAGGAACTCCGTAATAAAACTACATAAACCCATCTAATTTGGGCTCGTTTGATTCGTCTTGAAGGGTAGATGAAGGATTTATAAAGAAAAGTACAGTCAGCAATAAAGGCGTGTCCCAAAAATTAAATTTTTGAAAAATTATTAAGTATTAATGTGTGTAGTCCGCCCGAGAGGATAGTTATTTTAATAATTGCTGTGAATGGTGCCATATTATATGAATAATCGTATTTTCGGATTCATATTCGTGTGACGATGTTACGGAATGTTTTACTATATTTTTTACGCTCTCTGGTGCACAGTATATGGCATTATTACGTATACACATTATCCCTTATGACGGCAGAACAGGGTACAAAAATGTATACATATAAATGCCCTTGACTGTACCTACAATAAGTACCAACATGTATATTATTATGATATGAATGCCACTGACTGCTTATAGGGATGTGTGAAACCGAAAAGACGTATGTTGCCGAATTGTTTGTTAGTAGGTATAGCGGGCTAATTAAGAGGGTTTACTCCGAATGTTGGCAACGTCGCAAATAGCTGTCAAATATTTCGCTGTTTTCATTAATTTCTGTATATTACTGAATGAAAACATGAATTATCGCTCTATGGTTGAATAAAACATTAAGTATGGATTGCAACAATTATCATAGGAACAGAAAATTTTAGGATTATGGAAGTACTATCTTTTGAAAACTTTCCATCGCGTTTTCCATGCATTTTAATGTAATGTTATCATTTGATTGCCTAACCAAGAAATATAAAATGAGACGCGTCATTCAACTATAGAATGATTACTTCTTTTTTAATTCAGTAATATTGAGAAATTAATAAAAACAGCGAAACATTTGGCAGCTATATGCGACGTTGCCAACTTTCGGGATAAACCCTCTTGAGATCGGCCAGTGGTATGACCACAAGTTTCACCAAGAGGCCAGTCACATTTAAACTACAGTTTCTTGTATTGTAGTCTAACACAGAAAAATTAATATAAATACTTTTATCGTGAAGTTGTATGCAAACTCGATTTTTTTTTTCTAATAAAAGATATAATTTTGTACTTGAAAAAAATTTTTTTTTTCTACTTACCCCATTAAACTCGGTATTTTAGCTCTTCGTCTGTGCTCGTAACCTTAGTGTCGTAACCAGTTACGAACAAGGAATTATTTTTTCACCTCACTGGCTCGAAAGTGGTCGTTTTGCAACTTGATATCCGAGCGCAAAAGTTGTTTTTATCCGCTAGCGTGGAAAGTGTTTTTGAAATTCGAACGACGCATGACGCCACTGTCACACTAAAAAAACAACGATACGTTCTGAACGCAATTCGTCGTGAGAGTTTTATTAAAATAAAGGTTCAATTTACTTAATATCATCATTAATAAAATTATATTAATAATACACCGTTTCAGATGTATTTCATTATTTCACTATGTTTTATCACAAAAATACTTAAATATGTGTATATTTTAACTGTATTCAATGAATAATTGAATCTTGAAGTACGAGTAGGAGTGATTTGGAACGCAACCTCCGAAAAAAAAAACATTAAAAAAAAAACAAAGTTTTAGATTGCTGGTTTTGTAATTTAGAATACCTATACGAAGTAATAAAGAAAATATGAGCGATTCTAGCGATGAAGATACGAATTTAACTCCTCCAGAGTTAGCACAAACTGTACGTGACGCCGAACTAAGTCTTCTTCCCGAAAAATCGCGCGTGAGGTGAAAATTTTTGTGTTGCGCTCAGCAGCAAAGTCGTTTGCTGTCTCGTGCCTTGAAACCCTCGTTACACTCAGGATTCTATATTTGAACCACTCGCTTCGCTCGTGGTTCAACCCTAGAATCCTTCGTTCACTCGGGTCTCAATCACGCACTCACAGCAAACAACAACTTTGCAGCCTTGCATAACAAATAACTATTCTTCCTTCGTCCGAGTTACGAACGAAGAAATCAATTTTGATTGCAACTTCCTTTGTACAAACTAAGAATTTACAATTCTTCGTACGTAACTGGGTTATCCATACTAATCCATATTAATATTATAAACGCGAAAGTAACTCTGTCTGTCTGTCTGTCTGTTACCTCTTCACGCTTCAACCGCTGGAACGATTGAGATGACATTTGGCATGGAGATAGTTTGGTCCCGAGAAAGGACATAGAAAGGAAAAAGGCTTAGTTCCCGCGGGAACGCGACAACCGAATTCCACGCAGGTGAAGTCACGGGCAGAAGCTAGTAATATTATAAATGGGAAAGTGTGTTTGTTTGTTTGTCCTTCCTTCACGTCGCAATACGGCTGGACCGATTTGTATGAAGTTTGGTTAATTAAGATAGTTTGAGACCCAGGGTCTCAAGCCTGGAAATAACATAGGATACTTTTTGTCCCGATATTCCCACGGGAACGGGCTTTCCACGGGTCAAACCAGTTTTTTCAAAACTTCTATAACTCTAACCAGCTATATGTATAGTATCATCGGGTACGAACAAATTCTAAGTCTACGCGGGACGAAGTCGCGAGCAAACGGCTAGTGGACAAATAATTATTTTATTTAAAAAAAACATATTACAAACGCGGACGCGGGTCTTCTAGATGTACTGAAATCTTTATCTAAATATATAAAACTCAAAGGTGTCTGACTGACTGACATAGTGATCTATCAACGCACAGCCCAAACCACTGGACGGATGGGGCTGAAATTTGGCATGCAGGTAGATGTTATGACGTAGGCATCCGCTAAGAAAGGATTTTGCAAAATTCCCACGGGAACGGGAAAAATCGGGATTTTACTTTTTAATATATCTGCGCATACGAAGTTGCGGGGAAAAGCTAGTATTTATATAAAACAATAAACTGACTGACTGGTCGATCAACGCAGAGCCGAAACTACTGGT
The DNA here is from genome assembly GCA_963971205.1 of Aethes cnicana. Lineage (NCBI taxonomy): Eukaryota > Metazoa > Arthropoda > Insecta > Lepidoptera > Tortricidae > Aethes > Aethes cnicana. Next base: position 7,370,844 of record OZ020299.1, read on the forward strand.
CGTAGAGAGCTGAAATTTGGCACGCATGTTCATTAGGGAACGTAGGGGAGCACTAAGAGAGGATTTTGCAACATTCCCACGGGAACGGGAAAAATCGGGATTTTACCTTTTAATATTTCTGCGCATACGAAGTTGCGGGGAAAAGCTAGTTATATATATAAAACAAGAAAGAAACCGACTGACTGACTGACTGTCCGATCAACGCAGAGCCGAAAGTACTGGTCGTAGAGAGCTGAGATTTGGCATTCAGGTTCCTTAGGGAACGTAGGGGAGCACTAAGAGAGGATTTTGCAACATTCCCACGGGAACGGGAAAAATTGCGGGGAAAGGCTTGTAAATAAATAAATTCCTAAGTCCCTAGAGCCGCACACCACAATCCGAAACCCCAGAAAATCTGCCACGAACGAAGTCTCGAAGAGTCGAAGGCAAAGATTCTGCGAAAGCGTTTAATAATAATATGCAAACAGTACCTATTTCATTTGATTTTCAAATAAGCGTCTGCCCTTGGACACGGCGGACACGATTTCGAACACAATTCGAATGAAGTGTCAATGTTTGCGTGCGAGGACGTCTGTACACTTGTAGATGTGTGAGTACCAACTACCGGGCCCAACGATCCACTCACCATCTCCGGATGAAACAAATGACGGTAAGGGCGAGTTTGCGCCGACTGGATTCAGGCAGTTGATTGGCCATTCTGTATGTAGGTAGTAGAGATCTTCTACTATCTAAAGTCCCGTGTGTTAAGATTTCAAAACGCTTATTTTTTTTTATTATTATTTTAAAAGCACCACCAACACTCTCAACGCATAGTTGACGGCTGTCTCAGCTCGCACACATGTGTTGAGAGTGTTGGTGGTGCTTTTTTAATACATTGAAGCGTTTTGATATGTGAAGGTGAACACTGTCAACCACGATCATTAAAATATGTAAAAAAAAACATTTTTTTACTTGTTTTTATCTTTTCAGTACATCACGCAGTCGGGTTATTTTTTTTTTAATAATATTTTTATTTATTTAATAACGCTTTTATGTAACTAACTAACTAACTAACAACACGAATCTTGCAAGCTGGTTTTAACCCACTTGTAATTGGCTATGGGTGAAAAATGACAATGTGCTCGATTGTTTTTTTATGGATAGGAATAACCTTCCGTATCAAGAGAAAACAATCTCAGAATTTTCCGTGCCGTAGATTTCGCGAAAAAAAAAGAAATTCATTTTGTGTTATGACGATTGAAATAAAGGTGTTTCCTTGGTCCAAGTATGCAGCACTACTGCTTGAAAAAATCAATAATGTCAATAGTGTCAACACTTTTTTTTAAAGAAGTAGTGCTGCATACTTGGACCAAGGAAACACCTTTATTTCAATCGTCATAACGCAAAACCAATTTTATTTTTTACGCAGAATCTACGGCACGGAAAATTCTGAGATTTTTTTTCTCTTGACACGGAAGGTTATTCCTATCCTTAAAAAAAAAATCGAGCACATTGTCATTTTTCACCCATAGCCAATTATCGTATCATGATGAAACTTGGCAGGTATATGAGGTATATGTATCTTGGATGACAATGCAATAATATGGAACCACCGAGCTGATCTGATGATGGAGCTTGAAGATGGGCACGGAAATGTCAAAGCGTTGTTTTGTTTTCTATATTTTACAGAAATGGGACAGAGATAAGACGCGCGAATGTATGAAAGATTCCGACCACAATTCCGACGAATCTCTTCTTTTTTTGAAGTCGGTTATAAAACAGTGAAGATATTATGTGTATCGAAGCCCCCCTATTCCAGGTGCACACTCGCCTCACATACCTGCGTCACCTCATAGTGTCCCTGGCGCAGGCGCGTGACATCGAACGAACTCTGACGCTGATCATGATACAATAATATAATAATATAATATAATATCTTGGGACATTTCACACATGTTGACCTAGCCCCAAACTAAGCAAGGCTTGTATTATGGCTGCTAGACAACGATATAAATACTTATATAGATAAATACATACATAGATAAATACTACACATCCATGACTTGAGTACAAACATTCCTGCTCATCACACAAAGTTTGCCCCGAGCGGGACTCGAACCCGCGACCGTCGGAAGAGAAGGCAGGGTCACTACCAACTGGACCAATCCGGTCGTCAGATATATATTAAGTTCTTCTGCAGGTATCACAGTCCGGTATTCTGTAGTAGTGTGGGTGTCACCCTAACGTCATTCGCACCGCTGTGTGTTACAAGTGGTCTATTAAAATAATCCCCGACCCCCATGTATCCTGTGAGTGTTTCATTAAATTATTACGTTCATTTATTTTTAACTTGTCCCATTTTGTGTGCTTAAACAAGTAAATGACAATTGTAATGCGCAAATAATTTATTTTGCATTATAGCGGCAGCAAATATTTCCTTCATTTTGTTATATTGCAATAAAGTGGCAACTCGACTTTGACGTAAGGGTGACACGTCACGTTACCCGGATCGGTAGACCTTGTTTTCTAGACCATGGACGCTGATCGTCTTCTCGCACACCTACCTATTACGACGAAAAATGCTTGAAATAGGCTTTAGCACGATTTGACATCTATGCGTTTGTGGTGCCTTTATATTCAATTCGGTTTCCAAACTCTAGTGCGCACTTCGCACGCCAACTTCACGACGCAGCGCTTCAACCGACGCGCGCGCCCCGCGCGTTTCCAGTGCCGTCCGCGCAGCCACAGAGTTCAGTCGATGTGCAATTTCGTCTCGCGCCGCGTCTCTTGATCTCGCGATCTCTCGTTCACGTTGTGATAGTGACTTTATGTGATAACTATACTTGTGACATTACCGTGTGTATGTACAATAAACCTGTATCATAGAATCCGTGTTTTTGTGTATACCACCAAATTCCACACTGGTGACCCCCGACAGTGGACTGCTTCTCCGCGTTCTTCGAGCTGTTTTGGAGTCACAGCTAAGAACGCCGCAACCTGCTTACGCCGGCATCCACGCCGCCGCAACACCACAACGTTGTCAAAGGACGCCGCCACGCCACCGCCGTAACGTACCTACTTGCCGCCGACCAACGTACATCGTAACACCGTAATAAGTTCCTACTTTCCTGCATCTTCCGAATACGTGACTGCAGCCAATTCACCGAGAGACGACGATATACCTACATCGTCATTCGACGCCGACGCCATAACAACCCACATCAAACAAACGCCGCCGCCGCGGCCCGCCGCTACAAAGAAAATACCTACGTTCTCTGTGAAGCCGCCGCCACCGCAGTTATCAAAGGACGCCGCCGCCCACCGCCTTTACGAACATATTTACCTACCTTCTTTGTCAAGTCGCCGCCTCCGAGTCTTCGTAACACCAAACCGCACCACCACCATCTACAATGGCCAGTAACGAAGACGACCAACAGTTCAAGTTAGCGAACAATTCCCCCGCCGCCGCAGCTGCCCCCGCCGCCACCCCCGCGAGCGCTGCCTACGCCGCCGCCGCTCACCAGCCGCCGGCGCCGATGCCACCAGAGAGTGAGGTAAGCCGAATTGGAATAAAGGTTCCGCCCTTCTGGCCCGATCGCCCCGCTCTTTGGTTCGCTAGCTTAGAGGCACAATTCCATCTGAACAACGTTACTAGGGAACAAACAAAATTCTACTACACAGTGTCGCAGTTGGACACAAAGTACGCCTTTGAGATAGAAGAACTAATCACAAGCCCACCGGCCGACTTTCCCTACACAAAATTAAAATCGGCATTGATTGACCGGTTCTCGGAAACGTACGAGGAGCGCGTGAACAGACTGCTTGAAAAAGAGGAGTTAGGGGACCGTAAACCATCTGCCTTCCTTAGGCACCTAAGATCATTGGCCAAAGGTTCCGGATCCGACCGCCTGGTAAAATCCATGTGGATAAGTAGACTGCCTCTGACGATGCAACAAATATTAATTTCCCAACCGAACACGTCGACATTAGAAGAATTAGGCGAAGTAGCGGACCGCATCTATGAACTCACGCCGTCACATGTACACCAAGTCAGTAGTTCTCAATATTTAAAAACCAGCGATGCTCAACCTGCAAAAGTCAGTGGTGCTCAACTTAAAGTCAGCGATTCTCAACCCGTAATAAATTTAATTGACCGTGATATTCAGTCATTAGCTCAGCATATAGACGACATGCAGCGACAAATCAACGAGCTCACCAGACTTTTTACGTCATTTACTAGTACGCCGCCATCATACCATCCGCAATCATACCAACCGCAATCATACCAGCCGCAACCATACCAACCGCAATCATACCAGCCGCAACCATACCAGCCGCAACCACACCAACCGCAACAAAATTTCAATAACCAACGCAACCGAAGCCGATCACGTTCCCGTCCTCGCGTGCCGTACAGCAGTACCAACTTTCTGAACTACTGTTACTACCATCACACTTATGGAGACAAGGCTCGCAAATGCGAGCAGCCCTGCAGCTTTGTACAAGCTCAACAAGCTCAACCTCATCAGGGACCTGCAGTAGGGTTGTTACAGGCGGTAAACAACCCTACACCTGGACCCCAACCACACCGCCTCTTTGTAACCGACAATTACAGCAAAGTAGAATTTCTAGTAGATACAGGGTCGGACGTGTGCGTGTTCCCGTACAACCTCCTGAAGCGTCGACGCCAACCAACTGCATATCAACTCTTCGCAGCCAATGCGACGCCTATAAAAACTTACGGCCAAGAGACGATCAAATTAGCAATCGGACTTCGTCGTGATTTTGATTGGGCGTTCATCATCGCCGACGTCAGCAAACCCATCATTGGTGCCGACCTCCTCACGCACTACGGTCTCCTGGTCGACCTGAAAAGCAAACGCCTCATTGACCCCACTACAGGTATAAAAACACCTGCAAGACCTGCTCTTGATGACGATCCACCTTCAGTCCGCACCATCGTAGGTACAACCGTCTACCACCAGCTCCTCACAGAATTTCCAGCAATCACCAGACCCACCTGCGAAATTACCAAAGCTCACAACATCAAGCACTTCATTAAGACAACTCCAGGTCCACCAACCGCGTGTCGTGCAAGACGTCTGCCACCTGAAAAGTTGGAAATCGCTAAGCAAAAATTCAACGAGCTGCTTCAGCAAGGCATCATTCGACCCAGCGACAGTCCCTGGGCATCGCCTCTCCACATGGTAGCTAAGAAGTCAGGAGGATGGCGGCCGTGCGGCGACTATAGAGCGTTAAACACGCGCACGTTGCCAGACCGCTACCCCCTTCGCCACATCGAAGACTTCACCATGTCTCTTGAAGGATCCACAGTGTTTAGCAAGATAGACCTGGTCAACGCTTTCTACCAACTTCCAGTGTATGAAGACGACATCAAGAAGACCGCTGTCATCACGCCATTCGGCCTCTATGAGTTTGTAAAAATGCCATTTGGCCTCAGAAATGCAGCACAGACATTTCAAAGATTCGTCGATGAAATCACCAGAGACCTGCCGTTCACTTTCCCATACCTGGATGACATACTGGTAGCGTCTGCAGATGAATCACAACACCTGGAACACATCAAAAGCCTATTCCAGAAATTAGAAAAGTATGGTGTCATTATAAACATATCCAAATGCTTATTTGGCCAGCCAGAACTCGAGTTTTTAGGATACAAGGTATCAGCATCTGGAATAGAACCACCATCATCGATGATCGAAGCCATCCAACAGTACCCACAACCAACAACGGTCAAAGCACTTCGCCGATTCTTAGGAGTACTTAACTTCTACCGCCGCTTCATCAAGAATGCTGCTCAAACACAAGCACCTCTTCACAACCTTCTCAAAGATGGTGTCAAAGGCAACGAGCCTGTTGGATGGACTCCTGAAGCTGAAACCGCTTTCGAAGCCTGCCGACAGAGCCTCGCCAACGCCACCAGGCTCACTCATCCTAAGCAAAACGGCGAGCTAGCTCTTTTCACGGATGCCTCTGATACAGCTATGGGAGCTGCTCTTCACCAAAAAGACGACCACGCCTGGGAACCAATCGCATTTTTTTCGAAGAAACTGTCACCTGCTCAAACCAAATACAGCGCTTACGATAAAGAACTGCTCGCTGTCTACCAAGCAATCCATCACTTTAGACATTGGTTAGAGGGAAGACATTTTACCATCTTCACTGACCATCGTCCACTCACCTTCGCATTTCATCAAAAGCCTGAAAAGTGCAGCCCACGTCAGTTCAGACACCTGGAATTCATCGGACAATTCACGACTGATATCCAACACGTCAGTGGCAAAGACAACACTGTCGCCGATGCCCTTTCACGAGTAGAGTCGATCAGCACACCTATAACTCCTCAAGAACTTGCCACAGCCCAAGCTTCCGATGAAGAGCTGCAACAACTGCTCAGCAACAATCAAATTAACCTGCAAATCAAACAAATAGTCTTACCTGACACAAACATCCCTATATACTGCGACATCTCCACCTCTGCAGCCAAACCTTATATACCCACGACGCTCCGACGCAAAGTTTTCGATTCGCTGCACAGCCTAGCACACCCAGGTGTCAAACCCTCAATAAAATTAGTCTCCAGCAAATATACATGGCCTGGAATGAAGAAAGATTGTGCAACATGGGCAAGACTATGCATCGCATGTCAATCCGCGAAAACTAATCGTCATGTCACAGCAGCACCTGGAACTTTTGCACCACCTAACACAAGATTCGAGCATATTCATGTTGACCTGGTAGGCCCACTCCCACCCTCTCGTGATTACCGTTACCTGCTCACAGTTGTCGACAGGTACTCAAGACTTGCAGAAGCTTTCCCTCTAAAGAACATCGAAGCAGAGACCGTCGCACATGAATTGTTTTCCGGCTGGATATGCCGCTATGGTATGCCACTTCGGATTACGACAGACCAGGGAAGGCAATTCCAATCAGAATTATTCTCATCGTTGTCTCAATTATGTGGTTTCCAGCACATTCACACCACTCCGTATCACCCACAGGCGAATGGTCTAGTTGAGCGCCTCCACCGCCAGCTCAAAGCTGCTCTGAAATGCCACAGCAATGCATCCTGGTCAGACGACTTACCAGTTGTGTTGATGGGACTCAGAGCTGCCTACAAAGAAGATATTGATGCCACACCTGCTGAAATGGTGTTCGGCCAGAACATCAGACTACCTGGAGAATTTCTTTCACCCAATCCAACATCAATCCACCATCAATCGTCTTTCGCATCTTCGTTAAAATCAGCCTTCCATCGCCTAACTCCAACACCCACATCTTCGCATACCTCACCATCAATATTCGTCCACAAAGATCTTGCTACAGCTACCCACGTCTTTATCAGAAAGTTCAACAGAAGAGGATTACAGAACCCTTATGAAGGACCTTACCGAGTTTCCGATAGACAAGATAAGTTCTTCACAATCATAATTAATGGATCGCCGCGTACAGTATCAGTCAACAACATCAAACCCGCATACGTCGAAACTGATGAATCCATAACACCACCTGCAACATCCGCTTCTCCAGCTGTAACACCTGCATCACCACCTGCAATACCAGCATCACCACCTGCAATACTTGCATCATCACCTGCCATACCTGCAACACCATCTGCGACACCTGGATCAACACCTGCACCTGGAAATAGACAATCTAATGAACAACCTGTAACTACAAGGTCGGGCAGACATGTAAGGTTTCCAACCAGATATCTTTAAGCATGCTAGCGAACCATCTTTTTCTTTGGGGAAGGGGAGTGTTGTGGTGCCTTTATATTCAATTCGGTTTCCAAACTCTAGTGCGCACTTCGCACGCCAACTTCACGACGCAGCGCTTCAACCGACGCGCGCGCCCCGCGCGTTTCCAGTGCCGTCCGCGCAGCCACAGAGTTCAGTCGATGTGCAATTTCGTCTCGCGCCGCGTCTCTTGATCTCGCGATCTCTCGTTCACGTTGTGATAGTGACTTTATGTGATAACTATACTTGTGACATTACCGTGTGTATGTACAATAAACCTGTATCATAGAATCCGTGTTTTTGTGTATACCACCAAATTCCACACGTTATTACTCTTAAGTTTTTTTTTATCAGTTCACATGTACAGTTTTGTATAAGCGGATGAAAAGTGTGATATTAAATACCGAGGACATGATAATTTGTAACGAAATAAATAAATTGAATTGCTATTGTTTTTGTTTTACCATATACAAGCAGCCATAATACAAGCCTTGCTTAGTTTGGGGCTAGGTCAACATGTGTGAAATGTCCCAAGATATTATATTATATTATTATATTATTGTATCATGATCAGCGTCAGAGTTCGTTCGATGTCACGCGCCTGCGCCAGGGACACTATGAGGTGACGCAGGTATGTGAGGCGAGTGTGCACCTGGAATAGGGGGGCTTCGATACACATAATATCTTCACTGTTTTATAACCGACTTCAAAAAAAGAAGAGATTCGTCGGAATTGTGGTCGGAATCTTTCATACATTCGCGCGTCTTATCTCTGTCCCATTTCTGTAAAATATAGAAAACAAAACAACGCTTTGACATTTCCGTGCCCATCTTCAAGCTCCATCATCAGATCAGCTCGGTGGTTCCATATTATTGCATTGTCATCCAAGATACATATACCTCATATACCTGCCAAGTTTCATCATGATACGATAATTGGCTATGGGTGAAAAATGACAATGTGCTCGATTTTTTTTTTAAGGATAGGAATAACCTTCCGTGTCAAGAGAAAAAAAATCTCAGAATTTTCCGTGCCGTAGATTCTGCGTAAAAAATAAAATTGGTTTTGCGTTATGACGATTGAAATAAAGGTGTTTCCTTGGTCCAAGTATGCAGCACTACTTCTTTAAAAAAAAGTGTTGACACTATTGACATTATTGATTTTTTCAAGCAGTAGTGCTGCATACTTGGACCAAGGAAACACCTTTATTTCAATCGTCATAACACAAAATCAATTTCTTTTTTTTACGCGAAATCTACGGCACGGAAAATTCTGAGATTTTTTTCTCTTGATACGGAAGGTTATTCCTATCCATAAAAATATAATCGAGCACATTGTCATTTTTCACCCATAGCCAATTACAAGTGGGTTAAAACCAGCTTGCAAGATTCGTGTTGTTAGTTAGTTAGTTACTTACATAAAAGCGTTATTAAATAAAGAAATGGATGGGGCTGTGTTGAGCTTTGACAATAAAAACTTTATTGCAAATGACATTAATAATTCGTAACGCCATGGCCACACACAGAAAGTCAAATGTCAAACTGTCACTTCAAGAAAATCTAAACATCATTTTGTTGAGCTTCGCCATTTTTACTTGATTTATCTGTTATACCGTACATTTACCTTTATTATTACCGAACAACTTGCAGGCATGTGGCCCTAACTTTGATATTGGCGAAGTGTCCAAGACAGAAGCCATTAATTTATATAGAATAGAACATCGAAACGTGATCGAAAGCGATCTCTATTCCATTTTAATTTTATATTTATTTTAAATTATTTACAATGGACGACGACGAAGAAGAGCATGTAGCGAAAATCAAGGTATAGATTATTAGTGAAACCATAAATACTTACTGATGAAAAAGTACCTACATAATAATCTATACTTATTATTATTTCTAAATGCGAAAGTAACTCTGCCATGTCTGTATGTTATCTCTTCATGCTTAAAAATCTATTTTAAAACTATTTATTTTAAATTATTTACAATGGACGACGACGAAGAAGAGCATGTAGTGAAAATCAAGGTATAGATTATTAATGAAACCATAAATACTTACTGATGAAAAAGTACTTACATAATAATCTATACTTATTATTATTTCTAAATGCGAAAATAACTCTGCCATGTCTGTATGTTATCTCTTCATGCTTAAAAAAACTGCTGGACTGATTTAGATTAAATTTGGTATGGAGATAGTAGTCCCGGGAAGGCACATAGGCTGCTTTTCATCCCGGAAAAACTTTCCGCGGGAACGCGATAATCGAATTTACCTTGTCTCTGGTTAAAAGAAGCTAAATAATTACGTCCCGATGCTGGGCACAGGCCTCTTCTCATTACGAGGGTTTTGGCTATAGTCCCCACGCGGGCCAACTGAAGGATTGGGGACTAACACAAGTTCTTTCATCATTCACACATCTTTTATGTGCCTCAAAAATACGTGCAGTATTTCTCACGATGTTTTCTATTACCGAGATAATGGTACCTAAATTTTAAAAACCTTTTCAACGTCATGATACTTAAATACCTATTTTGTTTAATTGATATGCCAAACTGTGTGTTTATTGGCTAGCTTGCGCTCATTGTATTCACCTAAAGCTAAATAAATAATAATAAATGATCTAAAGCCTCGTGAAGGTCGCGGGAAACCGGTGGAAGCAAGTAGCACAGGACCGGTCTGAGTGGCGAGCCTTGGGGGAGGCCTATGTCCAGCAGTGGACGTCTTTCGGCTGTAATGATGATGATGATAATGATGATGATCTAAAGCTGTCACTCACACGCCGACAGTGTCTGACGTCTAAAGCGAATAATCGAATAAGTACTCTCTAGATCAGAAACATACTTACTCGTATCCACGGACTGAATACAATATGGAGTCTATGCTCGATTACAGTAATGCTTTTTATATCAATAAATTACAATACCTACAATACAATACTCTTTTCTCAAAAATGGCCGGGAAACTCGTTATTGTCTGCTTTCTATCAGACCGCGAAGTGCGTCATTGACGATCAGTCAAAAATTTAAAAAAAAACTCAACTACATGCCCCGGAAATTTGTATGAAATTACTTCCGCGGCAGGTATTTATAAGCGCAGGGAATGTTGTATGAGATTTCATTATCGTACAGGTACTTTTTTTTTAACTGATAAATACGCGAAGGAATTTCCAAACCATTCCGGGCTTGATGAACGCCTAGCGTTACCTAGCCTTGTGGCGTTACGTGACGTTACCACGTATAAAATTATCATCCGTAAATCGACATTACAGACAACCAATTTTTTTAATTATTGTTTATTTCTGTATTTCGTCTAGAAACAGGCATCGACAGTGAAGAAGAAAAAAGAACGCAAGAAGGTCGTCATACCACGCCGCCAGCCTTCCGAAGTCATACCAGAGAGAGAGGTAGTTACAATCGCCATCTGCACCTCAATTACGATTGCCAATTAGTTGTCCCAATCCAAACTATGTACTTAATTGCAATTCGGGGAGCCTTATTTGGAGAGCAGTGTGGTTCAATCTCGTATAAAAAGATCAATTGAACGACTGAATGATATTTTCTTGTATTTGGTTCTTTCAAACCAATTACCAACTGTCAAATGAGTCAGTTTGACAGTTTGTAATTGGTTTGATTAAATGTCAAATGAAAGGCCGAAATATCAGAGAATGTCATCGCCATTTTAACCAACGGCAAACCAATTGCATTTATTCAACTGTCAACGCCGATTGCAAAAAAGTAGAATTAGCTTCAAACTAATTGTTAAGTAATTGTCAAACGTAATTGTAGCCCATATATATCTGAACAAGGTGATCATAATTATGATAATTATCTAAACATGCACTCTAACGTCTTGGGGCGATACCTATGACAGCGGGACGGCGAGGGTTGCGGGCAGACTAAACACGCGCATAGCACGAACACCACTGGCCGTCGCGTCAACAAAAATCTGCAAAAAAGCAACGTATTACTGACTCGCGTGCCTACAGCATATATATACCTATGACTATCTTCTATACTACCTACCTACCTACTCATAATAAGTCTGTAGAATAAGTCGCGTCTGAAAATTGAAAATTTAAAAATAACCATCATGTCGTGGGGATCTAAATGATACTGAACACAAAATAACGATATTTAGAAAAATTGAGTGTATGTATGTATGTGTTGGTAGTTTATTTATTTATGAGGGGGTAGTTTTTATTTATAACACTGGTCAACATAATTAAGTATAGGCTACTTTTTATCCCGGAAAAAACGCATAGCTCCCGCGGGAGCGCGATAACCGAATTCCACGCGGACGAACTTGCGGATAGAAGCTTAGTGGAGTGGTAGAATAAAGAAAGAGGTATGGAGGGTTTGAAGTAAAGGAGCGCAATCTTTATAGTTACAAAAGTGGACACCAGATCGGGTAGGTTGGGGGCGCAGCGGTCGCCACAAGTGTCAAGCCATCTAGGCGGATAGTCTGCAGTAGCGCCTTCAGATGGCGCTGCGGAGGCGAAATCGCAGCGAAAACGGTTGTGAAGAGAGTGTCTTTGGTTTTGTTGCTTATCAAATCCACTGGACACGTTTTCAACTGTTTCGCCATATAAGATTGCGCTCACACATTCCAGACTCCATAGAAAGAGGGATCCATGATACTTGGCAATTCTTTTTCACTCCTCCTATTCGAAAAGGAGTACTTTGTTCCCCGTTTAGAGGGAGCAAAGTAAGACTGCTCTCTAGGGAGCAAAGTACGATTTTTTTCCCTGCTGCTACTGGTTATCTCATAGGAGGAGTGAAAAGCAGAGTGTGCAACACGGGAGCAAAATTATTTAAACCTTGGGTGACATAGCTTGAATCCCTCGCTAGCTCAAAATTCGAACCACCGTTCCACGAACCCCGAACCACGTTCGAATCCCGAGCGGAGCGACTATTCTGGAATCTTTCGCATCGCTCTGGATTCAATCCGTCACCCGCGGTAAAATATGCCATTTTGCTCCCTAGTCACACAATCTACTATTGTGTCAATTCGAACTTAGTGAAACATGGTCAAACAAAAGAATGAAAGAGATGGTAGTCTCTGCCTACCCCTAGGAGGAACAGGCGTGAGTTTAGGATTCAAAATCTACCAGATGAAGGGTTATATGTTATATTCATTAACTAGCTTCTGCCCGTGACATGATTCCCGCGGAAACAATGCATTTTTCCGGTATAAAAAGTAGCCTATATGTTGACCAGTGTTATAAACTACTCCCATACCAAATTCGGTCGCAGTCCGTCCAGTAGTTTTCCAATTAAATCCGGAATACATACATACATACAGACGATTTTTCTAAAAATCATTGTTTTGTATTCAGTATCGTTTATAAAGTCCTTTCGACTTGATAGTTTCCTTTTATTTTCAAGTTTCGGACACGACTTCTTCTACAGACTTATTATTGTATGGAAGTATAGTTTTGATAGACATAGACATTTTACTTCGAGTGTGCGATTCATTTTCGAGACCTTCCTAGGTTTTTGTTATCCAATATTTATAGAGCTTATTTACCTTTAGAATTGTCATGTGAATTGTGATTGCAGATCATATTCATTACGCCTGACAAGACGACATGCGCAGAGTGCACCTGCTTCCCGAAAGAAGATCCTTATGTGAAACCCAAGTGAGTACGTTTGACAATTGACAATTAGTTTGAAGCTAATTCTACTTTGCATTCGGCGTTGACACTTGTTTAATTGCAATTGGTTTGCCGTTGGTTAAAATGACGATGATATTCTCTGATATTTCGACCTTTCATTTGACATTTCATCAAACGAATTACGAACTGTCAAACTGACTCATTTGGCAGCTGGTAATTGGTTTGAATACCCAAATATCAAAAAATATCATTTAGTCGTTCAATTAATCTTTATACGAGATTGAACCACACTACTTCCCAAATAAGGTTCAATTTCGTAGAAAAAAATACAATTGGGTTGAAATCAATTGGCAAAGTCAATTACCACAAAAAGCGCAATTAAGGCATTCACTGCCACCAACGCATGTATGCGTTTTGCTGACTTTCCCGCAGTGCCCCGAACGCACATGTGCGTTGCAATGTTCCCTTAATGACAGATGTGGCACCTGGCGAAAGTTCGTAAAAAGAAGTGGCAGTGAATGCGTTAATTTACCGGATTCAAGTGCAATTTAGTATTGTGTAGTCTATGTATTAAAATATAATTTATAATATAAATAAGTATATTTAGTTTCTCCTTTATTTTTCTGTACATAATTATTTGTCTACTCATGAACTTGTTTCCTCTCCACTACTCAAAGGTTAGCTGGAAAAAAATCCTTGTAGGGATAAGCTCGCCTTTGTACATGTATCTCTTCTCTGTATTGAAAATTGTATTTTCTCAAACATGCTCGGAAATGTTCGTGTTAGACATAGACATAGACATTTATTTCTCAATATCAAATTACAGCATATTTTACATGTCAAAATAAGAGAATTTCACATTGAGATCGTCAGAAAGAATACAAAATAAAAATAAAATGAAAATCAGGAATAAAATGTTTCACCGTTAGGATTGTCTTTTCATACCAAAATAAGAAATAATGTTAACAAGTAATAGGATTAATGGTACAATTGGTATACTGGTATTGGTTACTTTCAAAAAAAGAAGACGCGAGGCTGTCCATTGCCGGCCTTGGCCAGCAAAAACATTATTGTCGTGTGTGTTTTTTTTTAATTCGCTTACTATTTGAGACACCTCTGTAGAGAAACTGACAAATCCATGGAGGTAATAAGTACAACTTCCATGGCCAAATCATCCACGATTATGGAAGTAGTAAATACTGATGTGGGGTAAGTGCGCCTAAATCTATTTCGCCCCTTTGCCTTGTAAACAGCCAACTACTAGTCGAGTAATATTTATAGGTTTCGATATATTTATGATAGGCGCACTTACCCCATCCTGGCGCACTTGCCCCGACTGACCTTTCGTATTTCCTCGCTGTTTGAGAAAAGCATTATATATACCTCGGCCGCAATTGCGATTGCCGGACTCATACTAATAGAAGGCTTCGCTTCGCTCAGCCTTCTAACTGACTCGTCCGGCAATGCGCTACTTGGCGGCCTCTGCAATAATGTACTATTGTGTGTTTTTATTCTGTACGATGTGTTACTTACTTGCTTAAATGTTTGTTACAGGAAGTTGAACCCCTGCCTGAAGTCACCCCTGACTCTGTACGATTACGCCGCGGCGGTGGTGGACCGATTGCTGTTCCCCCCCGCCTTCCAGTGGGGGGAGGGGGAGGTGGCCGACTGGGTGGCGGAGCATGTCGGCTTGCCGGAGTACAAGGTTACATTTAAACAAATTAAAAAGGGTTTATCCCGAAAGTTGGCAACGTCGCATATAGCTGTCAAATGTTTCGCTGTTTTTAGTAATTTTCAATATTGCTAAATTAAAAAGGAACATATCATTCTACGGTTGAATGACGCGTCTCGTTTTATATTTGTTGGTTAGGCATTCAAATGATAAGATTACATTAAAATGCGTGGAAACTGCGATGGATCTATATATACTATGAAACGCGCAATCCATACTATACTACCTACCTCATTCATCCTATACTATTACTTAAGTATGAATCTACATGAGGCCTTCCTTTCTCCAGGAGTGTGTTTTCGACAACAAGATAAATGGCCGCCGACTTCTAATGTTGGAGGATCCATCACATCTGGCAGCCATTGGAGTTCGGGACTTCCGGCATATTCAGGTAGGTCAGAGTCATGGAAGTAGTACAATAACTGGAACTACCTCTGTGACCAAGTTTTGGGTGCGCGGGGGTGAGGGGCGTAAAAAGCTTGTATCTTTCTTTATCTAATACCTTCATCAAAAACATAGGCAGGGAAAGAACGGCACAAGCCATAGGACACAGTAGGAACAATTTAAGACTAGCCGTCGGAATAATCATAGGACACACACTGAAAAGTTTATCTGTCGGATCATGATACTTGCCAAATATTACAATTTAATGCACCAGATTTTTTTAAACAACAAATTGCAAAATTTGTGTATATTAAGAAAAGGCAATATAATGATGAAACGATACACCTATTCCTTAATCATATTTCTTCACTAACCTGGTCAGACGTCCTGCAGGAACCTGACTGTGATTCAGCTTTCCAACTTTTTCATGACATGTTTTGTTTGATCTATAACCTCTGCTTTCCAGAATGTAGGTTAAAATTAAATGCCAATAATAGAACACCGAAGTGGATTCAAAGGGTTTAAAAAAATCGTGTACTAAAAAAAGAAATCTCAGATACATTTATTACAAACATAAGAGTCAAGAAAATAAACAAAAATTTAAAATATATAGTAAACTTCTCAAAACATGTATTACTAAATCTCAATGGCATTTAAATAATAAAGCTATGCAAAACTCTAAAAACAAAGGTAGAACGACTTGGAACATTATAACAGGTAAATCAAACGTTACAAATAACCTGGTCAACATAAACAAAATAAAAGTAAATAACAAAGAAATAAGCGACCCTAAGGAAATAGCACATATATTTAATGAACACTTTACAAATATAACAAAATGTGGAATCAAAAATAAACCGAATATCTCACGCATAAAATCTGTAAGTACAAGTATATTCCTTACACCTTGTACAACAGATGAAATAATTAGATATATAAAATCTTTAAACAATACACGGGCGGTCGGTTTTGATGGAATTTCGACGCATATATTAAAAGTATGTGCAAATATCATAGCACCAATTTTAGCTCATTTAATAAATATATCATTTAGTCAAGGAAAATTTCCCACATTATTAAAAAAATCATTAGTGAAGCCACTTTTTAAAAGAGATGACGCACAAGACATCAATAATTATCGTCCCATAACACTCATATCAATTTTTTCTAAAATTTACGAGAAAGCGATGAAATCCAGACTTATAAAATTCTTAGATAAACATAATATCATAGCCAAAGAACAAAACGGATTCATAAAAGGAAAGTCTACATCTGTGGCATGCTATTCTTTGATGAAATCAATTACTGAAAGGATTGATAAAAAAATGCCTGTGACGGGCATCTTTTTTGATATGTCCAAGGCATTCGATTTCGTAAACCATGGATTGCTTATAAACAAATGTGAAAAATATGGAATAAGAGGAGATGTATCATCTTGGCTTCAGAGTTATCTTTCCGGTAGAACTCAGAGTGTAATTATAAATAAAATTAATGATAGACACGAATTAACTCAATATTTATCTCCTGCACAAATCAATGAATCGGGTGTACCCCAAGGTAGTGTCTTGGGTCCGTTATTATTTATAATTTATATAAATGATCTTCCAGATATATCTGAGTATCAAACCGTATTATTTGCCGATGACATATCAATTATAATTTCAAATGACATTAATAATCACAATGCATATTTAAATAATATAAACAGCACGATAATATTAATAACTAATTGGTTGGAGGAAAATAATTTAAACATAAATGCAAAAAAAACAAAATATATACAGTTCAGTAACATTAAAAGTAAAAAAACAGCATTAGATGTTTATTGTAAAGGACAGACGCTAGAAGAGACTAAGGAAATAAAATTCTTGGGACTTACCATTGATCAACATTGCAACTGGAAAAGTCACGTAGATAATATCTGTACGCGCCTGGGAAAATTTACATATGCTTTGAGGAGATTAAAACGTGTAGCTGGGGAAAAAACTGCTCTTACGGCTTACCATGGTTATGTAGCTAGCGTGCTAAGGTATGGTTTAGTGGTCTGGGGAAATTCTACAGATGTATCCAGAGCTTTTATGTGTCAAAAAAAATGTATTAGAGCGATCTGTGGAGTGGGACCTCAGGAACCCGGTAGACCCCTTTTTAAAAAACTTAATATTCTAACCCTGACTAGCATGTATATTTTTGAAATAGCCGTTTTCGTCAAATCAAATCCGTATTTTTTTGAACAAACTGTAACGAATCCGATATTAAGGCTAAGAGATCCGACTAAATTACTAATACCCACGTACAAAACCGCATTGTTCGGTGCCAATTGTCATGCCATGGCCATTAAGATTTATAATCATATCCCAAAGTCTTTTAAGGAAATGCCAATAAGAAAATTTAGACACAGTCTTTTTACATGGCTAATTAACAGTTGTTTTTACACCGTGAAAGAATTTTTCGAGCAAACTGAGACTATTAATTAATATGTATTTTTAGTTTTAAAATTATGACATTTTTTGCATGCTGAACGCAGCTAAGTGTGCGAACTGATTATAATTATGTGACATCTTTGTAAATACCCACTTACAGCAAATAAACTATTTCATTCATTCATTCATTCAAACCTAACTTACGAACCTAACGAAAACTACCTTTCGGCTCATGTTAACCCTTTACCAGGCCCCGAAGAACCAGCGTGTCTTAATACGTACTTTATATGCTGTTGCAACCGTATTGAACGCCTTGTAAAAAATGTATTTATGAAAGTCGGAGATCTTCCTTTAAACCAGAAATAAAAATGTGGGTTACGGTTATCCCATCGCCTGTCTAAGTAATGAACTGTCATACTAGATTTTGTCTTATTATATTCTTGATCAGGCCAAGGGATATATTCCACCCACATCTTATATCGGTTATAATAGTCAAGGTTTAACTCTAAATCTCCTATGAAACATTATAATTATCAATCACAAAAACTGTTTTATTACTTACGTGAGTTTTTATGACATGACAAGACAATTTACCGGGCCATGGGAAAAATAGCTCCCACACAGTTACTCATACTCATACTCATTTATTGCTATGCCATGGTGTTTACAAGATGTTACATTTCACTTAAGTACTATGAAGTTAAACTCCAATAAGGCCATGGGATAATGTCAACCCACATCCTAATTCTGGTCATACACAATAATGCATGAATATTTAGCAATGTTTACGATTACATTAGCTTTCAACACTCAAAATCTACAAAATATCAAAAAATTGTTCGACCTATGTACTTCTGTTTCATAGAAATTATGGAAAGTGTTCGAATTTCTCCGTAGTTTACTGAAATTAGCGTTCAAGTGTTACGCAATTTAGAAGCGTGTTGTGAATGAAGATCATAAAATAATATTTTCAGGGATTGACAAAATATTTTGTAGGTGGTTTGGAGTTAAAACCTGACTACGGTAACCGATATAAGATGTGGGTGGAATATATCCCTTGGCCTGGTACAGGGTTAAGACTCAAATTTTATTGTTTCGAAATGGACACTACTCGCTCCAGGTGAAAAACTTTTCGAAGAAGACCCCCTAAACCCAGTACCCTATTGCAGATGATAACGTCCGCAGTGCACGCCTTGTACGGCACGGAGTTTGTACGGTTCGCGCGGAGCATTGGGCTACCGCCGCGGAAACCATTGACACATTCCACTTGGTTCAAGTCCCGGACGGGGCCCACGTGGGGCATACGCGTCAACTGGAGCAGGTGAGCTCTAAACCGCTCACGGCTACGCAAGGGCGGATCCAGCTTTCGACTCAGGGGGGGTCACGTCATACAACCCCCCCCCCCCCCCCTTTTCGTGCCAGGGGTTAATAGTAGATTGTGTGACTAGGGAGCAAAGCAAGGGATTCAAGCTATGTCACCCAAGGTTTAATAGTTATTTGTGCAACAAGAGAGCAAAATTGCTCTCGAGTAGCACATACAATTTTTCACCTCAGTAGCGAGAACATATAAAAGGTACTTGCAAAGAATACTTACATCACGAAATATATGAAATAACATTTCTTCTTCACTCCTTTCACTCAAATTATTACTTAAATTTCATGTTTTAAAATAATTACTTTAAAGTTAGCTGTCGAAAATTAAGAAGAAAGACATGATTTGACATGAAAGAATGGCGGCAATTTTCTAAACGTAAATTCGGAAACTAGTACAATGATAAATTTCGAATTTATTCGGTAATATTTGAAAACTTTTAGTTTACTTTAAATTTAAAGTTTAGTTTAAAATGATTACAAATAACATAATTATATGACATATAAGTCATTTTAAAATTTGCAAGGTTTTTATAAGGTAAAATCACGTATAATTTTAATGCCTAAAAATACACGGCAGTACTGATGCGTTGCGCGTATCGTATCCGAACGTTTCTTGTTCAGTTTTTTTTTCTACGAAAATAGATTCGCTCTATGACATGCCTAATATTTACTGAATAATTTTGATCTAGAATAGTAAATTGATCACATTAAACTAAAACATGTCACTGTGGCTGCATGGCTTAGGCCTTTGCCTTTGCCTGATGGGATAAATCTTGGATAAATGGATTTAAAAAAAACAAATTAAAAAAATACTTTGTGTTTGAAACAAACACGATTTTGCTCACTGATTTCTGACAGCAAAGTCTACTTGTTCGAGCTGCTGAGGTGAAAATAATTTTGCTACTGTCTTGCACACTCTGCTTTTCACTCCTCCTATGAGAAAACCAGTGGCAGCAGGGAACAAAATCTTACTTTGCTCCCTAAAGAGCAAAGTCTTACTTTGTTCCCTGTTTGCGGGGCAGAAATTGAGAGGGAGCAAAATCGCATTTTGCTCCCTCTAAACGAGGAACAAAGTACTCTTTTCGAAGAGGAGGAGGAAAAAAATACATAATAGCAGTAGACCTAGACCTGCTGAAGGGGGGTCAGGATCCCCCCCCCCCCCCCCCCCTCCTGAATCCGCCCGACTTCGCGCGCCAGCGGCGGCGGCGAGCGTTGTACGGACACATTGCAAATTCAAATTCAATCATTTATTCAGCAAATTGGCCACATAGGGGCACTTTTACACGTCAGAAGAAGAATTTACCAACGCTTCCTAGACCCATTGCTTGAGAAGAAGCGCCGCAACAAACTCAAGAAGGCCTTTTTTCAAAATTTTCAAAATTTACATTACATGTATAAAATATACATAAGGTACGTACTAAAATTACATTGAAGGGATGTATAGTCCCTAACTTAAACTTAAATCTAAGATCTTAGAGATACAGTCTCCAAGGGTCCAGAAATATATATATATATATATATGGAGATGGCCTCCATTGTCATATGTCATATCATATATAAATATAAATTCCATAGATGTCGACAGTCTCAAAATGTCAATAAATAATGAAATACATCATGTATAAAAGAGTTCATTAATACATGTCAATAAGAACATGATGAGGTCTCTCGCTTAAAATTGGCTATGGGTGAAAAATGACAATGTGCTCGATTATTTGAAGATTTGAAGAAAAAATCAATACTTAATGTCAATAGTATCAACACTTTTTTTCAAGAAGTAGTGCTGCATACTTGGACCAAGGAAACACCTTTATTTCAATCGTCATAACGCAAAACCAATTTTATTTTTTACGCAGAATCTACGGCACGGAAAATTCTGAGATTTTTTTCTCTTGATACGGAAGGTTATTCCTATCCTTAAAAAAATAATCGAGCACATTGTCATTTTTCACCCATAGCCAATTGCGCGATCGTCGCCCCCGCCGCGCGTCGGTTAGCGAACGCCCGGCCCGCCACTGCCACTGTCGTGCGAGGTCGTGGGTGGCTAAGCCGTATAATTGAGATTTTAAGGTCCTCCAGCACCCAGTATGTTTATTGTCATTAACAAGGATTAAAAACACCTGTTTTAATGTTATGTACAAGATGCAACGCTTCTCAGACATTCCCTTATTATAAATTGGTTTGAGTTTTCAATAACTACTTGCTTGCAGAACTGACGTGTTGCGGTGGATGAAGATCATCATGCCCAAACCCCTGTATTTAGATCACTGGGATTTAGTATGGTAAGTTTTATGAAGTAATTTCCCATTGCGTTTCAATAAAATGTTATTTTATTTCATGTCGATAGTATAGGCAAACGAGCGCACAGCCCACCTGATGCTAAGTGGTCACTGCGGCCCATGGACACCGAAATCCTTTGATCCCCCATTAAGAAACCATACGATCTCGAATACGTTGCCTACCCGCTACCGGAACACAACAGTACTAGCACTGCTTTTTGGCGACAAGTTAGAGTCTAAGACGGCGGTTTTAAGTAGGTAAATGGTAAAATATTAAACAATCCTGTTATTATAAACGTACAGAATATTTATTAGCGCCATGACAATCGGTACAGAGAAGCAGAGAGACACAGATAACAAAGTACATTGGACATAGCAGCTATCACAGACTATGAATACTACTTAGTATTGTTTACATAATGCCAACATTCTAACACTCCCCCTTGATTAAAAGTATTTTACTTTAAATCACATTATAAGATAAAACAATGTCCTAAATATCCAAATTGTTTACAATAAAGAAATACAGTTATTATTTATTTTTGATAATACAGTACAGTAACAATATACTTTGCATTTACTTTAAGTTACATTTTAGTTTGAACTCTACAAATTTATCAGAAGTTAAAGCTTTTGTAAAGATATCTGCCAAATTATCTTGAGTAGGAACATAGTTTACAATCAGCTTTTTCTCACAAACTAAATCCTTAAGAAAGTAAACCTTAATATCTATATGTTTAGCTCTCTTACTATTTTCATATGATTTGGAAAGTTCTATAGCACCTTTGTTATCTATATATAACACACACTTCACTTCACTCACATCACATTTTGGATTAAAGTCTTGAAATAGTCCTTTTGTATTAATTAAATCACAAGCACTAGTTGCAGCCGCTACAAATTCTGCCTCTGATGTTGACAATGCCACACAGTTTTGCTTTCTAGAGAACCAAGCCACAGCATGGCCTTTATAAAGTGTTAGTGATCCGCTGATACTTTTCCTGTCTTGGTTTGCTGCCCAATCTGCGTCCGAATAAGTCTCTACTTTATCTTCATCACAATTCTTTGTATATACTAAGCCTGTATCTTTCGTCGCTTTCAGGTATCTCAGCACTCTTTTGGCTTGCGTCCATAGACTTTTAGTTGGTTTGTCCAGGTATTGGCTCAGTAATGAAGTTGCATATGATATGTCGGGTCTGGATATTGTTGATATGAACATTAGGCTTCCAATAAGATGTCTGTATGGTAAGTTTTCATCAATTTCTTCTTCATTGTTTACTTGAAATCCTTTTACATTTGGTGTATTACAGGGGTTACAATCTGTCATATTAAATTTTTGCAACATCTTCTCAATTTGTCTTGTCTGAGTAATTTTCAGTGAATCTTTTCCTCTTGATATTTCCATGCCTATAAATAATTTAACTTCTCCAAAATCTTTTGCTTGAAATTCTTGTTCTAGCTTACTAATCATTTCTTTTATTTTTTCAGGTTTTCCAGTCAGCAGGATGTCGTCTACATACAAACATAGCCATAGATCATCTTTAAGGTATAAGCAGGAGTCATTCTTCGAACGTTCAAAACCTTGTTTCTTAATAAAGTTATCAAATCTATTATTCCAGCATTTTGGACTTTCCCTCAGCCCATACAAACCTTTATTTAGTTTTAAGATCTTACTTTCAGTATCAACACCTTCTGGTCTTTTAATATAAATGTCATTTTCCAATTCTCCATTCAGAAATGCAGTTGGAATATCTAGTTGTCTTATAGGGTATGATTTCTGAACTGCTTCAGCAAGTATGGTTCTTACAGTAGATGTTCTTGCTACAGGTGAGTAATTCTTTCCCATATTCTCTTGTTCTTCTAATTGATAGCCTCTAGCTACGAGTCTGGCCTTCTTCGATCCATTTTCTTTCGTCTTGAATACCCAACGTGTATCTATTATTGGTGTATTTTCTGGTATATATTTATTGTCTATCTCTGTCCATGTTTTCATGTCTTTATGAGCTTTGAGTTCTTTCATGATAGCTTCTCTCCATTCCTCTTCCTGTACAGCTTTTGAATAAGATGTAGGATCTATTGATGTTGACAAGCAGTATGCTTCGTATAATTCATATTCTTGTAAATGTTTCGGTTTTGTTATTATTCTTCCTCTGTTTGTTTGTACTTTATTTTCTTCTTCTTGAACTTGTACTCTATTGTCTTCCTCTTGAATTTGTACTTTATTGTCTTCATTATTATTTCTTGGGGACTCTTCCTTTCTGTGATCTTCTGTATTAGCATTACTATCTTTGTCATTATAATTAATTCTATAGTTATCTTCCATGAAATTTTCTTTCTTCATGTAAATTATTTGTGTTTCATCGAACTGTACATCTCTGGAAATTATTATGTCATCATTCACAGGGTTCCACAGTCTGTATCCATTTTTACCATAACCCACCATTCTGTACTCAATTGCTCTGTCTTCCATTTTATTTTGCCTTGGTAATACCACAGCCCAAGCTTTTGCTCCGAAGGCTCTCAAGATTTTTAGATCTACTTGTCCATGAAATAATTCTGCTGGGATTTGGTTGTTAATGGCCGATGATGGAGATCTATTTAAAGTGAATTGCGCACACATTATTGCCTCTGTCCACAGATACTTTGGTATATTTGTTTCTGATATCATTGTCCTTGCCTTGTTGTACAAAGTGCGATTCATGCGTTCGGCTACGCCGTTTTGTTGTGGTGAGTATGCCTGAGTATATTCTATAATTATTCCTCTTTGCCTGCAAAATAAGTGTATTTCTTTATTCTTGAATTCTCCTCCATTATCACACCTTATCCTTCTTGTTTTTATCCCATATTGAGTTTTCAGTTCTCTTATATAATTAATTAGATTTTCTGTTGCTTCTGATTTATTCTTTAAAAGGTATACTCGGGTCATATGAGAATAATCATCGATCACTGTTTGAAAATACCTGTATCCATTTTTAGATTCTGGGTTCACTGGACCTGCCACATCTGAGTATAGCAACTCTCCAATGGCTCGAGTTCTTGGCTTCTTTACTGGCTTGAATGGTTTTCTTATTGCCTTTCCTCTTAAACATGGTTCACACACCTCCGAAGATACTGGTAGGTTCATGATTTTCATCCCTTTTCTATTTAAATGGCCCAATCGCCGGTGCCAAATATCTGCATTGACTTTTTCACTAGTATAAGCAGTAGCATCTTCTTCCTTTTTTATTGTGGCTTCAAGAATGTATAGTCCATTTCTTTGTTGACATTGAAATACTTTTCCTTTACTTATTATATTAGTATTTTCTTTTGTAAATTCAACTTTATTATGTCCTTTTTCTACTATTTTCTTCACTGATAGAATGTTTTGAAATATACTTGGTACTATTAATGCTTCAAAATTTATTTCTTTGTTGTCGATATATACTGTCAATTTTCCCATTTATTCTGCCAAAAGCTTTTCGCCATTTGCTATTTTTATATTTATATTTCTGTCCAATTTCTTAATATCTTTCATATGCTTCTTCATTTCCTTATTTACAAGGTGTTCACTTGCACCTGAGTCGAGAATAAATATCACTTGATTCAACTTCTCTTCATTTTCTTTTGTTTCAGAGTATAAGGCCGAAGCCACAAAATTATACTGACTTTCTTCATTTTGTTCTTCTTGTGCAACATGAGCCTGGTATCCACGACCACCTCTGTAACTTCTTGTTCGACCCCGTCCACGACTATATGATCCTCTCTGGTGAAAAGTCCTGCAATTAACTGCAATGTGACCTTGTTTGTTGCATTTAAAGCATTTTGTGATGAATGCTACCTCGCTTGTCGTTGGCTGGATACTATTTTCATTTTTCAGCTCTGCATCCAATAGCCGGGATTTAACCATATCAAGTGTAAGTTCGCTTTGGCACATCGTCTCGATTGCAGTTACAACGCTTTCAAATTTGTCTGGCAATGTCAATAGTAAGTGACATATTTTATCCGTCTCATCCAATTTACAGTTGATGGGCTTACGCATTTATTATTGCGTCGTATTTAAAAAAATGATCTTGCAATTTCGAAGTACACTTTAATTGTAAGAGTTTCTTCTTCAAGTGTATCTTACTTAGTACGCTGCTTCTTTGTAGAACGGTATCTAAAGATTCCAACATATCCTTGGCGGTTTTGGCTTTTTTGACATATTCCAGATACTTGTCAGACAAACAGGCCACGATAATTGACTTAGCTTTCGCATCTTTTTGTTTATCTTCCGGTTTTTCCTCAGATAAAATATCAAAACATCCTTTCTCTTGTAATATCATCTGCAATCTAAACTTCCAGTTAGCATAGTTGCTGTTTTCTCTCAATTGAGGAAAATTATCATGGGACATCGCCATTTTGGTTCGAAGCACGCTTTCACTGTTTACGACTTTTATTCACTGTTTTACTTGTTTTTACACTCAAACCTTAACACAGATGCCATCTGGCTTACTTTTGTGCCAGCCCATAACCTTTTAAGTAGGTAAATGGTAAAATATTAAACAATCCTGTTATTATAAACGTACAGAATATTTATTAGCGCCATGACAATCGGTACAGAGAAGCAGAGAGACATAGATAACAAAGTACATTGGACATAGCAGCTATCACAGACTATGAATACTACTTAGTATTGTTTACATAATGCCAACATTCTAACAGGCGGTACCGACACAGAACTCTTAAGGTAACGTCTGTTTCTTATCTTACCTTATCTCTGGTATATCAGGTACCGCACACAGGAGTTCCCGAAGGTGAAGATCGCGCGAGTGAAGCCGCCGGAGCGCCCGTTGTCCTACCTACCGCACTACCGGCCGCCGAAGGAGATATGCCGCGAAATACTGGTCAGGCTTCATTCTACTACTACTACTACAGCCTATTCACGGCCCACTTCTGAGCACAGGCCTCCTCTCATCACGAGAGGGTTTGGGCTATAGTCCCCACGCGGGCCCAGTGCGGATTGTTGACTTCACACATATCCTTGAATTAGGTACTTCGCAGATGCTCAGCTCAGCCATGCCGAAAAGCTCGTGGTAAATTCAAATTGAATTTCGCACATAAGTAAACTTAGAGGTGCGAGCCGGGATCGAACCACCGACCCTCTGCATGAGAGGCGGTAGGTCGAACCACTAGGCTACCACGGCTTTGCTATTTAAAATTACTAAATTTTATCTCCATCAGGTGGGCCTAAAATCTGAAATAATGTAAATAGCGAATAAAGATGTTATCCATAGATGTTAGTTACATGTATTCTTGAAAAATACCTTTACGACGCGAAGCGAGATCTCGAAATTGGCTCCGGATCTAAAAGAACTAAATGACCGAGTTCCTTTCACCGATTGACCGAGATCGGAGCGCTCTCTTTAGAGATAGGAGCAACTCTAGTGTGTGCGTAAATCCGCTCGGGTGAGCGAACTACTTTTTTTATATCAATAGTATAGGCAAACGAGCGCACTGCCAACCTGATGGTAAATGGTCACTGCGGCCCATGGACACCGAAATCATATGATCCCCATTAAGAAACCATAAGATCTCGAATGCGTTGCCTACCTAAGGCCTAAAATGGAATGCCTCTGTGCCAGAAATTTCACCGGCTGCCTTAACCCCCTACCGGAACACAACAGTGTGAGCTATTTGGCGGTAGGTTAGAGGGGAAAGACGGTGGTACCACCCCGGACGGATCCAGCACCAGGTCCTTACCACTAACAAAAAGAATATATTCTGCCACAAAGCCCGAGGACAGACGGTTTATTTTTTCACAGGTCCCCAGAAAGTTCTGCATCACATCAGACCTCCCAAAGGCCCAGCAGTTGATCTGGGTCGAGAAACCACCTTCGGTCGTCGACGAGGGTCCGAAGGCAAAAGCGAGGAAGACCACACTGGTGACACCAGCCATGCCAAAAGACAGCCGACTTGTACCAAAACCAGTCAGCTGCCAAGGCCTGAGGGGTAGCGAACTGCTACTGGCCAGAAGAAAAATGGCGAAGCCGAAGTTTTTTCCGAAATGTTAGTTTTTTATAATCAATCAATATATTATACTTACTTCAAACTCTTTCGTTCTGACTTAGTGCATTAGGAGAAAAGGACAACCAGACTTCGTTTCGTCATATCAGACGGTAGACGCGCCACTCCGACCGGCCCTGTCCCGCTCGCATCCACCGACTTCCCGCGACCGTCACCACCTTCACTCACTCCACCTTGTTGGAGGCCTACCGAAAGCTCGTCTTCCGTACGCAGACGCCGTTCAAGAACTTTTAACGCATTGAAATAAAAGATTGTTTTTAAAAAAGCTTTTTACTATTAATTTTTAAACTTTGTATGTATACTTGGACAAATTTACGAAAAAAAGTAAGTCAATAACCACAGAGGATCGAACTATGAACCTCCCGTATCACCGCGCTCGCACGCATGTCTGAGATACCACTAGCGTAGATAACTACGCTTAATGGAGAGTCGCTTATGGAACTATAAAGGAGCGCAATCTTTATAGTTCCAAAAGTGGACACCAAATCGGGTAGGTTGGGGGCGCTGCGGTCGCCACAAGGGTCAAGCCACCTAAAATAAATAAATATCTTGGGACATTTCACACATTTGACCTAGGCCCAAACTAAGCGAAGCTTGTACTATGGGTGCTAGACAACGATATTTCATTATTTCGCCTATTTTCTTAAATAACTCGAAAAGTATTGACCAAAACAATAATTTAAAAAGTTTAAAAAACTTAATTTTTACTTTTTCAAATTCAGCCCCGAAAAATAGGGTCTATGAATACAATTAGTAATACATTACATACACGTAGGTACCGAATTTCAACTTAATCGGTTCAGTAGTTTCGGAGAAAATCGACTGTGACAGACGGATCGACAGAAGACGAGTGATCCTATAAGGGTTCCGTTTTTACCTCTTGAGGTTCGGAACCCTGTGTCCTAACTACTGAAGAGATCATCGTGATGCAGGAGGGTAAATTAAAAACAATAGCAATTCAATTTATTTATTTCGTTACAAATGTCTTCTGTATTAATATCACACTTTTCATCCGCTTATACAAAACTGTACATGTGTGAACTGATAAAAAAAAAATTTAGAGTGACAACGCATAGATGTCAAATCACCTATTTCAAGCATGGAGCTAATAAGTCGGTATTCTACAGCTGGAACGAGTAGCGTCAGTTTCAAAACAATTAAAATTTAGTCTTCTGTCTTTTTCTCTTGTTATGATCTTTACGAATAATACTTAAGTATTGTAGAAGAAGTCGCGTCTGAAACTTGAAAATTAAAATAAACTATCAAGTCGAGGGGACTATATAAACGATACTGAACACAAAATAACGATTTTTAGAAAAATTGTCTTTTGTAGGTATGTATGTATGTATGTCCGGATTTAACTCGAAAACTACTGGACGGATTGCAACAAAATTTGGTATGGGGGTAGACTATAACACTGGTCAACATATAGGCTACTTT
Source organism: Aethes cnicana (assembly GCA_963971205.1). Taxonomy (NCBI): domain Eukaryota; kingdom Metazoa; phylum Arthropoda; class Insecta; order Lepidoptera; family Tortricidae; genus Aethes; species Aethes cnicana. The sequence goes on from OZ020299.1 coordinate 7,399,873, forward strand.
TTATCCCGGAAAAACACATAGTTCCCGCGGAAACTCCAATACCGAATTCCACGCGGACGAAGTCGCGGGCAGAAGCCAGTATTAGATAAAGAACCTGGCACAATGTTTTGACAATGATTAGGTACTACTTCAAAGAGTATATGTATTGATTACTACATTTAATACTCAACAAATGATACCTTACATTCATGCAACAAACAAAATAACCCTACTTCTTATACGCAGTTCGACCACACGGCGGACGCGGCCTATAAAAGCACGATTTCGAACACAATTCGAATGAAGTGTCAATGTTTGCGTGCGAGGACGTCTGTACACTTGTAAATGTGTGTGCACCAGTACGCGGGCCAACGATCCACTCTCCATCTCCGGATGAAACAAATGACGGTAAGGGCGAGTTGGGCGCGAGTTGCGCGCCGGCTAGATTCAGGCGGGTGATTCCGTGGCCATTCTGTATGTAGTACTATTAAATATTCTGTGGTTTGGGTTCAATTTATCTTCGGTTACCCCTTCGCCGCTCTCGCCCCGTTCTATTCTAATCATATGGCTGATTTGAGTGGTTCTATGCGTTCTTATCCTAAGATTCAAGATAGCTTTTACTGTCTGACCAGAACTATATGAGAAAAGCGTCCGCATCACACTGAATTTTAAGTTTACTATTACTACTACTACAGCCTATTTGCAACCCACTGCTGGGCACAGGCCTCCTCTCATCACGAGAGGGTTGGGCTATAGTCCCCACGCGGGCCCACTGCGGATTGGGGACTTCACACATATTTTAACTACTTCGCAGATGCATGCAGGTTTTCTCACGATGTTTCTCTTCACCGAAAAGCTCAGTGGTAAATTCAAATTGAATTTCGCACATAAGTAACTTAGAGGTACGAGCCGGAATCGAACCCCCGACCCTCTGCATGAGAGGCGGTAGGTCGAACCACTAGGCCACCACGGCTTCGCTATTCTAAATTACTAAATTCATATCTCCATCAGGTGAGCCTTAAATCCGAAATAATTTAATAGCGAATACCTAAAGGCAACGTAAAGTTCAATGGCTGTAATATAATTATATTTTATTTTATATCGACTTAACTAATTTCAGTCACTATGGAATGAAGAGTAATTCGTTTGAATCATAGACGTAAATAATATAGACCCGGTCTAACGTACACGTAATATGTCCCCACTTCCACGGTGTCCAATCCAAAGTTCTGTCACCGAGCGTGCGTGACAATAAGCGTTTTGAAAAAAACTTTTTTCGAAACTGTTTCTCAGTATCTAAAAATTCGTCTCGTTGTTGAAAAAATGTGAGCCAACTTTAGTGTCACGATATAAGTTTAACTTTGGATTGGACACCAATGAAGTGGGGAATCATGACTTGTATCTACGTTAGGCCGGGTCCATACGAAGTATTATTTATGTCTATGGTTTGAATGGATTTATTAAAGCCTTCTCCAATAGTTCTAGTCCGACTATATTTGATAACAGCGGAAAACAATCAAGCCAACAACCAAACACATTTGTTTTTTACTATCCTATCTAGGTTTAGTCATAAATCAATGTAAAAAAAAGTTTACGATTATATGACAAATGTCCATGTTTAGGTACTTATTTCCTTATATGAGCAGTAAAAATTCAAATAATTTGGGATGGAAAAAACTTATTTTTTTTTATAACAGACTTATTATAATATGCTTTTTCCTTAGATGTTGCTTGTAATGTTTTTTGACTGGAATATGGTAAAGATTTTTTTCTACCTACTCAAAAGTTCAAACGATAACAATTTAAGGCTTAATTTTAAGTCTTAACTTATTTTTGACAAACTGACTAGTTGAGTAATTTATGATTTCTTTTTCGGTCATAACACATGCTTAAATAAAGAAATTTGTGCGTATTTTAAACAATTTCTCCTGTTGCGTTAGTCATTGAGTTTTGTTAGTTATTTCAACGTTTTATTATGATTAAGACCTTATTACCAGGCATCGTTAGCTGCGAGCGAAATCCATTGAAGTACTAGGGTCCCAGGACCCAGGGTACTAGGACCCAGTCAAGTCAAGTCAAAGGCAAAAATTATTTATTGAGTAGGCTTAGAAACAAGCACTTTCGAATCGTCAGTTATGCTACTTATTCATATGTATGGAGGAATGTGTTTATTTATCATTATATTATTTTTTACTTATCAGTGTCTAGGTAACCTAGACACTGATAAGTGCTATGCTGATTGTATTGTCTGTGTGTTTCGCCATCGAATTTGCGAAAATTATTACTCTCGGTCCCAAGTGAAAAATTCGGAGAGTTTTGGATAAAAATTGTAAATACAATACAAAAATTTACCATTTAACTGTAATAATAACATTACACTATTCAGATTCTGTTCAGTTATATTTATTTGTATTATTTTAGTTCATCAATTTAGAACCATCGCCATCCCTAACTGGTTGTCATACGTCATTTCAATGGATTTCGCTCGCAGTTAACGATGCCTGGATATTAGTTATTTCAGTAATAATGTGCGATTTCAAAAAAAGGTAAAAATTCACACATAGGTATGATAAAAAAATACATTATAATTTAACCTACATATACTTTGCGCATCACATTTTTTATTATGCGTTTTAAAAAATGGAAAAAATGTTGCATTGGCAATTAATTAAGAAAGAAATGCCATTACTGTATTTAAAGGAGGCTATATGACAACTAAAATACAATACTTTTTATGAAACTATACAAATAAAATAAAGAAATACTATTCCGAAATTGTTAAATAGGGTCTAAAACGTTATGACGATATTTTAACCACAGTATCAGTTATCGATTCTAAGCATATTTTTTTTTGCGATCTGGGGCTTTACGAATTACCGCCCGTGGTTTGTCAAAAGTTTTACATCTTGCCTTGGTCAAGAAGTGAGATTTTCTCTCCGCGTAGCGGGTAGAAAATCCCACTTTACGGCCAAGGGTGATGTAATAGTACATTACAGACCTAGGGTGGTGAATTCGTAAATGTCCCAGATCGCAGGTTTCTGTGGCCCGAACCGAAGGTGAGGGCCATGAATATGCGATCTGGGGCTTTACGAATTACCGCCCGTGGTTTGTCAAAAGTTTTACGTCTTGCCTTGGCCAAGAAGCGAGATTTTCTCTCCGCGTAGCGGACAAAAATCCCACTTACGGCCAAGGGTGACGTAAAAAATATTTCTTCGTCGTTTTAAATCGATAACTGATACTGTGATTAAAATATCGTCATAACGTTTTGTTTGACCCTGTATAATTTTATTTTTTTATCACGAAAATAAATACTGTTCATGATCAAACATTTACAAAACAATATTAAATTACTAAATGAAATTTCGATGTAAAAATAGGCGTGAATTTTGGACGGCGGGAATACTTTCATATTACTGGTGATTTAAATATTATAAAATAATATGTATCAATAAAAGTTAAGGTGATAAAATTAAAATTAAAATCCATTTTTAAACTACTAATAAGTATTGAACTTTTTGGTTAAATTTAGAAATGTATACGTTATATATACATATAGTCGCAATAATTGAAGACTCGCTGTTACTATACTATAAAACCATAATATCTAAATCAAATGGTGGAAACAGAATTTAAAATTATGTGAACATATACTATTTTCTAAATGGCCATTCATTTGTAATTACAATTGCACTGCATCCTATGTTTTTTGACATAATTTAAACTTGCAACACATTTTTTTACATTACATTTTGTAACTATTACCGTACGTGCGGACACGGCCTATAAAAAGCACGATTTCAAATACAATTCGAATGAAGTGTCAATGTTTGCGTGCGAGGACGTCTGTACACTTGTAAATGTGTGTGTACCACTACGCGGGTCAACGATTCACTCTCCATCTCCGGATGAAACAAATGACGGAAAGGGCGAGTTGGGCGCGAGTTGCGCGCCGGCTAGATTCAGGCGGGCGATTCCGTGGCCATTCTGTACGTAGTACTATTAAATATTCCGTGACCGTACGTTAACAATTTATACAAAAAATACAAAAGAAAATAATACCCAATGGTTTTGAGTTACAAAAACAAACATTTAAAAAAATCGTGACTTCCATAAGAGAGAACATGCACTGAATTTTATTTTGTTATTACATTCGTAAAGATTCATTTTACCTTTTTTTTAATACTGATTTTACAACACCTTCATTAAAAATAATCGAAGAATATAATATGCGACGTACGTTCACGATGTATACGACGTACGTAAGTTGGTATAATATTATTATTATTCCATCATACGCAATGGCGAGATGGGATAGAACCGGAAGGGACACGCTAGATGAAGATGACCTACAAGACCTAACGATAGGGAAGATAATAGGATTCTGCAAGACTACAGGAAGGTTCAACGGGGCGACGGCGCCGGAAGCGGAGAACCCAATCCCAGGGGAGAGCGGGGAAATGGGTGAAATGGTTCCGAACGGAGCACCGATCACCCGACTGATCCAGGCAGCCGTTCCCTTTCATAGATAATAATAAGTAGGTTTAAGTAAAATGATATTTGAATTTTTCACTGCATATTCTCTATTGTACAGTTCTCACAGTCATACGGTACATGCCTGTATGCAATCGTACCAAATAACTAAAAATCACATCATACTTTTAATATAAAAAAAAAACAAAAGTTCAATGGCGAATGGTAACAATAATACTCTAAAAAAAACTTACTCTACCTACGTTAAGTACATTTGAATACGTATTTTGAATACTTTAAAAACTTAATAAAAACATGAATATTATTTATTTCAGAGCACAAGTTACCTCAACATAGCAACCAAGTGTAAAGACTCCCATAAATTATTTGAGGCGTTTGGGGTGAAGGGACCAATCTCACTCAATCTCACCCAATCTCACGTGGGGATCCTCTACAATGAATCACATATTTTTACAAGAAATACTGTAAATTACCAACAGAAAACAAGTTAAGTAAAACATGTTTCTCAACAATTAAACAATTTTATAATCAGCTAACCACAATAGATTATGATACTATTTTATCAAGCCCAGATTTTAAAGCGTTTGGAAAAATATCACGCGATTTTAGAATTGCGGAAGAGGTTCATCTTTGCCTCATGTATTTTATGTATGTCTGCATAGATTAAAACCATGTAAAATTAGTTGTGTGTTAGCAAAATACCTAATCATTTAAAGTGTTAGTGTGGTGGATGTAACATTGTTGAACAATACAAAGAAAGCATTTTTACCAATACAGTACTTTTCCTACGCGTAGTACGCGTAGTTTCCCGCCTGTCGCCCCACCTTCGTCATGTTCGCGCAAAGCTCATGATCCCTGGAAAAAAAATACACAAATTACACTGTAACGGGGACTGAATACCTACTTTCCTTGCTATTTTAAATTTAGCATATTGGAACGTATTTTCTAATGAATGAATGAATAAAATAGTTTATTTGCTGTAAGTGTGGGTATTTACAAAGATGTCACATATTATTATTAGCAGTTCGCACACTTAGCTGCGTTCAGCATGCAAAAAATATCATAATTTTAAAACTAAAAATACTTATTAATTACATTAAATTTACAGTTTTTGATTGCTCTAAAAATTCTTTAACGGTGTAAAAACAACTGTTAATTAGCCATGTAAAAAGACTGTCTTATTGGCATTTCCTTAAAAGACTTTATGTAATTTTGCTCCATATTTTTTGACATATTCTGTTAGACACTGTTCGTCCATATGTTATTACTTATTATAGGTCAATGTTAAAAGGGAAATGTAAAACCCATAGCTATCTATGTCCAGATGTGGTGAATGAATATTTTCCATCGGGAAATCTCGGGAATCCGACAAGAGAAATGTCAATCAATTAATTAATTCGTATTTAATTTCGGACCTGTAATGTCCTTTATTAAGAAACTTCAGGCATGTCAGGCGTGGTGTCAAGTATAAGATAAATAAATAAATATTTCACACGAATTGCCCTTAGTCCCAAATGAACTAAGCAAAGCTTGTAGTTTTCCGTGATCTCACTAAATGGTCCTAACGGAAGACCAGCGCTGGCTCATATTCATACACATTGCCAGCACATGCTGAGCTAAAATTTGGCATTTAGGGAGTGTAGGGATGCACAAGATTACTCAAAATTCGCAGGGGAATGGGTAATACTAATACTTTATCTATCACCTTCATCATCGTCATGCCAGCCGAAAGAGGTCCACTGCTGGACATAGGCCTCACCCAAGGTGCGCCACTCATACCGGTATTGTGCCACTCACGTCCACTGCATACCCGCGACCTTGATGAGGTCGTCGCTCTATCTAGTTTACACCGATAACTCGTCTCCCGGTTCGCGGACGCCACTCGCGAACTTTCCGGCCCCATCAGCCATCAGTCCTGCGAGCAATGTGTGTAAGTCTTACCGTATGTCTCCCCAGCCGCCATTTCCTTTGACGAGCTTCTTGTTGTGCTTGGCACCACCGGGGTTGATGGAGGCAGTCAGTCGTTTAGGAAACAGCTGGCTTTTAGCAGTCTGCAGCAGTTTCTGCACCTTGCTGATCACGAGATTGGCATTGCAGTTGGACTTCTTGTGGTGGAGGCCGCTGTACAAATGACATTTATGTACAAACAGCATAAACTAACGCGTGTTTCTCGTTGGGAAACGACACCTGCTAGTTTTCTAATGACATCTGTAGAATCATTTTGAGAAATAGGTACCGGCGGCCAAGATTGAATATTTGACGCTTTTTTACAACGCTTCTATAAGGTCGTCGAGTAACCATAGAGAAATGATACAAGAAGAGTGAAATAAAGAAGTGTATTTTTAAATAATTTACAATAATATTATAACTAGAACTCTTTTTTGAAATTCTCTTATTACACAGAGGCTTTGGGTTGTAAGTTGTAAACTGTTATGCAATAAAATATGCTTTGCATTTGGCTCGCCATCTAGCTTCAAGTAGTGGTAGCAACTGCTAAACGGTCGGGTTTTGTGGGTTCTGCCACTGGACGCTACATCTAGTGTTAACCCGGGTTTCGGAGCACGCACTACAGTACGGGCTCTGCCACTCTTCTTATATCACTATTTCTCTATGGTGTAACTAAATAACAACACTATGTAAGGCATCTTGCGAACAAAATTTAAACCACTTGTAATTATCGTATCATGATGAAACTTGGCAGGCATATGTAACTTGGACGACAATGCAATAATATGGTACCGCCGAGCTGATCTGATGATGGAGCTTGAACATGGGCACGGAAATGTCGAAGCGTTGTTTTAGTTTTAAAACTATTGATTTTTCTGTAATTATTTTATTATGACTATAATATTCAAAACACATGTACTTAATATGCAATTGATTATTTTCAGTACGCGACCTTTTTGAACTTAAATTTTAAAATAAAGTAAGACACTTGCTATAAGTATCGAAATAGTAAATTTTGATACGAGTGCGAGAAGTTTGACATTTTATCACGAGTCCCTCCCTAGTTATGTTGGCACGAGCGAAAGCGAGCGTTAACACTAGGGACAACTGAAATGAAAATGACAATTTCGCACATGTATCAAACGACATTTCTTAATACATTTGCGAAAAAAAATAGAATAAAGTAAAACACGCACAGGGTGAATTTAAAAAAACTTTACGCTAGTGCGTAAAGTTTTTTGAAGTTTTTTTTCATGCGCACTACTGTGCGCTATAAACTTTACGCACACTCACTAGGTGTTAAAAAACAAAAAGCCCTCGTTCGGAAATGACTAACCTATGGCACGCTAAACAGGTATCGAAATGTTCACTTTTTAAGGAAATGTATTGATAATCTTTTTTGGACACAATATACGTATATAAAAGTCTTTCGTTACTGACTGATTGATGACAACGCACAGCCGAAACTACTGGTCGTAGAGAACTGAAATTAGGCACGTAAGTTTCTTGGGGCAAATTCGCGCGCAAAACAGGGATAGTAACAAGTAAGTAGTATAAAGTGTTCATTTTAATCATATTTAGTATTATTTTATTGTCAAATTGATTACGGCTTATCTCAATAAAAAGTCGGTATCAAAGTTGAAGCGTTGGAAGATCTGAATCAATTTTAAAAATTCAAAATGTTTTTTTTTATTTATTGAATTTTTATTGCACATTAGTAAAAAAAAACAATACAAAAGGCGAACTTAATGCCATAAGGCATTCTCTACCAGTTAACCTTTGAGCAAATCAGAAATTGTTGTGGCGATGCAAAAAAAACACTATGCAGTACACAAAAGAAAACACTATAAGTACGTTATTTACTTTACGTCACACCAGGCCGAAAAGCGGGATTTACCGCCCTTGGGCGCTACGAAAAATCCCTCTTCACGGCCAGGTGGTGACGTAAAATCGTATACTAACCACGGGTGTGTAATGTACTATTATTATTAAGGTTATGACAAGGTGGTAAAATTATTTAACTTACCACTCTCCAATGTGAAACACCCTAGGTCCTTTACACAGCATCACTTTCATTTTGTCCCGGCCCCCCCTATTCTGCGCCAGGTGTAGTAGGGAATAATCCCAGTTGTAGTCATCGTACGCGCAGAACTGCTCTTGTAGGGACATAATATTACTCCAGAGAGTTCTGTTAAAAACCATGCCCATATTGTGGAGGCTGGAATGCCATGGCGTGATCTCCACCTGAAAATTACAAGGAAATCTTCAGAGGCTTGATACAAAACATAGCTCCAACGTAAGTAAAGCTTGTACTTTGGATGGGTACCTACATACTATTTATTAGCCTTCGTCCGCGTTCGTAACGAAACAAAATTTCGTAACTCGTTAGTTATCACGAACAAGGGTATTTTCTTCCTACATAATCGAGTTCCGAAAGGAGAATTCAATTTTGAAATTTTGTTATTTCTTTGTAACTAAGTTACAAAGTAGGAATTTACAATTCTTCGTACTTAACTGGATTATGGCCAAATAATCGTTTTGTTTTATTACTTCCTTTTATATAATTGTCTCATTGTTGTCGCTCTCAAGATAAAATACACATTGATCGAATAGCTAAAGCTAGAATAAGATAAAACATGCATACAAATAAGTAAACAAAATGCTCATCTGCACAATGAATGAAACAGTTACAATACAATGAATAAAATAAAATAATGATTGGATCAAAAACCCAGTTACGTATGAGAAATTATGAATTCTTAGTTTGTAATGTAACTTAGTTGCGAAGAAAGGACTAACCATGAAAATAATAAATTATTCTTTCGTTACTGTGTTACGAAGGAAGAAAAAGAACGAAACTTTGTTACGGACGCGGACTAAGGGTACTATTAATATACAGTACATGTGAAGGCTAAACAAGTAAACAATGGTACAAAAAATCTTGTTCATCATTCACTCGAGTTTCTCTTGCGAGATTCAATAAAACCCACAACCTATAAAGTATGATGAGTATTTAGTGTTACGGTGTCATTATTGTAGCGACATTTCAAAAAAAGGTAATTATAACACCGACCACCTTGAATTTTTTGCTTTAGCGTAGCAATGAATGGATAGATACTTAAAAGAATTGAAATTTCTATTTTAAATCAGTTTTATTATATCGATAAACGGAAATTGATTGCGTTAAAAACTTATATACAGTCTTTATAGACTGTTTTGAAGGACTTAGGATAATGATCTTTGTCATCAAAGGAAGTCTTGACATATTAAGCATGAAGCAAATTTCATTTATGTACTTTAAACAGAGGAATATTCAATACAAAAGAATTCTCGTAAGTTCCAGGAGGTAGCGAGGTTAGTAGTTAATTATTGTTAGTAGTTCATTTTAATCAGCATGCGAAAATAAAAATTAAGGTATACAAGGCTGTGTTTAAACATGCAGTAAACAAAAAAATTATAATCATTGCATAATAATGTTCTAAAATATGTATACGAAGATTTTAGGCTTGATTATATATTATTATAAACTATTATTTCATACTTGGTCAATATCTAACCATTTATGAACTTTCAAAAAAGTATCTTTATTTATTTATTACTTAAAAAATACCATATAGAAATAAATAGCCATATAGAAAATACCATATAGTTAAGTTTACATTTTAAAAAGAGTTAAAAATTGTACTGAAATTTAAAAAAGCATCTCAAAATCTTCATATAAGGTTTTGTTCCTAATATGCAATCTACTTTCTGAAGTATTATACATATACGGTGATCAGCAGGCTTTGCATGTGCAGTGCATATACATACTAATAGAAAAATTAAAGAATAACTAAAATAAATAACATCGAAATTGTTTCAAAGCCTATTTATAGATACAGAACATATATGACTAGAAATTGATGTTGTTGACGATACAAAATAATAATGGCAAGTTTTATAATGAAGTATCTATACCATACTTTACAATTAAGAGAAGTTCAATTAATGTTTCCGAGTTTCCGTTTTTCATAGATTTTTAAGTACCTAAGCTATTGAATACAAGAAAATATCCCAAACCAATATTTTTTTTAAATTCATTTTTAAAGCATTTTCACTAATGTAACGTATATTGATCATTTTAACAAACATTTAAAACTGGGATATTTCTAAACCGATAGCATTATCTCTAGGGCTTTGGAAAAAAACTTAGGTAACTTGTAAGTAAGCATAGCATGACACACACAACTTGGAAGGCGTGCGGATTAAGGAATAATAGACTCTGCGCCAACGGCTTAAGTGCTCCTCCGCGCGCCTTCTAAGTTGCGTCTTGCTATACATACCGACAGACCACTTTGTTAAAAACTCTAATCTTATATCTATCCTTCCCATTTCCAAAACTGTTTTCCAAAACCTTTTAAATCTTTTAATTAATTTTAACTTTATACAGGAAAATTGTAAAAAACATATTTACAGGGTATGGATTTATTTATGTTCCAATAATGAATTGCAAGCTTGGTGAAGTAGCGAATGCTATAATATACAATGCTAAGCTAGCGGCAAAATGCATTCTACTTATGTCTATATTCACATACTTGGCTCAAGTATCTAATTAGCATGAAATTAATAACCAATACGAGACGGGAAGCTTTATACTATGAACGTGCTTTCCAGCCTCGTACTCAAGAGGGCGTCCTTAAATTACGCAAGTTAATTCATAAAAAATATTATCTCACGCAAAAAATTCCAAATATTTGTTTAAGATAAAAGTACTGTAAATATGTAAATTATTTAAGAATTAAACTTAAGTATAATTAAACGACATATTACAATTGCTTTTCACAGTGATAGTTTCTTGCGAAAACGTGAAATGATTTTTAAGATATACCTTACCCCCACGTGAGATTGAGTGAGATTGGGCCTGTCCCGGAACACCTCACGTAATTCAAAGACGCCTGCCAATTGTTTTTTTTTTAAATGTTAAACACCTTTTGCGTGTACCCGTACAGGTTGGGGTACACTTGATAGTTCCAGCTGGTTGTTTCCATGTTGCGCTTGCGCCGTTCTTCGTTTGCGGCGCGCACTTGCTGTATGTATGAGAGTGTGAGCTGCTTCTTCCGCTGTTCCCGATAAATGGTACCTCATTTTATTGTAATTCAAAATTCAATCATTTATTCAGCAAATTGGCCACATAGGGGCACTTTTACACGTCAGAAAAAGAATTTACTAGCGCTTCCTAGACCCATGTAATATCATAGGTTAGGGTAAACCTGGAATGACAACCTTAAACAAATCAGCGTACGCCCGAAATAAGTGTTAAGTCCCCAGTACGCACGGCGTTTCACAACTTTTCATACAAACGTTCGCTTTTATTCCCAAATTACTAAACAGATTGACTCGAAACTTGGTACAGTACACACAATAAAATCATTATTGTGCGTGTCCGAAATTAGTAAATGTCGTGGTAAAATAAAAGACAGTTAAATTACAGCCAAAAAACTGAATTTTAAAGTTTGGTATGGACGAAACTAAAATGGTCCTAGTTTCTTTGTCATTCAATTTATTACAACCAAAGTGTATTTTGGACACTAATATCTCTGCTCCACTATTACCTGTAAAATTTGGCGCGAATTACTAGTGCGAATTAAAACGTAACTACGTTTGTATGGAGAAAGGAGCGTACTGGGGACTCTTAGATGCGATAACAGATGTCGCTGCCTAGGCAGCCTGTATGAAAACTTGAATCGCCCCTTGGATATTGCTCGCACAGAGCTTTTTCGATGTACGCCGCAATGTATGGAGATTGTCAGTTTAAATTGCCTTGTCGCTGTACGCATTACTCGTACTACTACTACAGCCTATTTGCGTCCCACAGCTGGGCACAGGCCTCCCCTCATCATGAGAGGGTTTGGGCTATAGTCCCAACGCGGGCCCAGTGCGGATTGGGGACTTCACAAACATCTTTGAATTACTTCGCAGATGCGTGCAGGTTTCCTCACGATGTTTTCCTTCACCGAAAAGCTCATGGTAAATTCAAATTGAATTTCGCACGTAAGTAAACTTAGAGGTGCGAGCCGGAATCGAACCCCCGACCCTCGGCATGAGAGGCGGCAGGTCGAACCACTAGGTCACCACGGCAATGAGTCGTACAGTTAAATGAAAATATCGCCTTAACCTATGTCTTTGTGTAATAATTAAAACACGATGTTGATAAGAAAAAAAATAGGAAGTTAAAACAATCAAACGTAAAGAAGCATTTTATTTTTAAGTTAGAATATAATGAATAAGTTATGATGCTTTTATTAATTTTGGTGTATTTTGGTGCATGTGCTATGCGCTGTAATACAACAGAAGTTTTATATGAAAAACATATTTATTAATCAGGATTTTTGCAACATCAAATTTTCCATACATATTGCCTTAGATGCAAAGAAAAGGAACAGAAAAATCTTCAACAATGCAATCACAGTCTTGTGCAAAAACTTGTATAGAATAGGGGAGACGACAACTTTTTTTCCTTAGTCTATCAGGAAGATTATTGAAAATTGGACACGTATTTTTTCTTTTTTCACGTAATCAGACTTAAACGGAGATATATTGAGTTGAAATGTCGCGTGACGTCACGGTTAGGTACGATTTATACCTAACGGTGACGTAGTTAGCCCCCACTCTCCAACTTTAATGCGTTTTAACTTAGTCATTCTGTTAATTTGATAAAACAAAAAATACGTGTCTAATATTTTTTTATTACCTGACTGACGGACTAATTAGAATTTAGATTTCTTCACCCTGTCGTCATCCCTATTATAGAAGACAAAAAATGACATTAATTTCAAAATATTTTATTTCAATGTTTTTCATACAAATACGATTTAACACCAATGTATGTATTACATAGCATAGCAAGTTTATAACTTGGTTTTATACAAGCATTTTCTTTTTTATGTATTACATATAAAGCTATAACGACATATAGCATCGCGTGCTATGGAAGCACACCACACACAAAAAAGCAGTAATCAGTAATAAATAAAAACAAGGAAACGATTCTTTTAAAAACATTTTTAGGGTTCCGAAGTCCACAAGGAACCCTTATAGTTTCGCCATGTCCGTCCGTCTGTCCGCACTATTGCTCGGAGATGCTTAGGTCTAGAGAGCTGTAATTTGGCATGAATATGCATATTAGTTACGCTGACAAAGTGGTACAATAAAATTTTGAAATATATTTTTTTATAGGGTACCTCCCCTACTCGTAAAGTGGGGATGTATTTTTTTTTCTTGCGTACCCAATGGTGCGGCATATCGTTGAATAGGTCTTAAAAAAATATTGTGGGTTTGTTAAAACCATATTTTGATTAAGTGATGCGTTTGTGAAATATTAAGCTTTAAAGTGCTATTTTTTGTTAGAGTCACGTGTCCCCCCCCCCTGCCAGCTAAATGGTGGTATTTGGATGGCTGAAAAAAATCACGGTTGTGGCATATATAACGTAGTTGAAAGGAAAACTATTAGAGCTAAGTAGGCTGTACAAACTTACGAGTAATAGTCGACCAACTTATAATGATGATTTTTCTCGAGCGGCAGGGGCGTCGGTGGGCACGTCATACCACAGGCTAGCTAGATGCTAATAAGTCTTAGAAAGGTACTGTGGGCATCGTCAACTTCGGAACCCTATAATTTGCGCGTGGCCCAACACGCACTTGGCCGGTTTTTTTAGAGTATTTAAACTAAAGGCAAATTAAACTGTAGGAAGAAATTTTTACCAATTTAGAACAAAAATGTAACAAAATTGACGTACAATCCAAACACCAGTTTTACGGAAAAATAATCTACTATAGGAACTTCCGCCCCTCCACAATTCAAAACGCTTCAATGTATTTGGAAAGTATTTAAAAAGCACCACCAACACTCTCAACGCATTTGTGCGTGCTGCGTTGTAACAATGGATTCTACAATTTTTAACTGGGACAGTTTGGAGATATCCGAATGTATAGGAGATAGAGAGATAATGTCATATTTTTTGGGAAATAAATTTGGCAAATTAGCGCTAATAAATTTTTGGTCAAGCATCTAGTCAAGCAGTTTCTGCTGGCGACTTCGCCCGCGTCGTAATTCGGTTATCGCGCTCCCGCGCGATCTATGCGTTTTTCCGGGATGAAAAGTAGCCTATGTCCTTTCCCGGGACTCCAACTATCTCCATGCCAAATTTCATCCAAATCGGTCCAGCGGTTGAAGCGTGAAGAGGTAACAGACAGGCAGACAGAGTTACTTTCGCATTTATAATATTAATATGGATAATATGGATATGGATATTAATCTAATATATAAAATTCTCGTGTCACAGTGTTTGTAACCAAACTCCTCCGAAACGGCTCGACCGATTCTTATGAAATTTGAGTGTATGTTCAGTAGGTCTGAGAATAGGAAGTAAGCTTTTTTTCATAACAAAAAAAATCAAATGCGGTACGAAGTCCGCGGGGTCAGCTAGTATTAATATGGAATATGGATTATCCAGCTAGTTTGTCTGTTGTCACGTTACCTTGTCTCCCGTAGCGTGGTACTGGTAGGTCTTCAGATAGGTTCCCAGGCAGAGCATCTCGCACTGGGGACAGGTCTTGTCTGCCGTGCTCCTCATCAGGCCTAGGACCTGGAGGAAGTCCTCGGCCACGTAGTGGTCCTCCTCCAGGAACACCACCATTCCTGGGGAAGAAGACAAGTCAACAGGGACCGAAAATGGAGGTTCATGGCAATGTTACTTTATAATGTGAGGTTTGTGTAACTGTTAGTTCATAATGTGAAATTAGTGTAATTGTTAGTTCATAATGTGAGGTTTGGGTAATTGTTAGTTCATAATGGGAGGGTTGTGTAATTGTTAGTTTATAAGGAGAGGCTTGTGTAATTGTTAGTTTATAATGTGATTTTTGTGCAATTGTTAGTTCATAATGTGAGGTTTGTGTAATTGTTAGGGTAGGTTGATACAAACCGTCCGTTAAAGTTAACGTTAACGTGAAATATTTTACTACGGGACAAAATTACGTTTCTGTATGGAATAACAGCTCGGCGGCCATATTTAACAACCAGGAGTCTGTCAACTGTGCTTGAATCAACCTACCATTACTTTATAATGTGAGGTTTGTGTACTTGTTGGTTCGTGTAATTGTTAGTTTATAATGTGAGGCTTGTGTAATTGTTAGTTCATAATGTGAGGTTAGTGTAATTGTTAGTTTATAATGTGAGGTTTGTGTAATTGTTAGTTCATAATGTGAGGTTTGTGTACTTGTTGGTTCGTGTAATTGTTAGTTTGTAATGTGAGGCTTGTATAATTGTTAGTTTATTATGTGAGGCTTGTGTAATTGTTAGTTCATAATGTGAGGTTAGTGTAATTGTTAATTCATAATGTGAGGCTTGTGTGATTGTTAGTTTATAATGTGAGGTTAGTGTAATTGTTAGTTCATAATGTGAGAGTTGTGTTATTGTTAGCGTATAAGGTACCTGAGTGACTTGCGGTGCACTGCAGCTGGTTGAATATCCGGTTGGCCTTCCACCACCAGTGGTGTTTAGTTTGAGTGTACTTGGCTTCCCTGTAGTGGCCATGTCCGTCCGGGTGGAGGGCGTTGTTGCACTTCAGCTTTATGGCCCTGGGGATAAGGCTCAGATTAGATCCACCGCAACAGCCTATTAGCGTCCCACTGCTGGGCACAGGCCTCCTCTCATCACGAGAGGGTTTGGGCTTGGTTTTCGTTTGGTCCAAGGCGTAACGCATCCTCGCTCGTCTCTGGTAGAAACGTAGCGTGTTATAGTAAATGCATACGTTTTATACTTAAGAGGGTTTATCCCGAAAGTTGGCATCGTCCCATATATCTGTCAAATGTTTCGCTGTTTTTATTGATTTCTAAATATTGCTGAATTAAAAAGGAATATATCATTCTATGGTTGTATGACGCGTCTCGTTTTATATTTATTGGTTAGGCATTCAAATGATAACATTACATTAAAATCCATGGAAACTGCGATGGAAAGTTTTCAAAAGATGTTACTTCCATAATACTAAAAATTTCGTGTTCCTTTGATTACTGTCGCAAGCCATACTTAATGTTTTATTCAACCATAGAGCGTTAATTCATGTTTTCATTCAGTAATATTCAGAGAATAATGAGAACGTCGAAATATTTGACAGCTATTTGCGTCGTTGCCAACTTTCGGAGTAAACCCTCTTAAGTGCCGTTTTGTGAAATAAATTATGTGAATTATATTTCTTTTTATTTGTACTCACTTTTCGAATTTAGCATCCCTAGGACAGTCGTTGGGGTCCACTCCGGGAAACTCGGTGGGGTGCGTTTGTATAGAATAAGGGTAGAAAATCTGCATCACCTGGAAATATCACAGAATTTAACCACAATCAATCCATGCTAATCAATATCCATACTTCCATGCTAATATTATAAATGTGAAAGTGTGTCTGTTTATTTGTTAGTCCTTCCTTTGAACAAAATTTGGCATGGAGATAGTTTGAGACCTCGGGAATAACTTATAACATAGGATACTTTTTATCCCGATATTCTAACGACACCTCGCATGCTAAAATCCATCTAGCCACTTAGGCTACAGAGCGTGCCGAATAAATATAGGTACAAACATAAATACATACATACATAATATACACTCGAAATCATAACCCACTTTATAGCGCAGTCGTGTAAAAACACAGTAGAATGGAGTGTGGAATGTGTATTGGTAAGGAGTGCAATCTTATATGACGAAACAGTTGAAAACGTGTCCAGCGGATTTGATAAGCAACAAAACAACAAACACTTTCCTTACAACCGTTTTCGCCTCAGCAGCGCCATCTGAAGGCGCTACTGCAGACTATCCGCCTAGGTGGCTTGACTGGAGTGGCGACCGCAGCGCCCCCAACCTACCCGATTTGGTGTCCACTTATGGAACTATAAAGATTGCGCTCCTTTACTTCAACCCTCCATGCAAAGTAGTATAAAAACACAAAACAGAAAAGAGACAAACGTACAAAGGTAAGGAATTCCTTCCGGAATTTCTTTTTGTTTTCGTTTTAGTTACCTTGGTGAAGTCGATACTCCTGACTAGGCTGTTGATTTCTTCGTCGTAGTAGTCGTGCGAGAAGACGATCAGCGTCCGTTCGATGTCACGCGCCTGTGCCAGGGACACTATGAGGTGGCGCAGGTATGTCAGGCGAGTGTGCACCTGTAATGGGGGGCTTCGATATAGTTTCTTTCTTCGTTTTGGTTCATACTACTCCTACTACTACTACTACTACAGCCTATTTGCGTCCCACTAGGATACCTAGAGACGTATACAATCTCTAAACATTTGCGATTTTTATTATTATTTTTAGTATACATATTTAGATAAGTACTTTAATTAATATTTTCATTAATTTGTACCTAATATAAGACCATCTCTAAGATCTTAGATTTAAGTTTAAGTTAGTGACTATACATCCCTTAAATGTGATTTTAGTATGTATTTTTATACATATTAACGTAAATTTAATGTAAATCTATATGTTTAAATTTGGAAAAAAAGGCCTTCTGCTGAGTTTGTTGTGACGCTTCTTTTCAAGCAATGGGTCTAGAAAGCGCTGGTAAATTCATTTAAAAGTGACGTGTAAAAGTGCCCAGATGTGGCCTATTTGCTGAATAAATATTTTCATTTTCATTTTCACTACTGAACACAGGCCTCCCCTCATCATGAGAGGGTTTGGGCTAGTCCCCGCGCAGGCCCAGTGCGGATTGGGGACTTCACACACATCTTTGAATTACTTCGCAGATGCGTGCAGGTTTCCACACGATGTTTTCCTTCGCCGAAAAACTCGTGGTTAATTCAAATTGTATTTAGCACGTAAGTAAACTTGGAGGTGCGAGCCGGAATCCAACCCCCGATCCTCGGCATGCGAGGCGGTAGGTCGAACCACTAGGCCACCACGGCTACAGGCTAATTTAATATACACATGTCATTAAAAATTTTCATTTAAATACTCATCTACAGAATAATATGCCTTATTTAATAAGAACTGTTTCAACATTGATATAAATATTTTATCGCACAGATTTCCTTCCTTAACATTATCCGGAATCTACTATATAAAAATAAGTCGGGTTTTCCTCCCTGACGCTATAACTCCAGAACGCACGAACCGATTTCCACGGTTTTGCATTCGTTGGAAAGGTCTCGGGCTCCGTGAGGTTTATAAAAAAAAACTAAGGCGGTACGAAGTCCGCGGGGTCAGCTAGTTTTATTATAGATTGCAGCGAGTGTTGAGAGGATTTGTCCCTTTTTTATGTATGTGTTTATATCCTTACGTACAAGCTTTGCCACCTCAAGATTCTTGAGCTTGTATTTGTAAGTATTTTCTGACCCATCATGTATATTCTTGAGTCAAGAATATACATGGTGGGTCAGAAAATATGGCAAATAATTAACCCACAGTATCGGCTATCGATTCTAAGTATATTGTATAGGTCTTTAATTTTTTTCGAGTTGGTAAAAAAATATATTTTGTATAGGATTCAGGCGTCGCTCACACAACCAATCCCATGTACATTTTTTTTTAGCAACTCAATAAAAATTAAAGACCTATACAATATACTTAGAATCGATAGCCGATACTGTGGGTTAATTATTTGCCATATTTTCTGACCCACCGTGTATAGACATGGGAGGGTTAGAATTTGGAGATCTCTGAATAAATCACGTGCAGGCGTGTCCCAGGGATATAGTTTCTTTGTTCGTTTTCGTTTATATAAACAAGGAAAAGGGTTGGTCCCAGTACACTGCCTTGGGGAACTCCATAAGCAACCCCAGCATCTGTACTTAGGTACATAGTTTCCAGTTTTGACCCGTTGGGTACGGTCCCTAAAAAAGCCGTGGTGGCCTAGTGGTTCGACGTCTCTCATGCAGAGGGTCGATTCCGGCTCGCACCTCTAAGTTTACTTACGTGCGAAATTCAATTTGAATTTACCACTGAGCTTTTCCTGCACGCATCTGCGAAGTACAAGTCAAGGATGTGTGTGAAGTCCCCAATCCGCACTGGGCCCGCGTGGGGACTATAGCCCAAACCCTCTCGTGATGAGAGGAGGCCTGTGCCCAGCAGTGGGACGAAAATAGGCTGTAGTAGCGTAGTAGTAGTAGGCTTCTTTTATCCCGAAAAAACGCATAGTTCCTGCGAGAACGCGATAACCGAATTCTACGCTGGCGAAGTCGCGGGCAGAAGCTAGTTATTAATAAAACTGTATACATTTACTGGGTTAAAAGAAGCTCATTGTAACTGGGCTCTTAACATAAATGAATTTATTATTATTTATCATGGCTTTGAAAAGGTTAATTTAAATTTACCATTATTTTGGTAATGGAAAACATCGTGAGAAATACTAAACGCATTTACGAGGCAAATAAAAGATGTGTGAATGACGGAAAAGTGTGTATAGAGTTGCCATCTGTTTGTATTTAGCCGGACATGTTTGGCTTTTTCGAGTCGTGGTCTGGCCAAATATTTATGTCCTTTTATGTCCGGCTTTTGTTTGGCTTTTTGTTAGCACCTCAAGCGAATACGAGGACGGATGCAAACGAAACTCAATTTTCAAATCACTTTCTAATGTAGAATTTCATTACGAAATTACGTGGCAGAATATTATTTTGGGACGCAAAAGGGTTTATTGAGAAGTTTATGGGAACGTCAAACGTCACGGCGCTCAAATAGGGATGACGACAGGGTGAAGAAATCGAAATTCTAATTAGTCCGTCAGTCAGGTAATAAAAAAATATTAGACACGTATTTTTTGTTTTATCAAATTAACAAAGAATGACTAAGTTAAAACGCATTAAACTTGGAGAGTGGGAGCTAACTACGTCACCGTTAGGTATAAATCGTACCTAGCCGTGACGTCACGCGACATTTCAACTCAATATATCTCCGTATAAGTTTGATTACGTGAAAAAAGAAAAAATACGTGTCCAATACTTTTCAATAAGGAAAAAAAAGTTGTCGTCATCCCTATTGAACTTTAAATCAAGATATGGAAGTTCCCTTTCTCTATGTAATGTTTCGAATAGAGCACCAGGCGATAACGCCAACGTTGAAAGAGATTTTTCTTTGATTAACGCCCAGTGGACAAAGGCACGTAATAAATTGTAAACTGAGACAATCGAAAAGCTGATGTTCACAATTGTGAATTTTATAAATAATAATTTTACGAAATAATCTCTAGGAAAAACAACGTGGGATAGAGTAGGTGCAACAGCCAAATACGACGTCCCGGGATAAAGTTTATGTTAATGTTTTGATTTTAAATGAAATAACTGTCCAAATGTATATTTTAAATTTAGTTTTAGTGCAACTTTACTAGGTACCATACACTCACAAAAAATTGTACGCCGCAAGGTACAGCATGAAGGACGAACCATTTTTTGTTTAATATCTGCATATATGTATACTCATGTTGAACAATAAATTATCTTTATCTTTATCTTTAAAGTGTACAAACGAATAGTGATGAAACGTGATGATATTTTATCAATGAAAATTAAGTTTTTTTTTTCACCATTTTTTTCTAATTTTTAGTGTAAGATGTCGGGATTTTTTCTGGGCAGAGTCCGGCTTTTTCATTTTAGGAGATGGCAACCCTAAATGTGTAGTCCCTAATCTATGGAGTGTGGAATGTGTCTTGGTAAGGAGCGCAATCTTTATAGATCCAAAAGTGGACACCAAATCCGGTAGATTGGCGGCGCTGCGGGGCCACTGATAGTCTGCAGTAGCGCCTTCAGATGGCGCTGCTGAGGCGAAAACGCAGCGAAAAAACGGTTGTGAGGAGAGTGTGTTTTGTTTTGTTGCTTATCAAATCCGCTGGACACGTTTCCAACTGTTACGCCATATAAAATTGCGGTCCTTTACTTCATTCAACCCTCCATACCCTAATGCTCAGTTGGGACTACAGCCCAAACCCTCTCGTGGGATATGTGCTTAGAGGACCGAAATAGGCTGTTGCGGATTGTGGATTTATTCGATAATTGACAACATTTAATTTTTTTAAACATGTATATTTTAATAAAGTTTGAAAAATTGAAAAGGACGTATTTTTTTTCCTAAGTCTTACATACTTAAAATTGAAATTCTCAACTCCTCATTCTAAAAGGGCGTAAATCATAAATGACGTCTCTAAAAAGTAATGTACAAAATATCAGAAACTTTCAATTTGAAACCTTTAGACGGGATATACCGAAATGATTTTTCGCATTACGCCTGCCTAAAAATGAAATTGAAATGTTGTCAATTATATAGGTACTTTACCTACTTGGTAAGGGCAATTAAAAATTATGAACGTATAAGCGAATGGAAGGCCATAAAGATTTTACGATGAAACAGGTAATCAAGTTTCATGATGTTTCGGAAATGTGATTTTAATTAACAATTAGCTTTTCCCCGCAACTTCGTATGCGCAGAAATATTAAAAAGTAAAATCCCGATTTTTCCCGTTCCCGTGGGAATTTTGCAAAATCCTTTCCTAGCGGATTCCTACGTCATAACATCTACCTGCATGCCAAATTTCAGCCCGATCCGTACAGTGGTTTGGGCTGTGCGTTGATAGATCACTATGTCAGTCAGTCACCTTTGAGTTTTATATATTTAGAAGATACGAAAGCTGCAATGAATATCCATACTAATATTATCAATGCGAAAGTTGTCTTTCCGTCTGTTTGTATGTCTGTTACGTCTTCACGCTTAACCGATTTGGATGAAATTTGGTCCATACCAAATTGTTTATCTATATTTTTCATTTTCAACAACGCCAACGCTATTTTCTGCCCCATATCTTGCGTTTTAGTTCAAATAACAAAGTAAGATAGATATATACAATGGAAATCATGATGCTATCCCTATCCCGATCGGGATAAAAACAACCGGCATACAACAATTTCCGACACTCTCACTAAATTTCATAAAAATCTGTTCAGTAGTTACTGCATGAAAGCCATCCACACGGACGAACCTCCACGATTTTTTTTTAGCTTCTTGCCGTGTCTTCGTCCGCGTGAAATACGGTTATCGCGCGATTTTTTTCGAGAATAAAGTAGCCTATGGCCTTCCCCGGGACTCGAACTATCTCCATAGATAGTGCCACTCCCGGGAAAGGGCAACTTGAACGCTTGCGCATATGGAGTAGAAAATAGCGTTGAAATTGTTAAAAAAAGAAAAGATAGATGAAATTATGCTTTAATTTTATGCCACTGACCCATGATACAATAACTTCGCCAGGTAGGACAGTCCGGTATTCTGTAGTAGTGTGGGTGTCACCCTTACGTCATTCGCACTGCTGTGTGTTGCAAGTATTAAAATAATCCCCGACCTCCATGTATCCTGTGAGTGTTTCATTAAATTATTACGTTCATTCGTTCTTAACTTGTCTCATTTAGTGTGCTTAAACAAGTAAATGACAATTGTAATGCGCAAATAATTTATTTTGCATTATATCGGCGCAGCAAATATTACCTTAATTTTCTCTCTTTTATACATGATGTATTTCATTATTTATTGACATTTTGAGACTGTCGACATCTATGGAATTTATATTTATTTGACAATGGAGGCCATCTCCATGATATTTTTTTTCTGGACCCGTGGAGACAATATATGGGAGAGACTTCTCAATGGCCGTCACCCAACATGAACGTTGACGTTTGTTGAGTTTCTCCAATTTTATTTTATTGATCATTAACACCGTACATTTACCTTTATCACCGAACAACTTGCAGGCCTTATTTTGATATTGGCGAAGTGTCTAAGACAGAAGCCATTAATTTATATAGAATAGAATAGACTATACATCTCTAAGATCTTAGATTTAAGTTTAAGTTAGGGACTATACATCTACAACTACTACTACAACAGCCTATTTACGGCCCACTGCTGGGCACAGGCCTCCTCTCATCACGAGAGGGTGTAATTTTAGTACGTACATGTATGTATATTTTATACATGTAATATAAATGTAAATTTTGTAACTACATATGTGGAAAATTTGCAAAAAGGCCTTCTGCTTGAGTTTGTTGCGGCGCTTCTTCTCAAGCAATGGGTCTAGGAAGCGCTGGTAAATTCTTTTTTTGACGTGTAAAAATACTCCTAAGTGGCCAATTTGCTGAATAAATGATTGAATTTGAATTTCGTTTTATTGCAATAAAGTCGGCAACTCGACTTTGACGTTACGGTGACACGTCACCCGGATCGGCGGACCTTGTTTTCCTAGACCATGGCACTGACCTGTATGGCTATAATGACGGTGTCATTTTGCACCGGGCCGAAGATGTCCTCGTTATAGATCGTTTGGGCTTCGTTGTACCGCTGGATCGCTCGTCGGATCTCCGTTATGTTCTTTGGCACGCGCTCTGTGGAGTTGCCTGCAAGCCAGATACATAATATCTGTCGAAATGTGGGACATTTGAGACTGGAGTAAGCACACGGCGGACACGGCCTATAAAAGCACGATTTCGAACACAATAGATAATAAATCTGCATAATTTGGCCACTAGGAGTAGGAGCGCTGCAATCGCTTGACCCAAACCATCTGTCAATTACATAGAGAAATATTTGTTATTATTGGTTTTACTTAAAAATGCCGCGCTGTGCAGTTCCAGGATGCAATGAGAACGGACGACACGTATTTCCGAAAGACTTGGTATGTATCTGGGGCAGGTAATTGCATTGGGATGTCTTCATTTTTATCACAAATAACTGAACCAAAATTAAAATTGCGGTCAATATTTAACAATTTTAAACAAATCTACTTAAAATTATCAACAAAAAAACCCGTCAAAATTTGACAGCTGCAGTGTTTGGGTTTTGGTTTGGGTCAAGCGTTGGCAGCGCCATCTAAGTCGAGCCTTGCGTATTCTTGTCCATTCGAATGAAGTGTCAATGTTTGGACATCGACGTCTGTGCGCGTGCCAGGACCTCTGTACACTTGTAAATGTGTGTACCAGTACGCGGGCCAACGATCCACTCTCGATCTCCGGATGAAACAAATGGCGGTAAGAGCGAGTTGGGCGCGAGTTGCGCGCCGGCTAGATTCAGGCGGGTGATTCCGTGGCCATTCTGTATGTACTCGTAGTACTATTAAATATTCTGTGCCTTAGCTTAGACACCTTTAGGTATCGTTAACGTAGTAGACATGACGGCAGTGCATGACAACTTTATCTTTTCTTGGCGGCTAAACTCCACGAAATGCGAAAGTAACTCTGTCTGCCTGTCTTTCTGTCTTCACGCTTAAACCGCTGGACCGATTTAGATGGAATTTCGCATGGAGATACTTGGAATCCCGGGGAAGGACATCGGCTACTTTTTATCCCGACAAAAAGCACTAGCTTTGGGAACCCGCGGGAACACGATAACCGAATTCCAGCAGAAGCTATAGTGAGTAATAAAAAAAAACTTGGGACATTTCACACATATTGACCTAGCCCCAAACTAAGCAAAGCTTGTACTATGGGTGCTAGACAACGATATAAATACTTATATAGAGAAATACATACATATATAAATACTAAACATCCATGACTCGAGTACAAACATTCGTGTTCATCACACAAAGTTTGCCCCGAGCGGGACTCGAACCCGCGACCATCGGAACAGAAGGCAGGGTCACTACCAACTGGACCAATCCGGCCGTCAAACGAAGGACTTACCGCTGGTATTCCTCGGGAGGACGGTGAGGTACTTGTGCAGCTCCTGAGGGACCAGCGCGAGGACCTGCTCCGAGGTCTCGTTGGCGTTCATCAGCTCATCTGGAACAGGCGGGAAGGTCAACACGTCTCCTTTGGTGCGTTGATTACCACCCACTTCTACGTACATGTTTACACAACTTCGAAGGCGCGTGGATTAAGCAAAAATAGACTCTGCATCAACGGGTTAAGTGTTTCGTCGCGCGCCTTCTAAGTTGTGTCGTGCTATACAGGTCTACACAAGTTAGAAGACGCGTGGAGTAAGAGGGTTTTTTGAAAGTTGGCAACGTCGCATAAAGCTGTCAAATGTTTCGCTGTTTTTATTAATTTCTCAATATTGCTGAATTAAAAAGGAAGATATCGTTCTATGGTTGGATGACGCGTCTCGTGTTATATTTGTTGGTTAGGCATTCAAATGATAAGATTACATTAAAATGCATGGAAAGTTTTCAAAAGATATTACTTCCATAATAATAAAAACTTCGTGTTCCTATGATAACTGTTGCAATCCATACTTTATGTTTTATTCAACCATAGAGCGATAATTCATGTTTTCATTCAGTAATATTCAGAAATTAATGAAAACAGCAAAAATATTTGACATCTATTTGCGACGTTGCCAACTTTCGGAGTAAACCCTCTTAAGCAAAAATAGACTGCGTTCTGTATACAATTTATTGAAGTTAAAAAAAATGATGTAACTCGTTTTGCGCATAGTAAGTATACATAACATAGTAAGCCGTGGTGGCCTATTGGTTTGACCTACCGCCTCTCATGCAGAGGGTCGCGGGTTCAAATCCGGCTCGCACCTCTGAAATTATTTATGTGCGAAATTCAATTTGAATTTACCGCTGAGCTTTTCGGTGAAGGAAAACATCGTGAGGAAACCTGCACGCATCTGCGAAGTAATTCAAGGATGTGTGTGAAGTCCCCAATCCGCACTGGGCCCGCGTGGGGACTAAAGCCCAACCCTCTCGTGATGAGAGGAGGCCTGTGCCCAGCAGTGGGCCGTAAATAGGCTGTTGTAGTAAGTATACATATATAGTATACGTATAGTTCAGCGCTTAGCACCAATCATTTGGCTCGAGAGGATTATGACGTCAAGCTCCAGTTTACACTAAAACACTATTTTTTGTAATAAAAGTAAATGAACAAACAAATCAGAGACTTTTTTTCCGGTGAATGCTTAAACTAGACATATATAGATTATTTATTTACCCAAATGATTTTCCAAATACGCCTTAATGAAAATTCTAAAAGCCGATTTAACCCATTTATTAGTTGACATGTAAAAAATACATAAACAAACATTGTTGAATTAACAAAACAAAATAAGTACAGTTCCCAATCCGACACAAACACGACACATATATACAGTAAAAAAAATCAAGAAAAAAAAACCTTGAATCAAGTGTACCGCATATTCCTCAACGGGGAATACCCCAATATTACCGTCTGAAAATTATTAGTAGAATTAGTAAGACTAGCGGAGAAATTAGATCGAAGATTTAGGAAAAAGTAATCAAGTTTCAAGTATACTTCCTCCGTTCCTAGAGATCTTCTACTATCTAAAGTCCCGCGCCTTCACATTTCAAAACGCTTAATTTTTTTCATTATTATTTAAAAAGGACCACCAACACTCGCAACGCATAGTTGATGGCTGTCTCAGCACGCACACATGTGTTGAGAGTGTTGGTGGTGCTTTTTAAATACATTGAAGCGTTTTGAAACGTGAAGGCGCGGGACTTTAGATAGTAGAAGATCTCTCCACGTAATATTCCTTGCCTATTCTCAGAGTTGCTTTGGAGTGTGTGAGATGAAAAAGCCCTGGTGGCCTAGTGGTTCGACCTACCGCCTCTCATGCCGAAGGTCGGGGGTTCGATTCCGGCTCGCACCTCTAAGTTTACTTACGTGCGAAATTCAATTTGAATTTGCCATAAGCTTTTCGGTGAAGGAAAACATCGTAAGGAAACCTGCACGCGTGTGTGTGAAGTCCCCAATCCGCACTGGACCCGCGTGGGGACTATAGCCCAAACCCTCTCGTGAGAGGAGGCCTGTGCCCAGCAGTGGGACGCAAATAGGCTATAGTAGTCGTTCGGCTCGCCATCTAGCTTCAAGTAGCGAACTTCTAAACGGTCGGGTAATCGGGGTTCAGCCACTGGACGCTAGATGTCGATCTAGTATTAACCCGCGTTCCGGCGAACGCACTGTATAAGGCTCTGCCACTCTTTTTATTTGATTCCTCTATGTTACTACGATGAAAGGCTCCTAAAGATGCAGATTTCGGTCATGTGTCGACATATAAAATACCTAGTACCTAGTGATAAAAATACGTGTGCACTGCACATTACATTTTACTATGTGCAAATGATAACGAGCATAAATTCAGAATAATATGGCCCAAGGCCGCCACCGTCGACCGTCGAAACAGAGTCAACACGATACTGAATAGTCTATTTAGTCCAGACAATAGCACACTTGTGTTATTATATTAAAGACCATATATGCTATTCTTGTTTTTCTTTTCAAACTCATAAATATTTAACAAAATATAACTATAACATGCCCTCTACCGCCGCATATAACCCACGTAGGTCTCATTTAAAAAATATATATTATACTGAAGTCCCCAATCCGCACTGGGCTCGCGTGGGGACTATAGCCCAAACCCTCTCAGGAGGCCTGTGCCCAGCAGTGGGACGCAAATAGGCTGTAGTAGTAGATATTATACTTAACTATAGATTCTGCCCGCGACTTCGACTGCGTGGAATTCGATTATCCCGTTCCAGCGGTTGAAGCGCGAAAAGGTAACAGACAGACAGAGTTACTTTCGCATTTATAATATTACTCCCTTCTGCCCGCGACTTCGCCCACGTAGAAATCGCGCTCCCACGGGAACTACGCATTTTTCCGGGATGAAAAGTAGCCTATATCCTTTCCCGGGACTCCAACTATCTCCATGCCAAATTTCATCTCAATCGGTCAAGCGGTTCTGAAGCGTGAAGAGGTAACAGACAGAGCTACTTTCGCATTTATAACATTAATTTAGATATATATTCATATAGATAATATGGATATCGATAACCATAGAAAAATTGTTCACGCAACCTCTTACCGACGCGAAGTCGCGGACAGAAGCCAGTAGGTTATAAAGATGAATAGGCCATTGTCACCCTTAGAATGGTGATCACGTAACAGCTGCCTCGTCTTGCGAATATAACTGATGTACATACCTAAACGGTACGGTACTCAAGGTGTTTAACTGTTTACTAAGATGTCGTGAAAGGTCGAAAACCTTAACCGCTTGGCCACGACATCACGCTATAGTGATAGCGGTATAGACGCATTGCGCGAGTGATGCCCGCCGCGCATCGGCATAGAATAATTAATAGTACTACATAACAGAATGGCCACGGAATCCACCGCCTGAATCTAGCCGGCGCGCAACTCGCGCCCAACTCGCCCTTACCATCACTTGCTTCATCCGGAGAGTGGATCATTGGCTCGCGTAGTGGTACACACACATTCACAAGTGTACATACGCCTCGCACGCACACAGACGTCCTCGCACGCAAGCATTGACACTTCATTCGAATTGTGTTCGAAATCCATGGTCAAAACAAGGTCTGCCGATCCGATCTTACGTCAAAGTCGAGTTGCCACTTTATTGCAATAAAACAAAATGAAGGAAATATTTGCTGCCGTTATAATGCAAAATAAATTATTTGCGCATTACAATTGTCATTTACTTGTTTAAGTACACAAAATGGGACAAGTTAAAAAGAAATGAACGTAATAATTTAATGAAACACACAGGATACATGGTGGTCGGGGATTATTTTAATACACCACTTGCAACACACAGCAGTGCGAATGACGTTCGGGTGACACCCACACTACTACAGAATACCGGACTGTCATACCTGGCGAAGTATATTATTGTATCGTGTTCGAAATGTATGTTCGCCAGTATGTTCGCCAGAAGACCGGCTTCTCCCTGAGGGTGTTCCCGCTGCGTTCGCGCCACTACGTGCACTTCAGCTCTTTTGTGGTGCGCGTGCCGCGGCCGCTGCTGGAGAACATCGAGAGTGCTGACTTCTGGCCGAAGGGTGTCGTGTTTCGACAGTTCCGGGGCAACCTACCGAATCCTACACCGGAGATGACGATGCAGCGGAGCCACGCCGTTTCGTCGCCTAAATAGTTTTATTTGGTTTCATGACGCATTGGTGTTAACTGTAATGTCATGTTAAACTTTTATAAAATAAATAAATAAATCGTGCTTTTATAGGCCGTGTCCGCCGTGTGGCATCGGTCAGTAAAACGCCCACCGCTGCCGCTGTAGCGTGAAGTCGTGGCTTCATATTAGTAGCTCCATTTGGATTTGTACGTTGGAGCCAGCTCATTTAGAAGCTTTTTCTACGTCACTTCACTATATTATCCATATCCATTCTTCTTCTCCTATTCAAGAGCCGTGCTCTTGTCGGTGGAGTAACCGCCATGTCTTTCGATCCTGTGCCCGTCTTTTTAGGTCATAATAAGACGGGACATTTGCTCTTTCCTTCTATCCATATTAATCCATATTTAATATTATAAATGCGAAAGTAACTCTGTCTGTCTGTTACCTCTTCACGCTTCAACCGCTGGACCGATTGAGATTAAATTTAGCATGGAGATAGTTGGGGTCCCGGGAAAGGACATAGGCTACTTTTGCACCAAGAAAAACGCATAGTTCCCGCGGGAACGCTATAACCGAATTTCATGCGGGCGAAGTCGCGGGCAGAATCTAAATATCATATAAAAAGAAAGCCTATTGGGTAAACCTATGTATAACCTTCACATACATCAGTGTTCAAAGTGCCCATTGACCTATAATAAGTAATAACATATGGACGAACAGTGTCTAACAGAATATGTCAAAATATATGGAGCAAACTGACATTAGAAAATACGTTCCAATATGCTAACGCCTCTTTACAACGTAGTCCAAACGGGTGCCCGAGCTGTTCGGGCACCCGTTTTGACGGGGCCATTTTTCCCCGGCTGATTGTGAATCCTGTGTTTAAAGCGTTAATAGATGTTGTTGCCTAGGTAGCCAGCGCGAAATAAGGCCCAAGCGCGAACCACGATATTTTGTCGAGCGATAATTTTGTTGCAGAAATACAACATATGGGTTGGGTTAGCCGCATCAGCTAGCAGTATCGGCTATCGATTCTAAGTATATTGTACAGGTCTTTAATTTTTTTTGAGTTGGTAAAAAAATATATATATATGGGATTGGTTGTGTGAGCGACGCCTGAATCCTATACAAAATATATTTTTTTAACCAACTAAAAAAAAAATTCATGAAATCGGTTCTATGAAAAAAATACGTGAAGTTACGTGTTCTAATCCTACTTAAACGGTTCTATAAGTGTATTTTTTTACGCGGATTTCTTACTCATACCAAAAAAAATGTTAATTTATTTTGTTCATGCAATGTGGGATTTTTCAAATCTTCATTTTTCTGATTTTCTACGTAGGTATATCGCCCACATTCCGCCGTCGTGCTTCTCGCTCCCTCCAATGTAAACAGACATTGTCCGCTGAGACAGTTGCCTGCCTCGATGCCTGCTCTTGTCCGCGTCTTCGGCTGTTGTGGTGGACAGTGTTAGAACCTTACAACGTACCTCCATCCCGCTCCAGCCCCCCGCCAGCCGACAGCATGATCTGCAGCCACACCCCGAAGAGGCCGAGGATCACGAGCACGCGCAGAAGCGACGTGTACTTGACACGAGGCATCGCCGCGGGGCATCGCTAGCTCACGGCCCGCGCAGTACCATTGCCATTGCGACGGGGACAGAGGGCGCTGGTGTCGCGCCAGAAACTCTGCTGCTCATTTGGTACCTGAAACAAGTAAATAAAAAAACTATAAAACCCGAACGTCGTGTTATCTATTTATATGTAAGTTTATGTACGTTTATATATAACAGTATTTAAGTATGTTTATTACTTTTTGTGTTTGTTTCTTCTGCAAGCGCGGATCCAGGGGGGGTCATGGGGGTTATGACCCCCCCCCCCCCCTCGGCATGCCTAGGTCTACTGTTATGATTTATTTTTAACCCCTGACGCAAAAAGGGGGGGGGGGAGTTGTATGACGTGACCCCCCCTTGAGTAGGGTTGCCAGATACAGTCAACACAATTCCGGGACAATTCGAGGGTTACGTTTTCGGTCGCTAGGAATATGTACGAAAATAGTTTTTTTTTATACCGCTTTACTTATATACAAACAACAACATCGCAAACGCGCTTATATGTATATCTATGTTTTTTTTTGTATGTTGTTAGGTCCTCTGAGAATACTTTATACACAAGTTTGCAACTTTCAAAACCCTGTACATTCGTACTAGTCGAGACGTTGCGAATGTATTCAGAGTCATATAAAAACTAACTTAAAAAGTATTGTTTTGTTAGGGGTCGTTGCTTCTAAGTTTGTAAAGTTAACTAATGTGCCTTTTGGTTGCGGAGATAGAGCAACTCCGAGATAGCTTTTTTTATATCACGATTTTTTTCAGTTTTTCCCAAGAAATTACCCAAAGAAAGCTATTGTCTTATAGATTTTTATGAAGTTGACTCATATTGCTACAATTTAAGCTTAATTTGGGTACTCTTGGGCTTTTGGTTAAAATGCTTGGAGATAGAGCTAGTCAAAAAATTTTTTTTTTTTAATTTTACGGTTTTTCGTCTTTAATTTACTGTCAAGGAATGAAAAAAGTGAAAAAATCGTGAATTGAATAAAAAAATTCTGTAGCTCTATCTGCACAACCAAGACCAAAGGCCTGGTTTGGCTCTGGTTATAGAAAATTTAGTTAA
Organism: Aethes cnicana; assembly: GCA_963971205.1. NCBI lineage: Eukaryota > Metazoa > Arthropoda > Insecta > Lepidoptera > Tortricidae > Aethes > Aethes cnicana. Next base: position 7,431,860 of record OZ020299.1, read on the forward strand.
CTTTACAAAAATAGAAGGAACAATCCCTTAACAATACACCCTAAAGTTATTTTTAGCGAGCTATCTGAAAACTTACGCAATTAAATTCTCGACTACTACAGGGTTTTGAATGTTGCAAACTGGTGTATAACTACTCTCAGGGTCTCAGGGGACCTAACAACATATTAAAAAGTCTTAGATATATGAGCGTTTACGACGTTGTTTATATATAAATAGGGAATTATGAATAACAGGATTAAAAATAAAAAAAATATAATATCGTAAGTTCGCACATATTCCTACCGACCGAAAAAGTAGCCCTTGATTTGCGACTTTTTAAAATTAAAGTGCAGATTAACACCGTTTATAATTTATATTAAATAAATGTATTGGTACTAAAATGTAAATTTAAAAGATGAAAGAGAATTTAAGATATTGAATCTAAGATCTTAGAGATGTTAGAGATGTATGTAAAGGGTCTTACTTGATAAAAAAAATCTATTACGTGGTACGTGGTTGAACCTATTCGAAATCCGGGACTATAAAGTGTAATTCCTGGACACGGGACAAGACCCGAAATTCCGGGACAATCCCGGAAATCCCGGCCATCTGGCAACCCTACCCTTGAGTCATAAGCTGGATCCGCCCTTGTTCTTCTGCACATCTTAGTACAGAGGACCGCCTACCAACCTAGTTTGTATTTCTTCATCAACAGTCAACACTATCCAAAGGTTGTCTGGTAGAGATCGCTATTAAGCGATAAGACCGCCTGCTGTATTCCATACCTTTTTGTGTAATTACATTCCTTGATTGTGTGGTGTTCAATAAAGTATATTGTATTGTATTGTATGTCGGAAATCTAAGCTGAAATTATTACGAAATAACATTCGGGTAAAAACCATAAAAAAAAGACTCCAACATTTCTTTTTAAATTGGTTGATGAATATAATACTTGATTTCAAGGAACCTTTATGATTTTCGAATCATTGTAAACATCCATCAGTTCGCCTTGGATTTGGTAATAGAATGAACTGATTCTACGAACAGTTGATTTTACTTTTAAAATCAAGCACGATTCGCATCCGGCACGCTTGCGTCCAACTCCAGGTCTTCGCAAAAAACAGGTTGTTTTCACGTTTTTATGGTTTTGGATTCGGAACGATCATATTAAGCATGGTCACATCGCCAGCTTGGCGCCAACGCTACTGTCAAACTTTTGTGAATCCTGTCAAATGTCACATTGACGTTTGCGCTGACAGCGCTTATGCCTCGCAGTATGGAGTGTGAAATGTGTCTTGGTAAGGAGCGCAATCTTATATGGCGAAACAGTTGAAAACGTGTCCAGCTGATTTGATAAGCAACAAAACAAAACACACTTTCCTCCTCTCCTCACAACCGTTTTCACCTGCAGACTATCCGCCTAGGTGGCTTAACTGGAGTGGCGACCGCAGCGCCCCCAATCTACCCGATTTGGTGTCCACCTTTGGAACTATAGGTACTATAAAGATTGCGCTCCTTTACTTCAACCCTCCATACCTCGCAGCGTGGACACCGTGAGCGTCTATCGATGACGTCATCAATTCCCTGAGCGCTGTGAACATCTTTGAATTAGGTACTTCGCAGATGCGTGCAGGTTTCCTCGCGATGTTTTCATTCGCCGAAAAGCTCAGTGGTAAATTCAAATTGAAAGCTCAAGTTCAAGTTTATAATAATCATCATCATCATCATTTCAGCCGAAAGACGTCCACTGCTGGACACAGGGGGCCTCCCCCAAGGCTCGCCACTCAGATCGGTCCTGTGCTACTTGCTTCCACCGGTTTCCCGCGACCTTCACGAGGTCGTCGCTCCATCTTGTTGGAGGCACTGGACAGCTCGTCTCCCGGTTCGCGGACGCCACTCGAGAACTTTCCGGCCCCATCGGCCATCAGTCCTGCGAGCAATGTGCCCCGCCCACTGCCACTTAAGGTTCGCAAACTTGCAATTGCATTGAAGAATTGCAAGTTTATAATAGATGTTTTAAATTAACCGAATTCCGATCGAAAAGAATTCATAATGGCGATAAGGCCGCATTCGTCTTTAAAAAATCGAGCTGATTTATTGTCAAGTCTGACGTCTAAGTATTACAAGGATAAGATACCTAATCCAATAGTCATGCTTCTACTTATCATTACGACTTCACGAGCGCGCGTTTGAAAGAGTTTGGTTAAACAGAGACAAATTCAAATTCAATCATTTATTCAGCAAATTGGCCACATAGGGGCACTTTTACACGTCAGAAAAAGAATTTACCAGCGCTTCCTAGACCCATTGCTTGAGAAGAAGAGCCGCAACAAATTCAAGCAGAAGGCTTTTTTTCAAAATTTCCACATGGTTACAAAATTTACATTTACATTACATGTATAAAATATACATATAGGTACGTACTAAAATTACATTGAAGGGATGTATAGTCCCTAACTTAAACATAAATCTAAGATCTTAGAGATGTATAGTCTCCAAGGGTCCAGAAAATTGCCTCCATTGTCAAATAAATATAAATTCCATAGATGTCGACAGTCTCAAAATGTCAATAAATAATGAAATACATCATGTATAAAAGAGTTCATTAATACATGTTAATAAGAACATGATGAGGTCTCTCGCTTAAATGTTTGACTTAGTAATATATTTAAAGCTAATAATAATTAACGAGGTAATTTTATGAGGAAAAAGTCGAGGTACTTAGCCTAGTGGTTTGACCTACCGCCTCTTATGCAGAGGGTCGGGGGTTCGAATCCGGCTCGCACTCGTGAGTTTACTTATGTGCGAAATTCAATTTATTTAAATTAAATTTTATTTATTGTTGTAAATTTTTACAACTGAGGTTTTCAGTGAGGGGAAACATCGCGAGGAAACCTGCACGCATCTGCGAAGTAAATAACGTATAGGTTTCAGATTGTTATTGTTAGCAATGATTATTCCCAAACGTGCTCCGCATTAATAAAACTGAAGCTAATAATAACCGATGATGAATTGGGCCAAATCGCATGCCAACGAATGGCAATTATGCCAATTGGATGTAATTTTTCTGTTGCGAGTTGGCAAATTAGGTATATCCGGCAATATTGCAGCTATCCATTGTCATGGGTTCGATTAATTAATTTAACTATAGCAACCACACGTTTGTTGCTCAAAAAGATAACATTTCGATACCTAAGTATTTAGCATGCGTAAATTTGGGCATTTCCGAACGAGTGCTGTTTGCTTCTTGCGTGTATATGGCGTGCGTAAGTAAGTTTTTTGCGCACCAATGCATTTTACTTTTTGAATGTGATCTTGTTGTTTGTTTCATTTTAATAGTTTATGAATTATTTTAATTTTCTCACAACTGTATTAAAAATGACACTGTAGGTATACTTAATTACGTCCGATATCGTCATTTTGACTCGTCCCTATGTTTACGCTTAGCTCGGGGCAGTTAATTTTTTTTAAATAAAAAAATAAAAACCGCCTTCAATCTCCGACAGACTGCGATGTCAAGGACGGTTCACTTGACACCGACTCCGCAGTCTGTCGTAGTTTGAAGGCGGTATTTTTTTAGTTTTTTTTTCAGTTACAATTTAAAACATTGCTAATAGAAAAACATAAGTACTCAGAAGTCTTCGAAATTGACACCAAAATCATCTACGTGCTAGCAAATTTTGAGGAATTCCTTCATTTTCTCATGGATCCCATCATCAGAACTGAACCAAATTAATATGGGACCGACTTGGAAGTACCGCCTTTCGAACAAAAAAAGAATCATCGAAATCGGTTCACGTTTACTAAGTATTTATTTTTGGTGAACATACATAAAAAATAAAAAAATAAAATGAAAAAAATGATTCAGACGAATTAAGAACCTCCTCCTTTTTTGAAATCGGTTAAAAAGGGCTCGAGATAAAATGACACATACTTAATGTGCGTGCGCAGCAGTGGGGTTCCGGCTTAATAACATGTCCGTCCTTGAAACCTATCCTCTATTACATGCATAAATAGATGGAGGCGGTAATTACCTATTGTATGTAGGTACCTAATGAACGCTATACGAATTACGATCCGATCCAAATGACTGTCACAGGATTCACAATCAGCCGGAGAAAAATGGCCCGTCAAAACGGGTGCCCGAACAGCTCGGGCACCCGTTTGGCCTTCGTTATAAAGAGGCGTTATTAGCACATTGGAACGTATTTTCTAATGTCACTTTGCTCCATATATTTTGACATATTCTGTTAGGTACTGTTCGTCCATATGTGATTACTTATTATAGGTCAATGAGTGTCACTGTATTTCTGCTCACTAGTTGGCGCCACGATCTACAAGGTGGTGGCTGACTGGCTGTCAATGTCAAAGTTTGTCATTTCATACAATAGTGTCACTGTGACATTTGACGTGTCGGAGACCTCAGTGTTGCCATTTTAGGGTGTAATATATCACATTATTTGCGAAATTGTCGACATCGCACCTCGTAGGACTCCACGAGTGCCTCCAGCGACGAATTCACTCGCGGTAAGGGTTGCCATCTCCCAAAATGAAAAAGCCAGACTTTGCCCAGAAAAAAGCCGGAGATTTTGCCCTAAAAGCCTGACACCACAAATAAAACCCAAACATAACTTCCTTATATGTAGCTGAATGAAATTAATCCCTTTTGCATCCGGAATGACGCCCCTTCCTTGGAATTGCAAAATAATACTCTGCCACGTAATTTCAGTAGTTCGTAATAAAATTCTACATTAGAAAGTGATTTGAACATTGAGTTTCGTTTGCGTCCGTCCTCGTAGCCATAGATTTCGGCAAATCATTGCTTCGCTTGAGGCGCTGACAAAAAGCCAAACAAAGCCGGACAGGCCGGACATATAAATATTTGGTCGGACACAGCTCGAAAAAGCCAAACGTGTCCGGCTAAATACAAACAGATGGCAACCCTACTCGCGGTGGCACTCATTGGTTTGGAATCGAACGATATTGTTCATGAACAATTCTTTCTATACGATATAATAACAATAATAGGCCTTTGCATCTGTCCTAGATGATGTAAGCCACCCAGGTCGGGCGCCTCGCCTCCGCTCGTGGCTAAAAAATAACAATCCTTGACAGAATAGGGATGACGACAGGGTGAAGAAATCGTAATTCTAATTAGTTCGTCAGTCAGGTAATAAAAAAATATTAGACACGTATTTCTTGTTTTATCAAATTAACAAAGAATGACTAAGTTAAAACGCATTAAAGTTGGACAGTGGGGGCTAACTACGTCACCGTTAGGTATAAATCGCACCTAACCGTGACGTCACGCGTCATTTCAACTATCTCCGTATAAGTTTGATTACGTGAAAAAAGAAAAAATACGTATCCAATACTTTTCCATAATCTTCCTGATAGACTAAGGAAAAAAGTTGTCGTCATCCGTATTCCTCGGCGACACCATACAATAACCCTCCTTCTGTCGCAGTCGGGTAAAAAGTAGAGTAAACCTAGATTAACAACTTTCGTTCGTACAAATCAACGTAAGTCCGAAATAAAGTGTGAAATGCGATAATAGATGTCGCTGCCTAGGTAGCCTGTATTATATGAAAACTTGAAGCGCTCCCTGGAAATTGCTCGCATACAACCGTACCGATCTGATGTACGCCACAATGTAAGAAGATGTATTGTTAGCCGTCACTGTCACTCGTGGGACGAGTGAAAGAGAAAGCGCTACGCACAGAACGCCCGATTTAGTTAGTATTTAACGCGTTTTAATTTCTATAAAAATACCGTCTAAAAACATGGCATTATAAAGCTGTCAATGTATGAATATAATATGGTTATTTTTTCTGTTATTTTTAGTTGTAAACTATTTGATATAATAAAATGGAGTAAAGTTGGATTAAAGGTCCGAGTTAGAGGTTACTTTGGACTTAAATTGCTTCGAGCGAAGTTTCGTGAAACGTTTAACGAAAGCTGTCAATGTAAGGATGATATAATCAAATATAACGTGTTTTTTTTTCATATTCTTAACTTTTAACATTTCTTAGAAAAGTATGATCTTACATGAGCAATTTGACGATGCTGGATCTGGGAGTTCACGACAATAATAGGCAGGCAACACGGGTCTACATATATAGGCTACTTTTAATCCCTGAAAAACGCATAGTTCCCGCGGGAACTACTACTACTACTACAGCCTATTTGCGTCCCACTCTGCTGGGCACAGGCCTCCTCTCATCACGAGAGGGCTTGGGCTATAGTCCGCACGCGGCCCAGTGCGGATTGGGAACTTCATACACATCTTTGAATTAATTCGCAGATGCGTACTGGTTTCCTCACGATGTTTTCCTTCACCGAAAAGCACAGTGGTAAATTCAAATTGAATTTTGCACATAAGTAAACTTGAGGTGCGAGCCGGAATCGAACCCCCGACCCTCTGCATGAGAGGCGGTAGGTCGAACCACAAGGCCACCACGGCTTCAACGGCTTTCACGGGTTCCGCGGGAACGCAATAACCGAATTCCAGTAGCTAGTATACTAGTATAATGTGTTATAACATATAACCACTTTGATGATTAGTGGCGCACAGAAGGCTCAATATCATACAGAAAAAGTACCGGTTGTCTAAGGGACCGTAAACCAAATGGCTCGTCTCGCAATGAATTCGTTGCATAGGCACACGGCGGACACGGCCTATAGGTACGGCCTATACGTAGGCTATAAAATCACGATTTCGAACACAATGGGGACTATCGTTTCTTTGCTCACCAGTTGGCGCCACTGTTGACTAAGGTCCAGAGGCATAGCTGTCAAAGGCGACTTTATAAGATCAGCGCCGAAACAAAGTTTTTAATCTAGAATCTCATTGAGTTTATTAATTATAAATAAATATCGTCATATCGAGTAACTATGCCGCAATGTTGTGCAGTTCCGTTTTGTTTGGAATAAAGAAATTTTTTTTCAAAGCGTTTACATTCATCGCCAAATAATCCATATTTGCGATAATTTCACGAAGGAGATCACTTTTCAACAGGTAAATTAAAGAAATTCTGATTTATATCACGAAGCCCGCCAAAACCAGTGAAAACTGAATGTTATTGGACCTCACGCGATACTAGCGCCTCTAGTGGCAAATTCACACGCGATAGGCCCCATTCCATGTCTGGACACTTATAAATGTGTGTGTACCACTACGCGGGCCAACGATTCACTCACCATCTCCGTATGAAACGAATGACGGTAATGGCGAGTTGCGCGCCGGCTAGATTCAGGCGGGTGAATCCGTGGCCATTCTGTATGTAGTACTATTAAATATTCTATGGCATAGGCAAGCTACGTCTCACGGCAAGCCTTCGTTGTCATTATCGCTTAATTAGTATTCTAAGCTAGTAACCTTTTAAAAAATGTACCGACCGAGCGGAACACAAGGTTCCATTCATTATGGATGAGGTGGAGTGTAAACAACCTCGCCACTGGCTGCTATGGTGTCTCCAATGAACCATGTAATGTCTATTATCTAATATTGATTGATAGACTAGCAGCAAGAAAAAAAGGACAGACAACCTCCAAATACTAATCAAACAAATTTTATTAAAATATAAGTAAAACTAGCTTCGCCCGCGTGGAATTCAGTTATCGCGTTCCCGCGGGAACTATGTATTTTTCCGGGATAAAATGTAGCCTATGTCCTTTCCCGGGACCCCAACTAACCTCCATGCCAAATTTCATCTCAATCGGTCCAGCGGTTGAAGCGTGAAGAGGTAACAGACAGACAGACAGAGTTACTTTCCCATTTATAATATTAGTATGGATAACAAAAACTACTTCCTAATCGAAAAGTCTTATACTACGTGGCATGGTACCCAAAATGCTGGCAGCATTGCCACGTTGAATGGCAATGCTCAGTCTCTGTGCGAGATAGAGGCCAGCATTTTGGTTACCAGAGGCCTCAATCATTTTTTTTGATATAAAACTAAAGACACGGTGTGCCCCCGGCCCCCACGGTCCCGCGTTTCTACCCCAAAAGGCTCAAATATGTAGCTGCTATCTAGCCCTGCATATTTGCGCCTTAGAAATGAAGAAGTAAATTAAATTTTACTTAGATGACTACGTTTGAAGTTCGTCTTTCGTTTAGATAATTTTCCTTTGCCGAAATTTTTAATTTCGGATTGTAGTCATAGTCAAGGAGACGCGGGTGCTAAGTGTGTAATACCTACAGGCCTGCAAAATATCAAAACCAATAGACCTTAAAATATATATGTAAGTGCAACCGGTATATAAGTATAACGCCAATAGGGATGACGACAGGGTGAAGAAATCTAAATTCTAATTAGTCCGTCAGGTCAGTCAGGTAATAAAAAAATATTAGACACGTATTTTTTGTTTTATCAAATTAACAAACAATGACTAAGTTAAAACGCATTAAAGTTGGAGAGTGGGGGCTAACTACGTCACCGTTAGGTATAAATCGTACCTAACCGGGACGTCACGCGACATTTCAACTCAATATATCTCCGTATAAGTTTGATTACGTGAATAAAGAAAAAATACGTGTCCAATACTTTTCAATAATCTTCCTGATAGACTAAGGAAAAAAAAGTTGTCGTCATCCCTATTAGAGTATTTGTAATACGGCTATAACCCGCGTCGGTATATACGCCCCACGTTTTCCGTACGCACAGATATTTCGGGAAATCCTCTCTTAGTGGGATTTTCAAACATGTTTGTTATATAGCGTTCCTTCCTAAACTCCGTGGGCATGTTGTGTAAACACCGCACGAATCAAGTTCCGCCGCCGATGCATAAAATTGCATCGCATACTACTTACGGGTAGAGATCTTCTACTATCTAAAGTCCCGCGCCTTCACATTTCAAAACGCTTATTTCTTTATTATTATTATTATTAAAAAAGCACTACCAACACTGTCAACGGATAGTTGATGGCTGTCTCAGCACGCACACATGTGTTGAGAGTGTTGGTGGTGCTTTTTAAATACATTGAAGCGTTTTGAATTTTGGAGGGGCGGGACTTTAGATAGTAGAAGATCTCTTAAAAAAACGTAAATTTCTCACAATATACCAAGTAGAGTGACTGGCCCTTCTGGATACAACAAAGAAGATGTTAAGTTGATGCGCGCGGCAAGAACATGGACAACGATAAGTCGAGTCGTACTATAATTAGATTATATGGCACTAAACCATTTCTATGGAACATTAAATGTAGTAATAATAATATGATAAATAATGATAATAGCAGCAGCTGCACGTGAGCTGCACGTTACCGACGTAAAAAGTCCATAGTTGCCGCGCACAAGATGAATGTCGCGGACGGATCGGCTGCCGCGCGCGGCAGCCGCGCTACAGAAAAAGGATGCGCTAAAAATGGCTCGCGAGCCAAAACCCAGGTTTGCCGCGGTCGAACAATGCTCGCGCGGCGGCCGCGCATAGTCGATACACGCCTAGGAAGCCGCGAGTGATGCTGCGATGCGACTCTATAAGTACTTAGTGTCCGGAGAGACTAGAGGTACCCCACGCTACGTACGGAACGCCACCATCCAGCGCGACCTGAACTGGACTGGTCTGGACAAGTTCGCCGAGGATCTCGCCTGATGTTCGACCGAGCGGACAACTCCAACATCCCGCGACACTCCAGGGGATTGCGAAACATTATGTGCGCCCCCCGGACCGCAGATCCCTCGCGTTGCCGAGAGACCTCATCGGAACAGCCTCCTCACCACAGTCTCCTGTCCATGAGCCCAGGACTCCACAAAGCCGCAGACAGGCCAACGAGCCCGCACGCCGCAGAATGGGTACCGGGGAACCCCAAAGCCAAAAAGAGGCCAACGAATACCATGACGGGTAAAAGGAAGTGACCAGCTCACAGCTGTGAGCTGCGAAAGAAGCTGGCAAGAGGGTCAATGACCCATCGCCCACCCCACACCCCCCTTCAAGAGGGAGAGGAGTGTGAGAGGACTTACGACGACTAGAGGTTTGAATTACTGGGTACTCTTAGAAGACATCATGATTAGCTGTTTGGCTATTTTGCGGTTGCCACATAAGGATTCCCGGGCGACTCTACCTTTGTGGGATACTTAACGGTGTACGTCTAATGATGAAACCGATATACAATGCAAGGATATCAAACGATCAGGTCTGTGTGATAGGAAATTCATAGGGAGCGTATCTTTGTTCGTTTTTTTTTACGCGCATTGTGGTTGCAGGTTGCAGGCTAGAAGCTTGCCGTAAGTGTCGTGACAACATGAAGCTCAGGTTGTTGGTGAGAAAGAATGGACCGTGCGTCACTTGCTGCGGTTACGTTATTGTATTTGGTCATATTTTGAAATACCGATGACGACCACTTCTCCAAACAATAAGCCTACTGCTTCTCTGCTGCTTGTTGGAGGACGGGGCTGTAGCTCCCGCTGCGCAAGGATATCCCGATCACAGATGTCAGGGAGATACGCTGTCGGTGGTGACTGGTGAGTGCTCGTACTCTCACTTGTTATGTAGGAGATGTTTCAACAGTATTGTGATAATCTTACGGATGTTTGGTAATTGTGATGTTACAGTCGATTTCGCCAATAGGTATGTGTCCTTTTTTTGTAACTTGCTCTATTGTGATAAGGTCGAAAAATGCTTGTATATTAATGAACTCGGCTGTAAACTGTTTGTCAAACACACAGAGGCACACCGTTTTGCTATATTACTGGCCCACTAGATGTCGTTACATCTGTTATGGGTGTAAACTGGCGTTTACCATCGATTTTTTACGGGTAACAGAAATCGCCACAATCATGTTTTGTTTGACAATAAAGAGGCCAAAACGGTGGTCGAGAGTAATTGATTGCAAGCACTGGTTATGTGTTTGGGTTCCCAGCATGCCCTGATGCACTGCAAAGCATTGATGATATTTGAGTTTGGCTATGCTATAGATATACATATATATATGCTATAGATAGCTGTCCTGTCAACCATCTAATGAACGTCACAGTGCGGCTTGTCATTGGAAATTTAGAGAGAAATGTTGAAGACAAGATCCTAACTACAGGCTAACTCCAGGCATCACGTGCTTTGCAGATCGCTCCATGAGTGCCATATAATCTCCCCAGCCCATTCCCAGCACGCCCATACAAGCTCCTAAAGTTATGGATCTCAGCCAAGTGTCGACAAACATATAGTTATTTTCTCAATGTGTTGGATTTATTCTTAACTTAGCATATAGCTAGTGTAATCGTTTTTATAAACAAAAATTAATATTCGCACATTGGTAGCCGGTAGAATATTTTAGAAGAAGAAAAAGAAAGAAAAACATTTATTCATACCACATATGACGCTTTGGTCTGTACTGTAATGCCGTATAAATGTATTGAATAAATAAATAAATAAAATAAATAAATAAATGACACACAAAAATAAAATAACGAAACAAAGGAACAAACATGTAAAAACAAAAAGGAAAAGAAATAATTTGTACAGACAATTTAAGTATACTGTGTGTCATTGCGGCAGTGAACCGGACACTGGCTCAGCATAATGCTGGGACGGTTGGGCCCCAGCGCTGCGCCATGCAGAATATACCTTACATATATATAAATAAATAAATTACGTAAATACATATAGGGTATATAAAATTTCAAATAAATATAGTATAATATATAGATAATTACAAGTACAAGTACCTATTATATATACAGCTTCAGTGGCAAAATTAGCCTGACAAGTAGGTACAAATTTATTTTTTAGTACCAAGCATGATATGTATACCATCCATTGTAAACCATTTCAGCGAATAAAGTATCATTCATTTATTCATTCATTCATTTATGTATGTTCAAATTGGCTTAAGGACGGTACTATATAAAATAAAATAAAAGTTAAATTAAATTATGCCAGATTATATTATTGACCAGCTCTGTTTCAACTTAGCCTAAAATGTTCTCCTCTTCAGGTTGAATCTTTGAACCAATTCTCGTGAAATTTTGTGACCAGGTTCCAAAAATATACCAAGACATAGATTTATTTTGTTGATTCAGTTTTTTTTTCTAATAATGGCTTTAGGGTTCAAAATATGGTAACTGTTTTATGCTATGCAAAAATGGAGTAGCAAGGTCTACAGCTCTAATAGCCACTAGTTAACAAATCTTTTTAATAGTTACAAAAATAAGTAAACCTATACCCTACATACATTTGAGGTTTCTTAGTCTAAAATAAAAAAATATATATATAAAAAGATTACTTACCAAATCGGCGATCTGTTTTGCCACTGTTTATGGCCTAGTTGTGTAGATAATCGTATTACAAAACTTGTTCGTTACGTAAAAAAGTCGCACAAAACCAGGTGTGCAATACTAGTCAAATATTCACACAAGGCGCAATTCTAGCACTTTGTAACCAATTTAATAACACTTTCAAATATTAAATCTGATCACAAAAACAAACGGTCTCCACAGATATATTGTTTATTGCTTGAATAATCTCGCACCAAAATATTGATTTTCGACTGAATACAATTATTTGTTAATGGTATAAAAACACCGTTTTAAAAGAATCTACACAGTTTTAGGCCTAGTGTGTAGGTTCACACTCATTTAATTTTAATTGATTGATTTCTTAACTCTTACTAGTGTTTTAATGTTGAAAATATCGAAATACCAATAAATGTGTGCAGTAGGCGACGAAACGATGAACCTACATTCTATAGACAGTTATATGGCGGTGTTGCCACGGTTATCACTGTAAAAAGTGCTCAGAAATGGCTAAACAAAAATCTAAAAATCTTTCATCATCATGAATTCATCACATGAGAGAAAGTTTATTATATACTTAACGATTACGAAAACATTATCTACAGATATAGCAAAATCTGATATCTAATATCTGAATAAGGTAGTGTCTAGTTGAGATTGATTTTATAAATTTTTATCTGAATGACATACCAATTTCACCCAAACATGCTTTTCTTTTCATTAAGGGCAACTCTTAAAGTAAACGTCAAATAATATACGTTCCATTAACAGATTCGAAGACACGTGACTTTGGCAGTGAATTTAACTGATAGATGAAACGAATGAAACAAATACCTATGAATACAAAATTGATAACAATTTTAATTATCTTTTAATTGAACATAGCAAGTTGTTACATATTTTGACAAGAAATATCGCTATTTAAACCTTTTTCAATGTTAGTTGGCGAATTGGTGCTTTTTGATGTAGAACGGAACACAAATAGGCTGTCATTTTGACAATGAAACTGACTTGAGGTGTATTTTTATTGATAAAATTCTGGCCAATCATAGCTCGAATATATCTACGATATGATCTACGATTGGTTATTACAATTCGAGTAATATGTCCAAAAATACATACAACATGTGATCGATATCAAAACAAAGTTTATTATTGTGTTCTATTTCTAATAAATCGTGAATGAAATGGATGATTCGGAACTGAATGGGTCCGAGCTTGGTACGCAGTCTTACTGGCAACGAGCATATAGCAAGGAAAACGAGAATTTCGATGAAAATGGAGACCCGGGCGATGTTTGGTTTGGCGAGGACAGCGCTTACCGCGTCGTGGAATGGTTGAGCCGGAATATTGACGATAAGGACACAGCTGTTATTGATCTAGGTGGATTCCTAATTATAATACTGGCTACTTTAAGAATTCCTAAAGAGTATAAGATTTTTAGTTACATTTGAGTGTGCCAATACATGGTGTTCTAGGTTGTGGCAACGGCTATACCCTTTCGGAGCTCGCTCGGGCTGGCTTCACTAACTTACTCGGAGTGGATTACTGCGGAGAAGCCATCACGCTAGCCGAGAAGGTGTCCAAGAGAGAGTTTCCTATTATTAGTTTTAAGGTGAGGTTAATAGAAACTAAAGATAAAGTTAACGGAGACTGGGGGAGGCCTTTGCCAGAAGGCACAAAGAAGTAAATTGAAAATTTCGGTTACTATAGTTTTTTAAGTATTTTATTCAATTCAATTCAATTCAATCATTTATTCAGCAAATTGGCCACATAGCGTACATAATTTTGAAAAATAATTTACCAGCGCTTCCTAGACCCATTGCTTGAGAAGAAGCGCCGCAACAAACTCAAGCAGAAGACCTTTTTTCAAAATTTACAAAATTTACATTACATCTATAAAATATACATATAGGTACGTACTAAAATTACATTGAAGGGATGTATAGTCCCTAACTTAAACTTATTTTAAAAATTTCTGAAAAGAGGCTGTAAATAAATAAAATTAAAAATAGAAATTAAAAGTCGCTGAACACTCAACTGTTCAAGTGTTGTAATGAAATGCTTGTAAGCAACTGTATTAAAACTATGTATTTATTTTATGTGATAAACTAGCTGACCCGCCGAACTTTGTACCGCCTACCAGTCAATGAATGTTGTCAATTGCGGAAGATGGCGAGAGCGAATTTAAAATAAAGCGAGTTTTTTGATATTTTAATGGTCATCCAATTTAGAGCGGAGACAAATCCAAAAAATCAAAGATAGAATCGGTTCAGCCGTTCTTGAGTGTATGGTGTAACTAACACGACTTTGACATTCCTTTGTTTTGAGATTTTTTTTAGTAAACTTGGAAAATATTTAATAATTTGTATTTGAAAAGAAAAAAAAAAACAATTTGTAGTTTCTTCTGGTTTCAGGTGTTCGACATAACGGAGGGCGACGTCGCAACCCTGGGGTCGTTCGGAGTGGTCCACGACAAGGGAACATATGATGCCATCAGCCTACACCCGGACAACGCTATACAACATCGCGCAAAGTATATACAACAAGTGGCTGCCATGCTGGAGCAGAATGGTTGGTATACCACCTCCACGACGAGAAGAAAGAGGATGTTCTTTACGTCCCACTGCTGGGCACAGGCCTCCTTCATCACGAGGGAGTTCGGGCTATAGGCCCCTTGAATTACTTCTCTGCGTGCAGGTTGCCTCAATATATTCCGTCATCGAAAAGCTCAGTAGTAAATTCAAATGGAATTTCGCACATAGGTAAACCTTGAAGTTCGAGTCGGATTCGAACTCCCAACCCTTTGCATGAAGGAGCGTTCAAGTATTACGTAACGAATTTGGGGGGGGGGGGGTCTTGTAAAACGTTAGGATGCGTTACAGGAACGGGAGGGGGTGTTTGAACTACGCGTTACGTAACATTGTTTCCGGTACTTTACGCCACATAATTGTGATTTTTAGGTAAAAATGGTCACTTTGTGGTTACGTAGTGTTTTACTAGGGGGGAGGCGTACAGAAAAACGTTACGGTTACGGTGCGTTACATGGGGGGGGGGGGATTGCGTTACGTAATACTTGAACGCTCCCAGAGAGGCGGTAGTAGGATGCGTATAGCAAACGCTCTGTGGAACAGTGTGTGTTTGTGTGCCTTAATTAAGTGTTTCTATTGGTCATTGTTCCACCTGAGACAATGTAATCTACTATATAAAAATAAGTCGAGTTTTCCTCCCTGACGCTATAACTCCAGAACGCACGAACCGATTTCCACGGTTTTGCATTCGTTGGAAAGGTCTCGGGCTCCGTGAGGTTTAAGGCGGTACGAAGTCCGCGGGGTCAGCTAGTCTACTATATAAAAATAAGTCGGGTTTTCCTCCCTGACGCCATAACTCCAGAACGCACGAACCGATTTCCACGGTTTTGCATTCGTTGGAAAGGTCTCGGGCTCCGTGAGGTTTATAAAAAAAACTAAGGCGGTACGAAGTCCGCGGGGTCAGCTAGTTAATTATATAAGACTGTTTAGACTGTCAATCTCCTTACATTACGGCGTACATCGGAAATAGCCAGGGAGCTTCAAATTTTCATACTTCGCCTGTACAGCGCCATCTAGATGTAGCTCATGGAGTTCAAATTTGTATCCAGGCTACCTAGGCAGCGACATCTATTATCGCATTTAACACTTATTTCGGGCGTACGCTGATTTGTTTGAAGCCTTTGAAGGTTGTCATTCTAAGTTTACCTTACTTCTTCTATGGTTCCACACTTTTTTATTATAAATAAATGTGAAAGTGACCTATGTCTGTTACTTCTCACGCTTAAAGCGCTGGACCAATTTAGATGAAATTTGGTGCGGAAGGACATGGCTCCTTTTTCCCGAAAATGGCATTAGTTCCCGCGGGAACGCTTACCCAATTAAACGCGGGCGATGATGGCGATGTCGCGGACAGAAGCTAGTTAGTTTTTTTTTCATACAACCGTAATCCAACCTATTCGTACCTATATGTATATTTTATACATGTAATGTCTTCTTCTTCTTCTTATATTTAAGAGCCGTGCTCCTGTCGGTGGAGTAACCGCCATGTCTCTCGATCCTGTGCCCGTCTTTTTAGGTCGTAATAAGACGGGACATTTGTTCTTTCCTTCAGCTTCATGTAATGTAAATTTTGTAAATTTTGAAAAAAGGCCTTCTGCTTGAATTTGTTGCGGCGCTTCTTCTCAAGCAATGGGTCTAGGAAGCGCTGGTAAATTCTTTTTCTGACGTGTAAAAGTGCCGCTATGTGGCCAATTTGCTGAATAAATGTTGAATTGAATTGAATTGAATTATTCGGTCTGCCTACCCAACTAAGTACTCTTACTGCCAAGGGGAAACGTGTATGAGTATGTATGTATGCATGTGTATGTATGATGGTTATTTCCAGGTGTGTTCGTGATAACGTCATGCAACTGGACGGAACAAGAACTGTCCCAGCAATTTACTGAACGGTTTACGATGAAATGTGTCATCCCCACTCCACAGTTCCGGTTTGGGGGGAAGGTCGGCAGTATGGTTTCGTCCGTCGTATTTGTTAAGAAATAAACCTATTTTATATACTTTTTTCGTTTTATTTGCCAGTAGCTTCGTCGTGGAATTCGGTAAGCGTTCCCGCAGGAAATATGCATTTTTCAGGGATAGGTATAGCGTATGTCCTTCCCCGGGCGGAAATTTCATCCAAATCCGTCCAGCGGCTTGAAAGTGAAGAGGTATAAACAGACAGTTTACTTTCGTATTTAATTAGTATGTGTGGGTATGGACGCGTGGATATGATTTCATGTAAGACAGTATAGTGTTAGAAGCAGCGCCGCCGCGTTAAGAGGGTTTACTCCGAAAGTTGGCAACGTCGCAAATAGCTGTCAAATATTTTGCTGCTTTCATTAATTTCTGAATATTACTGAATGAAAACATGAATTATCGCTCTATGGTAGAATAAAACATTAAGTATGGATTGCAACAGTTATCATAGGAACACGAAATTTTTAGTATTATGCAAGTAATATCTTTTGAAAACTTTCCATCGCAGTTTCCATGCATTTAAATGTAATCTTATCATTTGAATGCCTAACCAACAAATACAAAACGAGACGCGTCATTCAACCATAGAATGGTATCTTCCTTTTTAATTCAGAAATATTGAGAAATTATAAAAACAGCGAAACATTTGACATCTATATGCGACGTTGCCAACTTTCGGGCTCGAGGATTGGATGGAGCGCCCGGCCGTTCCCGCTAGTCACGTGACCAGACGTTTCACGACTTTATTTTTATATTCATTACTCAGACTGTAATGTACTAAATACTAGAATAACTCCATTATTATTTGATTGCAATGTTTAATTCCATTTTTTAATTGAATATCAACCTCTGCATTTTATTAGCATCAGTGGCAACATTGGCGGATCTTTGTGAAACTAACTTACTAACGTTTTTGGCGGGAATGAAGATGTGTCAAGTGTCATTACAAAATCTATGGAGTGTAGAATGTCTTTTATGTCTTGGTAAGGAGCACAATCTTAAGTATATGGTGAAACAGTTGAAATCGTGTCCAGCGGATTTGATAAGCAACAAAACAAAACACACTCTCCTCACAACCGTTTTCGCTGCGTTTTGCCTCAGCAGCGCCATCTGAAGGCGCTACTGCAGACTATCCGCCTAGGTGGCTTGACTGGAGTGGCGTCCGCAGCGCCCCCAACCTACCCGATTTGGTGTCCACCTTTGGCACTATAAAGATTGTGCTCCTTTACTTCAACCCTAACAAAATCTGTTTTCTAAGCATCACAATGTTTTTATTCTGTTTATTCGGGATTATTTCTATAATCCTGTAATAATAGCAGGATAACATTTAAATATGCCCTGCACAGCTTCGGCAAGGCACCTACCTTAGAAGCTTTTGGTACTGCATCTATTATTGCTTAAGGCATTCACTGCCACTTCTGTTTTACGAACTTTCGTCAGGTGCCACATCTGTCATTCAGGGAACATTGCAACGCACATGTGCGTTCAAGGCACTGCGGGAAAGTCAGCAAAACGCACATATGCGTCGGTGTCAGTGAATGCGTTAAGGGAACATTGCAACGCACATGTGCGTTCAAGGCGCTGCGGGAGTCAGCAAAGCGCATATATGCGTCGGTAGCAGTGAATGCGTTAAGGGAACATTGCAACGCACATGTGCGTTCAAGGCACTGCGGGAAAGTCAGCAAAACTCACATATGCGTCGGTGGCAGTGAATGCGTCAAGGGAACATTGCAACGCACATGTGCGTTCAAGGCACTGCGGGAAAGTCAGCAAAACTCACATATGCGTCGGTGGCAGTGAATGCGTCAAGGGAACATTGCAACGCACATGTGCGTTCAAGGCACTGCGGGAAAGTCAGCAAAACGCACATATGCGTCGGTGGCAGTGAATGCGTTAAGGGAACATTGCTACGCACATGTGCGTTCAAGGCACTGCGGGAGTCAGCAAAGCGCATATATGCGTCGGTAGCAGTGAATGCGTTAAGGGAACATTGCAACGCACATGTGCGTTCAAGGCACTGCGGGAAAGTCAGCAAAACGCACATATGCGTCGATGGCAGTGAATGCGTTAATCGGCGTGGCTCATGATCTCGTGCCATTACTCGATTCACCACCACCACCACCACATCGCACATAGAAACACTACAGATCGTTGAATTACCTACTCCGTTCGTGGATGCCAGCTGGTTTCCGCGCGATTCTTTCCTTCACCAAAATGATAATGATTAATTTATTTATTCATACAATTGGGGTTTTCAAACGTCAGACATGTATAGGTAAAAAACTTAAGTAAGTCACCTGTTGTATGTAGTAGTAACCTGTCTGTATACGAAAGTTGGCGTTCCATATTTGAATTTCCCTCGAATTTTCATATCATTTTGGAACACAACTACATACAACAGGTGACTTACTTAAGTTTTTTACCTATACCTATTTACCGGCGCTTTCTGGAGCAAATTCTTGAGAAGAAACGCCGCAACCAACTCGACTAAACAGGAGGTAAGCCAACCAAGATTTAAAAAATAAAACAATGTAGTATTACATGATATGAATATATTAATTTCTGTTATAAAACCACTCAATAACATTTTAAGTATTATTTATAACATAACCCACAAGAGTAACTACTATTAAATATTCTGTACCTACATGTAACTTAAATAATCCAAAATAGTTTAGCCTTAGATACTTACGGAATGTTTCACTAACAGATTTTCAAAATAGGGATGACGACAGGGTGAAGAAATCGAAATTCTAATTAGTCCGTCAGTCAGGAAATAAAAAAATATTAGACACGTTTTTTTTGTTTTATCAAATTAACAAAGAATGAGGGCGCCGATCTTATAAAGTCGCCTTTGACAGTATTACCTCTGGACCTTAGTCAACAGTGGCGCCAACTGGTGAGCAAAAAAACGATAGTCTCCATTCAATATATCTCCGTAAAAATTTGATTACGTGAAAAAAGAAAAAATATGTGTCCAATACTTTTCAATAATCTTCCTGGTAGACTTAGGAAAAAAAAGTTGTCGTCATCCCCATTTTTCCGATAAATTACATTTCAATAAAACTTAAAATAATGTACGCAAACATATTTAGAAAAAAATGCGGTCATTGTGCTTAAAATTGTTCACATACAAAATACACATTTCGTATTTTTAAAAACGCTGTTATTTTTATTGAATAAATTGTTGATAACAATATTTATATCTAACAATAACATTGGCGGGATAGTACATGAATAATTTCCATCAGAAATGTATTTTCTTATGTTATATTTTCATTATTAAACTGCCTTTTACCATCTTTTCCTCGTAACAAATGGAAAAATAAATAAATTAAAATGTTTAATTATTTAGGTATACCAATCAATCAGTTGAGGCCTCTGGTAACCAAAATGCTGGCCTCTATCTCGCACAGACTGAGCATTGCCATTCAACGTGGCAATGCTGCCAGCATTTTGGGTACCTACCATGCCACGTAGTATAGCACTTTTTGATTAGGAAGTAGTGTTTTTGTTATTTTACTTATATTTTAATAAATAAATAATATTGTACAATGATAAAAAAACATTGGAACAACATACATTAAAATTGAATGTCGACACAATGGTTAACACGTTTATTTTATCATTGATAAGCTATCTAATAATTAATAATAGTTATATATCTGTAATGAAATAATCTTATCAACTGCACGATTGCAATACCAATTACAAAATAAATATAGGTGTTAAATCATGTTAATCTACATTACTTACATATAATCGAATTCCTTTTTTTGCCATCGAAATTTTTGTAACTGTGTATTTTATAGTGAAACTTTCAAGGAGCTTTATTCGAAGTTTTAAATATGGAAAAAGACATTCACAATCCCTGCGCTCACGCGTCACTGCTCGCTAAATTGAACTTTGGGATTGTAATAGTAGATTGTTTGACTAGAGAGCAAAATGGTATATTTTACCGTGGGTGACGGATTGAATCCAGAGCGACGCGAAAGATTCCAGAATAGAATCCCGAGCGGAGCGAGGAATTCTAAGGTGGAATCTTGAGCTAGCGAGGGATTCAAGCTATGTCACCCAAGGTTTAAATAATTTTGCTCCCGTGTTGCACACTCTGCTTTTCACTCCTCCTATGAGAAAACCAGTAGCAATAGGGAACAAAATCATACTTTGGTCCCTAGGGAGCAAAATATTACTTTGCTCCCTAGGGAGCAAAATATTACTTTGCTCCCTGTTTGCGGGGCAGAAATGGAGATGGAGCAAAGTCGCATTTTGCTCCCTCTAAAAGGGGAACAAAGCACTTTTTCGAATTTTTATTTTTAATGATTACCGCGTGCAGCGCTAGACTTCTTTATATAAAATGTGGCATTCACTGCCACTTCTGTTTTACGAACTTTCGTCAGGTGCCACATCTGTCATTAAGGGAACATTGCAACGCACATGTGCGTTCAAGGCACTGCGGGAAAGTCAGCAAAACGCACATATGCGTCGGTGGCAGTGAATTCGTTAAGGCATTCACTGCCACTTCTGTTTTACGAACTTTCGCCAGGTGCCACATCTGTCATTAAGGGAACATTGCAACGCACATGTGCGTTCAAGGCACTGCGGGAAAGTCAGCAAAACGCACATATGCGTCGGTGGCAGTGAATGCGTTAAGGCATTCACTGCCACTTCTGTTTTACGAACTTTCGTCAGGTGCCACGTCTGTCATTAAGGGAACATTGTAACGCACATGTGCGTTCAAGGCACTGCGGGAAAGTCAGCAAAACGCCCATATGCGTCGGTGGCAGTGAATGTGTTATTCGACGCGCCTTCTAAATTGTGTAAATCTCATACATTTCTAACTTAAAGCAAGCTACTTTTCAGTTGGTAAATGTTATCCTAAAATATATTTGGAATGTGATGTAACATACTCGTTAAGCAACGGCGCTAAAATTGAACTTTAAATATTTTTTTATATTATAAGCAAGCATTTTGACCACGATCTCACCTGATGGTAAGTGACGATGTAGTCGAAGGTGAAACATGCTTACTTACATATGTAGTACCTGTTCACTCTCGACTTGAAAATATTCAAGTTATAACTATCGGGGAAGAGACCGGCCGGTAGAGGAATTCCACTTGTTCGAATGATGAAGCGATTCGTGCGCGCTGGAGGAATATCCTCAACATAAGGATGGCATCCAAGACCACGCCTAGTCCCGTAGTGACGAAATGGGGATGGTGGAATCAAATCAAACAATTCCCCCGCACACTCTCCAAAGTGTATCCTATAAAATACCCATAGCAGGCAACTTTACGTCGGTGATCGAGATTCGGTGATTGCTTGCTACTTACAATACAATAATCTATATTGAACACCACACAATAGAGAAAAAAAGAACAGGACAGAAAAGATCAGGAAAATATGTTGTTAGGTATACAGCAGGCGGTCTTATCGCTAATAGAGCGATCTCTCCCAGACAACCTTTGTGTAGTGGAAATCAAGTAAAAGAGATAAGTTGGTAGGCGGTGCTCGTAATGACCATATGTTATATATTATAAATACATACATACCATACATACTTAAGACGCTGACAACAGCTAATGGGCTTGAGCAATCGAGGCAGGCAACTGTCTCAGCGGACAATGTCTGTTTGCATTGGAGGGAGCGAGAAGCACAACCACGGCATGCGGGCGATATGCGTAGAATAACATAAAAGTGAAGATTAAAAAAAATACACATTGCATGAACAATATAGGTAAATCAGCAAACTTTTTAGTACGAGTATGATAATAAGAGTATTTAATTATAGATATTTGCGTTAAAAAATGAAACGTATAGACCCGTTTGAATTGGATTAGAAGACGTTTAACTTCATGATTTTTTTCATCGAAACGATTTCATGAAATGCTATTTAGGTAACAGCGAATTTTTTAAACATATAATGAATACGAACATATATTTTACCCGCCTTACAAAATCAAATAGTTTTCGTTTAAATACTGTTTAAAGAAAGCCAATTTACTTAGGTCTTGTCAGCGCCTTACAAGTCCGGTTTCAACGCCGTGACGCTTTGACGGTAGGGATATGGGAAGTTCCCTTTCCCTGTGTAACGTTTCGAATAGAGACCCTGTTTAGGAAAAAGCATTGTTGGACTCTTCGTGTTCTTAGATACTGCAGCTGATAATGAAGTATGATAGTGGCTTACGATTTACGATAAAACAATCCCAATATCGCGGATAATATACCTTGAGGGTGATAGGAAGTTCCTAATAGACATCCGCTTCTTGATCAAGTACATCCATATTAATATTGTAAATGCGAAAGTAACTCTGTCCGTCTGTCTGTTACCTCGCTTCACGCTTCAACCGCTGGTTTGGATCAAATTTGGTATGGAGATAGTTTGAGTCCCGGGAAAGGACATAGGCTACTTTTCATCCCGGAAAAGCGCATAGTTCCCGCGGGAGCGCGATAACCGAATTCCACGCGGGCGAAGTCGCGGGCAGAAGCTAGTTAATATTACAAATGCGAAAGTAACTCTGTCTGTCTGTTACCTCTTCACGTTTCAACCGCTGGACCGGTTTGGATCAAATTTGGTATGGAGATAGTTTGAGTCCCGGGAAAGGACATAGGCTACTTTTCATCCCGGAAAAGCGCATAGTTCCCGCGGGAGCGCGATAACCGAATTCCACGCGGGCGAAGTCGCGGGCAGAAGCTAGTAATAAATAAATATCTTGGGACATTTCACACATATTGACCTAACCCCAATACTAAGCAATGCTTGTACTATGGGTGCTAGACACGACATAAATAATAATATAGAGATAGAGAAATATATCTAAATATATAAAACTCAAAGGTGACTGACTGACTGACATAGTGATCTATCAACGCACAGCCCAAACCACTGGACGGATCGGGCTGAAATTTGGCATGCAGGTAGATGTTATGACGTAGGCGTCCGCTAAGAGAGGATTTTGCAAAATTCCCACGGGAACGGGAAAAATTGGCATTTTACTTTTTAGTATTTCTGCGCATGCGAAGTTGCGGGGAAAAGCTAGTACATATATAAATACCAAACATCCACGACTCGAGTACAAACATTCGTGTTCATCACACAAAGTTTGCCCCGAGCGGGACTCGAACCCGCGACCGTCGGAACAGAAGGCAGGAGGGTCACTACCAACTGGACCAATCCGGTCGTCGAATTTCGACAAAGATTCCACGCTAAGTGTCCGCGAAAATGGTTTTATCACGCGCATTTTCGACATTTAAATAATACAAATGCGAACAACTTTTAAATTTTTAAAGATTTTTGTTTATGGCTACACTAAAAATTTCCTATAAAATAATTTAATAATATATGAAATACCAATTTGTGATGTTCAAAAAATTATACAATTTATTTGTTCAAGCCAAGATATTTCTATATTCATGCAATTTATTCTACTACTAAACTGATCATGTTACTTTCCTTTGATTTATATGCATAGTATGTCGTATGTATGTTCCATATTTTTTTATAACTTTGTTATATACATTTTTCTTTGTCACACAGTGTAACCACATATCTCACATTCTATGTAAAATATATGAAAGACATCTATTTCATTCCCTTAAAATAGATAAAACTAACAATATTATAATTTGCTCATTACAGGCACGAATAACAATTAACACCCCATATACCAATAAAATTAATCATGATTCAGAAAAGGTAATAATTAACTCCAAAGTACACGGCGGACACGGCCTATAATAACACGATCTCGAACACAATTCGAATGAAGTGTCAATGTTTGCGTGCAAGTACGTCTATACAGTTGTAAATGTCTGTGTACCACTACGCGGGCCAACGATTCACTTACCATCTCCAGATGACGGTAAGGCGCGGTAAGTTGCGCGCGGTCTGGATTCAGGCGGGTGATTCCGTGGCCATTCTGTACGTAGTACTATTAAATATTCCAAGTCCAAAGTCTAATATATACAGCCATCTAAACATCTATATAGCATGCAACCTCTCAACCATAGAAAGTACCTGGCAATATTTAACTAGTAAAACCGTGTTGATAACCAATATAAATGTTAGGAATACATTTAACATCACATCTGCGGCGACAGTGGTATCAAATACCACTATTTCTAACGGCTACATACGCTCACAGTATCTCTCTTCGCTCGACGATTTGTAGACCAAGTATCCCAGTAACACAGCACAGGCTGTTAGTACCAACGTCAACAATTGGAACATCTTTAGCATTTTGACTTGCTTATGCAGCATTTCATAGTTGACTTGCAGGTTATTTAGGGCATTTGTAACCGAATCTGGCTTCTCATTAATCCTTCCATCCACCATCGTTCCGTTCTTTAGCATATCCTTCTCCGGGAAGTTGCACTTCAGTCTGTACTCGTCTACCTTGCTCCCCGATGACTTTTGCCAGATATCTGCAAGTTCTTTAGGAGTTAGGTCCATTTTCGGGATCTGTACGGACATGACTAGGAAACGGTCTTTTGTTACTGTACGGAATTGGAAGCCGGGCTGTACGACAATCTGGACAGTCTGGGACGAGCCTGTAGCCAACGTTCCGGAGCTGGGACGGACTCGGAACTTCTCTGGCGATGTTGTTCGGATTTTAAAGGACACAGCGCTTTCATCCATGTTGGTTATTACGAATTGGCCCGATATCTCATCATTTTCACCCTTGAAAGTGATTGTATCGTTGGGGTTGAGGCGCAGCATCTCACCAGGAGAGTGCTGGCCGTCCCCTTGCTCAGCAAACGTCACTTTCTTCGGCGTGTGTTCGCTCGTGTTTCTGTTTTCGGGTACAAACTCGAATGTGTACGTGTCTTTCCCGCCCCAGCAGGTCAGCGCTTGTTCCGGGGGTACCAAATCTTTTAAAGAATCTTTCGTCGCGAACTTCATCCGTTCCACAGCTTTAGCAGGCAGTAAGGACTTAACTACTTTGAACGCTGCCGACAGAACCCACGGCATCTGATAGATGACAATATAGTGCAAGAACATAGGATAATAAAGCTTCATCAACAATATCAAGTATTTAATAAGTTCCATGTCCATGTTTCCGAGACCACATCCGTCCATGTCGAAGAAAAGCGTGATAGGTTTTCCGTTTTCTTCCCGTTCAACGCGATCAAACCAGTAGATGAGAACTTTCTTTAGCTCCTCGAAATCCTTTTGGCCCTTCACATGCATTTTGGACTTGATTATCAACAGCAGATGGCCGTCAGAGTCGCGGCCGCGCGGAAAGAACGCTCCCTCCTTAACGTAGTCCATTCTTATGGTATTCTCGTTGAAATCATTGGCACCTACCGTTTTCCGCCACACGAGGATGTCCCACAGCATCTCGCCGGCCAGTTTGGGGTCATTATCATTGTGAGCCAGACATCGCTTCAGATATTTATCGTCTTTAACTCGCTCCAAGTCTAAAGGGTGGAATTCGCCCGGCGGACTCGGTATTCCCTCCTTCAGCTTAGCTTCGAACACGGCGCGCACTTCCGCTGGAGACGCCATTAGTAAGAACAAAGTTTATTTCATCTAATTGACCCGTTTCTTAATGGTTTTCGGTAGGAAAACCACTGAACGATTGCAGATACCGTGATGTAAATGTCAGTGGTAAATGTCACCTAATGACATTTGATTCCGGTTGCCAGTTCATTATAGTACAAATACCCTGTAAATAAATATTAAATTATTATTTTTATTTGCTTACCTCAACGGTGCCAAGGCTGCAAGGTGTTCTCAAAATCCGTTAATACATAGGCTACCTTTTATCCCGCAAAAACTCAGTTGCCACGGGAACACTGTACCATCATCATCATCATCATTTCAGCCGAAAGACGTCCACTGCTGGACATAGGCCTCCCCCAAGGCTCGCCACTCAGACCGGTCCTGTGCTACTTGCTTCCACCGGTTTCCCGCGACCTTCACGAGGTCGTCGCTCCATCTTGTTGGAGGCCTACCGACAGCTCGTCTCCCGGTTCGCGGACGCCACTCGAGAACTTTCCGGCCCCATCGGCCATCAGTCCTGCGAGCAATGTGCCCCGCCCACTGCCACTTAAGGTTCGCAATTCTTCGGGCTATGTCGGTGACCCCAGTTCTACTGCGGATATCCTCATTTCTGATTCTATCACGCAGAGAAACCCCGAGCATAGCCCTTTCCATTGCCCTCTGAGTGATTTTGAGCCTTCTTATGAGACCCATCGTGAGCGCCCACGTCTCGGAACCATAAGTCATCACTGGCAACACACACTGGTCGAAGACTTTCGACTTGAGACACTGCGGTAATTTGGACGAAAAGACACTGCGAAGCTTCCCGAACGCTGCCCAACCGAGTCGGATTCGACGATTGACCTCTTTCTCGAAGTTGGACCTACCTAACTGGACTGTTTGTCCCAGGTATACATAATGGTCGACAGCTTCGAGCGCAGAGCCTCCGATGATTACGGGAGTTGGCACAACATGGACATTAGACATAATTTTCGTCTTGTCCATGTTCATTTTAAGACCAACTCGATCGGAAACTCTGCTGAGGTCAGCGAGCATAGTACTGAGTTCTTCCATGGTCTCAGCCATGACTACAATATCGTCAGCAAATCGAAGGTGAGAGATGTACTCGCCATTAACATTGATGCCTCGACCTTTCCAGTCCAGCACCTTAAAAGCATCCTCCAATGCAGCGGTGAATAGCTTCGGAGAAATCACGTCTCCTTGTCTGACTCCCCGCTGCAGTGGAATAGGCTTAGTGGTCTGGTCTTGTAGTCGGACGGACATGGTGGCGTTTTCATACAAACACTTCAACACTTCGATGTACCGGTAGTCAACTTGGCACCTCTGGAGAGACTGCAGCACAGCCCAAGTCTCGATCGAATCGAAGGCTTTCTCGTAGTCCACAAATGCAAGGCAAAGGGGGAGGTTATACTCTTCGGTCTTCTGTATAACCTGCCGCAACGCATGTATGTGGTCTACGGTACTTTAGCCTTTTCGGAATCCGGCTTGTTCGGGAGGCTGGAATTCGTCAAACCTGCGCGCGAGACGGTTCGTAATGACTCTCGAAAACAGCTTGTAGACATGACTCAGAAGTGAGATGGGTCTATAATTCTTCAGCAAGGTGTTATCACCTTTTTTGAAGAAGAGCACCACCACACTTCTGTTCCATGCTCGCGGCGTTCTCCCTTCGTGGATGACGGAATTAAACAGCGTCTGAAGGGCCTTAAGGACTGGTTTACCACCCGCCTTCAGGAGTTCAGCTGTAATTCCGTCATCACCGGGAGCTTTGCCGTTCTTAAGCTGTTTGAGAGCCATACTAATCTCGTACATGCTGACGTCCGGGATATCTTCGGTATAGTGTCGGGTTAGTCTAGCTCTAGGGTCTTTAGCTGGATCAGCGACGGGTGATCGGGTTGTCGTGTATAACTGCCCATAGAACTTCTCGACTTCTCCCAACAGCTCCGGTTTGGATGAAACGATCCTGCCGTCTTCGGTCTTCAACTTTGTCAATTGGCTTTGGCCAATAGACAGATCTTTGGTAAACACCTTCGAGCCTCTGTTACGCTCAATAGCCTTTTCAATACTGTTGGTATTGAATCGGCGTACATCACGCTTCAGAGACTTCGAGATCCGTCTATTGAGCTGCCGATAATGACTAGCGTCACCTGAAGACTGCAGAATCATCTCACGCCTCACCTCCATGAGCTTTAGGGTTGAGTCTGAGATTTTCTTGGTTCTTGTACGGTGGGTCTTGAAGAACTTGGACCCAACCGTATGGACAGCTTCCACAAACCCGTCGTTGTAATCGTCCACGTCGCTTTCTAGGCAAGCAAAACGGTTTTGGAGTTCGAGCTGAAAGCTCTCGGGGTTTTGGAGCTGGGCCGGATCACCGTATGGTACGAGGCACATTGAATATCCAACTAAAGCTTGAGAGATCTCGATTGATAAAGTCTACGCTCCGCCCGGCACCGGCCCAGCTCCAAAACCCCGAGAGCTTTCAGCTCGAACTCCAAAACACTGTACGCTATAACCGAATTCCACGTGAACTCGCCGACAGAAGCCAGTAAGTAACATTGTAAATGCCGCAGACTGATTCATTTGAAATTTGTTACTATGGAAATATTACTTCTCGCATAGAAATAGTTCTACCTGTAAATCATCCCTTGGGAGTACGAAATTAGGGGTGAAATGAATGTTTATCTTTATAGTCAACGGCCGCTCGCTAGGCAGTAAATCCTGACCCATTCATTGGGTACATAAAATGAGAAATTTCTTAAAGAGTCTGTCCGGCAGGTCAAAGGTGAAAGCTTTGAGGCTACCAGATTGAGGCTGGTTGGAGAAACTATAAAATTTGCTGTATTTTTATGGTTGTGGTCCACAGTTATAAACTTCATAGTTGTGTAATGTGTTAGGAATTATTTCGTAGCGGCCGTTGAATAGACTTAAGACTAGTTGAAGATGAAGTAGCGAGCAATAAGAGCTAGCCAGTAGGTAAGAAAAGCACCCTACAGATAGGAAAAAAAGTTTACGCTGGCTACCCAAATCTGATAAGACCACAGATTAGATAAACTTATAAGGGCTGCGTTCCGAATCGCGCTCAGAACGCCCACAGCACCTTGCATCCTTTTTTCTCTTGGGAGTCGACTTTCAAGAGGAAAAAAGATGCAAGGTGCTGTGACGCTCTGAGCGCGATTCGGAACGCAGCCAAGGATAAAAGTCTGTTCAGCAAATAGACTCCTCATAATAATATATTAGGTCCTTACATATGAAATTGGCGTTTGGCGAACTGGCAACTTTGATTCAAAATATGTGGCGTTCGGCTAGGAATTCCAAATTCAAATTTATTTCAAATTTAAGACCATGTATTTCTGTGTTCGAATTACGAAATTTATTTGTTATCGCGTCATTTGTTTTTCTTTCACATCGTTCTGTTCACAATATGGAGAACTTAAAATATCGCTATATTTACGAATATGAGTTTCACCTCGGCACTAGTGCTGCAGAAACGGCTCGTAGGATTAACAATGCGTATGGGGAAGCTACTGCAAAAGAAAATACGGTACGTTATTGGTTCCAACGTTTCCGTTCTGGAAATTTTGACCTACAGAACAAGCCTCGTGGACGGCCGGAGACACAAGTTGATAACGAAGAATTAAAAGCAATTGTGGAAGCAGATCCATCGCAAACCACGTCAGAGTTAGCGGCAGGCTTCGGTGTGAGTGATAAAACCATTTTGATTCACTTGAAACAAATTGGAAAAGTGAAAAAACTTGAAAAATGGGTACCGCATGAATTGAGCGACGCAAACAAAGAAACACGCGTCGAGTGTTGCGTTTCACTTCTCAACCGGCACAATAATGAAGGCATTTTGAATCGTATCGTTACTTGTGATGAAAAATGGATCTTGTACGACAACCGGAAACGTTCTTCACAATGGTTGAACCCAGGTGAACCAGCCAAATTCTGCCCGAAACGAAAGTTGACTCAGAAAAAGGTACTGGTAAGTGTCTGGTGGACTAGTGCCGGTGTCATCCATTACAGTTTCTTAAGATCTGGGCAAACAATCACGGCTGATGTGTATTGTCAACAATTGCAAACGATGATGGAAAAGCTAGCCATTAAACAACCCAGACTGGTCAATCGATCTAGCCCACTGCTGCTTCAGGACAACGCTCGACCACATACGGCACGTTTGACGGCCGCAAAACTACGGGAGCTGCGACTGGAATGTCTTCGACACCCACCATACTCCCCGGACCTTGCTCCAACTGATTACCATTTTTTTCGGAATTTGGACAACTTCATGCAAGGAAAAAAATTCAATTCTCACGAGGCTGTCCAAACGGCCTTCAAAGATTTTATTGATTCTCGCTCACACACTTTTTTTAGTAAAGGAATCAATGAACTACCTTCGAGATGGCAAAAGTGCATAGATAGCCATGGTACATACTTTGACTAAATAAAAAAATAGTTTCATAAAAAAAAATCGTTTTCATTTCTGCCATATGAAACGCCAATTTCATATGTAAGGACCTAATACCTGTCGTGTTCGATAATGAATAAATCATATCAATCATTCATATCATTATATTGCACCTATTAATACAATATGTATTTATAATAAATAATTTTATCTTTTTTATATCAAACTGAATCCGGGTAGGTAAGTATAATATCTCTGAATCCGGTACTTGGATTGTCGAGTTACCTTCCCTTATTACTTTGAAATTCAAAAGGATTTCTAATGTTTGATAAGTTTTGCTAGTAGTGGTGGGCCTGGTGCTACGTCCGTCCGGGATGGTACCACCGTCTTTCCCCGCTAATCTGCCTGATGATTTCCGGGGTAAAAAGTAGCCTATCTGTTAATTCAGGTTACAAACTATGTGTGTGTCAAATTTCATGCAAATTGGCCGAGCCGTTTTAGCGTGCCTGAGTAACAAACATCCAAACACTCTAATTTCTCTAATAGATGGCGCCAGTGGAAACGTTAGTTGACGCTATCTATCGATTGTTCCTCCCAAGATTCATATGTAATATAAATTCCGATCTATAATATTAAGGGTAGGTTGATTCAAGCATAGTTGACGGACTCCATGGTCTAAGGCCCGGTTCCTATATCCACGAAACGCCTCGTTTTGCCTACGGACGGTTGATTTTTGACATTTGTTCCATAGAGAATCTGTCAAATTTTAACCGTCCGTAGGCAAAACGAGGCGTTACGTGGATATAGGAACCGGCCCTAAGAAAACAAGGTCTGCCGATCCGGGTGACATGTCACCCTTACGTCAGTCGAGTTGCCACTTTATTGCAATAAAACAAAAATGAAGGAAATATTTGCTGCCGTTATAATGCAGAATGAATTATTTGCGCATTACAACTGTCTTTTACTTGTTTAAGCACACAAAATGGGACGAGTTAAAAACAAATGAACGTAATAATTTAATGAAACACAACACAATGCAACACGCTCACTACAACAGAATGCCGGACTGTCATACCCGGCAAGTATATTATTATTATTGTATCATGACGGACTCCTGGGCTGCGTTCCGAATCGTGCTTAGAGAGCTCACAGCACCTTGCACCCTTTTTCCTCTTAGGACTCGACTTTGAAGAGGAAAAGAGATGCAAGGTGCTGTGAGCGCTCTGAGCGCGTTTCGGAACGCACCCCTGGTCGTTAAATACGGCCGCCGAGCTGTCATTCCATACAGAAACGTCATTTTGTCCAAAAGTAAAATATTTAACGTTAACTTTAATGGATGGTTTGAATCAACACCCTAAGTATTATGAGCATAGGAAATAGGAGATTATGATTATAATGCGTTGGGATTCAATATCATTAAACTCGCTCGGGCTCTGGATATTTGTAGCAATACCATGAGTTTACAGTGACCGTACTCGCTAGCGACTACGTAAACGATTTGTATGAAGAATAGTACAGCGCCCCTGGCGGTCACTCGTTGAACTAAAATTCTTCATACAAATCGTTTACGTAGTCGCTAGCGAGTACGGTCACTGTAAACTCATGGTAGTGCTATTGGTTCTAGAATAGGCTACGTTAAAGGTAAATAAAGTAAACGACATTTTTACGTAACATTGTATATTTATTTATAGCCCATAATAATTACACAAATATATCCAATACAAATATCACAACAAAATAAGTCCAGCCGCCATTTTGTTTTTTCAGCTGACCCCTCTAACAACACTTGGGTTGACGAGATGATTCTAACGATACCTCAATCATGTAAATCGGTTCAGTCGTTTGGCCAAAACATGGTAATAAATAAAGAAAATTACAAAACATATATTAGATAGACTAGTTTTTCACCGCTACTTCGTAATGCGCAGAAATATTAAAATGAAAAATCCCGCTCTTTTCCGTTCCCGTGGGAATTTCGGGAAATCCTCTCTTAGTGTTCCCCTACGTTCCCTAAGGAACCTGCATGCCAAATTTCAGCTCTCTACGACCAGTAGTTCGGCTCTGCGTTGATCGATCGGTCAGTCAGTTTCATGTTTTATATATATAGATAGATAGATACGCACGAAAAACATTACCCTCCTTGACGTTCGGGTAAAAAAAGAAACCAAAAAAAAATGCAAGAAGCATGTCAAAATGTTGGTCACTTATCAAACGCAGGGTCACATACAGCCGACATTCCTATTCAGAAATTTCGAACGCACGCACGTGCATACGAAATTTAGAATCGAAACTCCGACTGTAAAGCTTTGGTGAATAACTGTAAACTTGTAATGTTTTCTGAAATAAAATGAAATGAAAAGAGGGTTTATTCCAAAAGTTGGCAACGTCGCATATAGTTGTAAAATGTTTCGCAGTTTTTATTAATTTCTCAAAATGCAATCCATGGAATCTACGATGGAAAGCTTTCAAAAGATATTACTTCCATAATACTAAAAATTTTGTGTTCCTATGATAACTGTTGCAATTCATACTTAATGTTTTATTCAACCATAGAGCAATAATTCATGTTTCATTCAGTAATATTCAGAAATTAATGAAAACAGCAAAATAATTGACAGCTATTTGCGACGTTGCTAACTTTCGGAGTAAACCCTCTTAGGCGACATGTCGCTTGACATATCACGACATGTGTGTGACACATGTCGCAGGACCTTAATTGTCCTCCAGTACAATATACTGTACTGAGTACATCCATGGTTTTTGTTAAAGATAGAAGGTGGTGTTTGCTTCTCTAATAACTTTTTGTTAGACAAGATCAAATCGACATATTCTGATATTCTCGTGCCCATAGAAACAATGTCATACACGAGGTGGCTATGGAAAACCGTTTTTTATACCTATAGGTTATTTGTTGTCACTAAACAGGCAGATGCTATAAGGAAACAAATGTCATCATCACAGGACCACACCCTTTGTTCATTTTGTACATATATTCATGACTCACATTGGTTATTAAAAAATAAGTACCGATTGGCTGTCCCACCGAGCTACATATATTTGACAGATTTTCAAACATGTATCTCCATTTCAACTTACAATTGACGGCCGGATTGGTCCAGTTGGTGTGTCTGTTCCGATGGTCGCGGGTTCGAGTCCCGCTCGGGGCAAACTTTGTGTGATGAACACGAATGTTTGTACTCGAGTCATGGATGTTAGTATTTATATATTATGTATTTCTCTATATATGTATTTATATCGTTGTCTAGCATCCATAGTACAAGCTTTGCTTAGTTTGGGGCTAGGTCAATATGTGTGAAATGTCCCAAGATATTTATTTATTTATTTATTATTTAATTAAAGTCTTGAAGCCACATAGTCCGGCTGAAAAAAAAAAGTTTAATGAGCTAATAAGTTCATTTCAATATTTAAATGTCCACATTAATATTATAAATTCAAATTCAATCATTTATTCAGCAAATTGGCCACATAGGGGCACTTTTAACGTCAGAAAAGGAATTTACCAGCGCTTCCTAGACCCATTGCTTGAGAACAAGCGCCGCAACAAACTCACGCAGACGGCCTTTTTTCATCCACATAGTTACAAAATTTACATTACATGTATAAAATATACATATAGGTACCTACCTACTAAAATTACATTGAAGGGATGTATAGTCCCTAACTTAAACTTAAATGCGATAGTAACTCTGTCTAACTTTCATGTCTTCACTGATTTTGTATGATTAAAGCTAAGAATAATCGTCAGTAGCACACAATAGTAAAGCAATCATGTAGGTATTTTTTTAAGAGTGTTCAGAATAAATTTCAATTTATTCTGAACAGTTTCAAATTGATGGCTCAGTGCTTAAAAGGATTTGATGTGACTCAACAAATGTAAAATTGTAACGAAATATTTGAGAAGGCACGGCAGGAGGTACAGAATTGGATAATTTCAAGAAAGAATTAGTTATCAGGCAGCCCTAGATGTAGGTACCTTCTAGGGTTTCTAGGGCATGCCAACCAGAGCTATGTGTATCACAGACCTAATGAGGGCCACCACTTGCCTAGTTTACTCCACTGTCTAGGTGTTGGCTGTCAATGTCAAAGTTTGTTATTTCATAAAATAAAAACACAATCTCTAACACAATTTGAATGAAGTTTCAATGTTTGCAAGGACGTCTGTACACTTGTAAAGTGTGTGTACCACTACGCGGGCCAACAATTCACTAACCATCTCCAGATGACAGTAAGGCAAGTTGGGCGCAAGTTACGAACGAGCTAGATTCAGGTGGGTGATTTCGTGGCCAATCTGTACATAGTACTATTAAATATTCTGTAAGTTTGGAGACCTCAGTGTTGCCAATTTAGCGTGTGATATGGCACATAATATGCTAAATTGGCCACATTGCAGCTCATAGGACTTCTAGCGCCTCTAGCGGCAGATTCACTCACTGGTAAATTCTTTTCTGACAAATAGTGGCACTTTTAGTGCCACTATTTGGCCAAATTGCTGATTAAGTGATTGATTGATTGTGACCCTCATTAAAAAGGTGTGAACTCTCCGATCCACCAGGGGCCAATGTGGAGATCCTGTCACGATGAAAAGAGGCTGTTCAGGGGGATACTTACAGAGACAAACCAATACGAGTTCTTCATGAATATGAGCCTCCCGATGAGACCCATCTCGCTCTCGGGGGCGATGGTGTGCAGGTGCAGATGCTTCACGCTCCGGAACGGCGGCCAGTGGTAACCGAACCTTGCGCTGTCTACCACCAGGCTGTTCTTACTGAGCATGTCTTTGGCCACGGAAAGCATTCTTTCAGCTGGAACCGTAAATGTGAATAATGAACAGTAAATCTAACAGGTGTAATTTATAAACGGTTCAAGAGCGATCACATGCTGATATTTTATTGAAAATTTGCCATAGGTCCTTTAGAAAAACTCATTTAGTGTTGTTGTTTATTTTAAGTTATTTATAGGTAAACAAGGACACAGGCCAGCTGATAGTAAGCGGCCCATTGACATAAGAACTCATAAGATTTCGAAAGTGTTGTCAACCCTGAGGCCTACGCTGGAATTCCTCTGTGTGTAATTTCATTTGTTTTTGTAAAGCCCTTGTCGCTTTTCTGGAAAATATTTATTTATTTATTTAATTTTATACAGGCAGCAATTCGCTACATATATTTCTTATAGAAATTAATACTAATGTACATTAGTATTAATTTCGATAACATTTAATTTAAATAAATAATGGGTACTACGAGTGAGAGTTGGTGAAATATTCTGGGACTAGATATATAAATATTTTCATATCTACTACTACTACTACAGCCTATTTGCGTCCCACTGCTGGGCACAGGCCTCCCCTCATAATGAGAGGGTTTTAAGCTATAGTCCCCATGCAGGCCCAGTGCGGATTGGGGACTTCACACACATTTTTGAATTACTTCGCAGACGCGTGCAGATTTCCTCACGATGTTTTCCTTCACCGAAAAGCTCATGGTAAATTCAAATTGAATTTCGCATGTAAGTAAACTTAGAGGTGGGAGCCGGAATCGAACCCCCGACCCTCGGCATGAGAGGCGGTAGGTCGAACCACTAGGCCACCACGACTTTTTTTTAAGTGTATTTTCATATACATAAAATTTAATGTAAAACTATCACTTGAGTTTAAAATTGGCGTTCAACATAATCTCTATAAGCTTACTCAGTTCCTTATCAGCTGGACTCAAAGCTTTCACATCTTCTATATGTCTCTTTGGAATAGTTAAAATATGAAATTGACTCGCGGGTTTGATGTCACGAAAAACACATATTTCTTCGTCCTCGTACAATATTTCCGTATTTTCCAGCTTGTTCACGATGTTGCAGAAAATGCAGGATGATCTCTGAGGAGTTTCGGGCAACGCTGCAGCCATGGCTGAAAGAGAATTAGGCAAAAATCAATGTTTACAAAACAGCCAGCAAAACGATCCATGAAATGACCGACCATCGACCATGATGAAATGACAGTTGACGGATGACAGTGACAGCTGTATGACAGTGCAGTTTTTTTTCAAATTCGTCCATCAGGACAGGCTTTAGCCCAATGGCATACTGCCTATGACAGTGCAGTGACAGACAGACAGACGTTGACGTTTTTGAATATTATAGCTGCGTTTCGAATCGCGCCCAGAGCGCTCACAGCACCTCGCATTTTTTTTCCTCTTGGGATTTGACTTGAGGAAACAGTTAACTAAAAAAACCGGCCAAGAAGCGAGTTAAACTCGCGTGGAGAGCAGGGCTTGTAACCGGTTAATTAAAAAAAACCCCGAAATAGCCAAATATTTAGATTTATTTTTACTCTTTATGGCACCACCATAGTGTATTTAGGTTATTACTTCGTATTATTTTATAGCCTTATTAAACATGAAATAGTAAACCAAAGAACGATAAACAAACCGGTTTATTTGTATGGGGGCAAAAACCGGTTTCAAGCCCTGGTGGAGAGGGTTCCGATCCTTGATTATTTTCAATTACGTTATATTCAAACCGTTTCTCAGGATAGATTTCAAATACCATGGACTTCTTAATAATTTTCCTGTAATCTATAGGCCAATAACTATCCTCCGTATTTTTTCCAAAATTTTAGGTCCAGTAGTTTCGGTGATAGGGGGGAGGGGGAATGGTATTTTTCGCTTATTTTCTTAAATAACTCGAAAAGTATTGACCAAAAAAGAAATAAACAAAAATTTTTGAGACCCACATAAGAAGTACCTATTTTCATTTGATATGTCACACGATATAGTTTGAAAAACTTCATTAATATATATTTTTTTCAAATTTAGGCCCAAAAATAGGTTTTATGTTTAAAATTCATTTATTTTCGTTACACGTCCGTCTTTGGGTCACAAACTTACATATACGTAGAAATTTCAACCTAATCCGTCCAGTACTTTCGGAGAAAATCAACTGTGACAGACGGACGGACAGACACACGAGACATAAGGGTTCCGTTTTTACCTCTTGAGGTTCGGAACCCTGAAAAATAAATGTATAGAACCGTTGAAACAGGCTTAGAAGGCGTAACTACACCACATTTTTTCATCGAACCGATTTCATGAAAGCCTTTTTACGAAATACTTAGCAAGTTTTTTAAGTATATAGTGAATATGAACATAAATATTTTACTCGCCTTACAAAATCAAATAGTTTTCGTTTAAATACTGTTTAAAGAAAGCCAATTTAGGTCTTGTCAGCGCCTTAAGTGTTTCGCCGCGCGCCTTCTAAGTTGTTTCGTGCTGTAACTATCCCACCTGAAATCTGTGAGAGTATAGGGATGACGACAGGGTGAAGAAATAGAAATTCTAATTAGTCCGTCAGTCAGTTAATAAAAAAATATTAGACACGTATTTTTTGTTTTATCAAATAAACAAAGAATGACTAAGTTAAAACGCATTAAAGTTGGAGAGTGGGGGCTAACTACGTCAATGTTAGGTATAAATCGTAGCTAACCGTGACGTCACGCGACATTTCAGCTCAATATATCTCCGTATAGTTTGATTACGTGAAAAAAGACAAAATACGTGTCCAATACTTTTCAATAATCTTCCTGATAGACTGAGGAAAAAAGTTGTCGTCATCCCTATTGTCGACAGCCGGAACCATTAGTTGGCACGTGGTTGGCACAAGTTTCATGCCGTCAGCTAATACCTACCTACTTACATCAAATATTTGCTAAAGCTGTTTCTCGTATTCAATAGGTGAGCTCTTGGCCACGAAAAGGGCGTTTGCCCGTAGGATTGATGGCAATCTCGATGCTCGAGCGACTCATGGCACACCCACGACACCAAGGGAGGATCCAGCTTTCGACTCAGGGGGGTCACGTCATGCAACACCCCCACCCCTTTTCGCGTCAGGGGTTTAAAAATACATAATAGCAGTAGACTTAGTCCTGCCGAGGGGGGGTCATGCCCCCCACCCCCTGGATCCGCCCTTGCACGACACTCCACACAAACTGAACGTACCGCACTCACACGGCGCGGCAGAGTGCGTGACAGTCGGAACAGCATCCTGGCCGTGACTGCTGACAGGCTGGATTACCCCTACATGGGCCACTGCATGCACCTTCATGTAGCGAGATATCGTTCCTATTATCTTTAATTTGTTGTACTTTTTTTATTTTATTGTGAAGCCGTGGTGGCCTAGTGGTTCGACCTACTGCCTCTCACGCAGAGGGTCGGGGGGTTCGATTCCGGCTCGCATCGCTGAGTTTACTTATTTGCGAAATTTAATTTGAATTTACCACTCAGCTTTTCGGTGAAAGAAAACATCGTGAGGAAACCTGCACGCATCTGCGAAGCAATTCAAAGATGTGTGTGAAATCCGCACTGGGCCCGCGTGAGGACTATAACCCAAACCCTCTCGTGATGAGAGGAGGCCTGTGCCCAACAGTGGGACGCAAATAATCTGTACTAGTAGTAGTAGTACTATTTATTTGATCCTTATTTGTATTTTTATTGTACTTTAATTGTAATGGATCTTGGTTATTCGAAATAAAAAATATTATTATCTCCATAAAAAGTAAAATACAAATAATAATACAAAATGTAAACACATTATAAAACCCTAACGTAGAGTGCCGCCGGCAGCGAAGCAGGGCTCAAGCTACCGGTGGTGACAGCTACAGAGAGAACCTCCTGACGATGCGCGCCGTGTCCAGGAGTACCGCCTTCTGCATCTGATCCTTGACCCAACCACCCAGCGAGTCTCTTGAGGTGTGAGTCGAGACTTCGCTATGAGATCGTTCGCAGAAACGACTATCGGTATAATGACTGCCGAATCAACATCCCACATGGCGGTCACCTCGTGAGCCAAATCAAGGTTCTTGCTGAGTTTGTCCTTCTCGGCTTTCACGAGGTTCACGTCATGGGGGACGGTGACGCGACAAGCATTATTACTATTTGTTGGTACAGTTTCATGTCCAGGATCCTATGCGGAGCTTTGGGAGAGATGAACGTGTAAGACCTTCTAAATTTCGCTTTCTTCATGGCCCGACGCGTTCTAATAAAGAATAGCTGAAAAAACGTTCAATTTTCATTAAATGTTAATTATATCACGCCATCATTGACTGATAGTTCGATATTTGTACAGTTTGCGGAGAGGTAGGTATAAATGGCCGCGGCGGGTGCTTCGCGGCCAACTTCCGCCATGAGGTTCTCGATAGCTGTTTTGATTCTAGCGGTAATACCATTTGATTTACTATCATCCGCTTTACCATACTTAATCATCAACATCATCACGTCACCCGAAAGATGTCCTCGACCGGACTTATGGCTCAAAGCCTCCCCGTAGATTCATCATTCAAGTTCGTCCTGTCGCATCATTCAAGTCGCTGCCTGTTGTTGGAGGACCACTGACCTACTCTCCATAAAAGTTCTCGAATGGCCCCACTGTTCATAAGTGTTGTTAGTGGTAGGATCTGGTGCTGGGTCCGTCCGGGGTGGTAACACCGTCTTTCCCCGCTAACCTGCCGCGAAATAGCAGTGCTCGCACTGTTGTGTTCCGGTAGGGGGTTAAGGCAGCCGGTGAAATTTCTGGCACAGAGGCATTCCATCTTAGGCCTCAGAGTAGGCAACGCATTCGAGATCTTATGGTTTCTTAATGGGGGATCATAGGATTTCGGTGTCCATGGGCCGCAGTTAGCACTTACCATCAGGTGGGCCATGCGTTCGTTTGCCTATAGAGATCTACTATCTAAAGTCCCGTGCCTTCACATTTCAAAACGCTTCATTTTTTTATTATTATTTAAAAAGCACCACCAACACTCCCAACGCATAGTTGATGGTTGTCTCAGCTCGCACACATGTGTTGAGAGTGTTGGTGGTGCTTTTTAAATAGGTACATTGAAGCGTTTTGAAATGTGAAGGCGCGGGACTTTAGATAGTAGAAGATCTCTACCATTGGTATAAAAAAGAAGTGACCCGTTTTCATTGCGGTTCAGTGTATTTATAGTAGATTGCCGCAAGCGTGAACAGCCTTTGTGGCCACGTAACCACCCTCAAACTCCGACAGCCTGCAAAGTCTCTGTCAAGTTAAGTGACTCAAAGCTGTGAGAGTCTTATCTAATAGTGAACTTGACATCAACTTT
The DNA here is from genome assembly GCA_963971205.1 of Aethes cnicana. NCBI lineage: Eukaryota > Metazoa > Arthropoda > Insecta > Lepidoptera > Tortricidae > Aethes > Aethes cnicana. The sequence continues at coordinate 7,472,653 of OZ020299.1, forward strand.
GCAGTTTCTCAGTTTGAAGGCGGATTTTTTTAATGTTATTTTTTTCGTTTGACATTTTTTCTTATATATCGCTCTTTAAAAGGCTGACGCTCAATTGTTCTGTTCTAGGCTCTCGCCGCCGTGAGCGGCTTGCCACGTGAGTATTCTCGTAACATTTTATACCTGAATTACTATTGTAAACTTTAAATTCAAACAAAATCGCGAAGAAATCAGCTTTTAGTTTCATTTTAGATTTACTTTTACCTCTAAGGCATTTTAAGGCATAATGGACCATTCAGTCCGAAATCCGAATTTTTGAAGAAGAATTTACAGACAAACTTTGTGTTTGAACATAGTTTTAAATACAATTGTCAGAAGAATTTAATGTTTACTTACAATATAATTTCAATATTGGTACAATAACATTTAACAGTAAATAAAAATAAGATTAGAATCTTATTTTCATTTTTATTGGTCATTATTCATTTAAAAATTAAAATTATATTAGAACTAGCTGACCCCGCGGACTTCGTACCGCCTTAGTTTTTTTTATAAACCTCACGGAGCCCGAGACCTTTCCAACGAATGCAAAACCGCGGAAATCGGTTCGTGCGTTCTGGAGTTATAGCGTCAGGAAGGAAAACCCGACTTATTTTTATATAGTAGATGTTAAATTATTATATTAGAATATTGAGTCCTAATATTGGTTGCTAAATATTCAAGCTTCTAAGCTTTATCCATAACGAAGTTAGCGGGGTGGTTGGAAAATGTCGTGAATGGTTTCGACAAAAGAATGGAACGGCAGTGTGGCCTTTTTAGCTCGACTTGGCGGGGACACTGCCGCGCCCCCGGATATATTTGTATGACCATCTCAATGTACTACATTGTATGCTGAATCAATCTGATTACTACTACTAAGCTACTACAGCCTACTTGCGTCCCACTACTGGGCACAGGCCTCCTCTCATCACGAGAGGGTCTGGACTATAGTCCCCACGCGGGCCCAGTGCGGATTAAGGACTTCACACACATCTTTGAATTACTTCGTAGATGCGTGCAGGTTTCCTCACGATTTTTTCCTTCACCGAAAAGCGCAGTGGGCAATTCAAATTGAATTTCGTACATAAGTAAATTTAGAGGTGCGATCCGGAATCGAACCCCCGACCCTCTGCATGAGAGGCGGTAGGTCGAACCACTAGGCCACCACGGCTGTCCGACTGCTTGCACCAATTTATTTACGACCGCTTGGATGCTTTCCCAGACCCACGGCCCTATGTGACGGAGGTGCTCGAGGAGGAATCCTCCTCCTCCGCCAGCTCCGCCTCCTCCGCCTCGTCCTCCAGCAGCTCCTCCGAGTCCATCCTCGGGGGAGGCCAGCAGATCGTAAAGACAAAACAGTCCGCCGCCGAAGAGAAGGCTAGCCAGTCTGAGTCCAGGGCGAGCAAGAAAAAAGTCGTCAAATCAGGTAATACCACTAACCATGTGTAGACGTAACAAATGCTCGTACAGTCAAGTTCTCCAATATACAGGGGCGGAAAAATCGAATGCCACATGGATGGCAACTACCTTAAATATTGTAAATAGCACATTTTGTGTAAAGGAGACTTTCCTTTGTTAGACGCCGAAACGGGGCTCATTTTGAACAACTACTTTAGTTAGCAAGGTTTTAGTAAGGTTATTAAATGAATATTGTTTTATTTTGTGTGTTTTAATTTTTCGTTTACAATTTTCATGGCCTTCCGTTATTCTGATTGTATTTGTTATTTAGAGAAAAATGAACCTTATCAGTAACCCTTTCAATCTGCATCATAAAATACAGCACATTATTTTTTGTCACATTTGACCGGTTCGAGTCCCGACTGAGGCAAGCGATTTTTCATAAATCCTTAAATGCAGTATTTATTGTTTTTAAAAACAAAGGAAAGTCTCCCTTTCACAAAATGTGCTATTTACAATATTTAAGGTAGTTTGCCATCCATGTGGCATTCGATTTTTCCGCCCTGTATACACACTTTTACACCTTGCTCCCTTGTAATAAGGTCCAAAAGTGATCATATATTAATGAACTCGACTGTACTTCGTGTGCCATATAAAAACTCATAAAGTTTTACAAAAGGACAAACTCCGCTCAGTCGTACTCGGACCGATCAAGCTGACAGATGTTTTTTCTCAAACATGCAATGAAATATTGATGTTACGTTCTTCTTATTAGCCTGGGAAGTATCACGTTTCAGGCGCGGCTAGACTATAATAATGAAATTTCATATAAACGTTGCAGGTCTAGGCCGGCAACTCACTTTTTTTTAATTTCCATTTGATATAATTGTGACACAGCATCTTGGCATTCGGCCATTTAAAAAAAGCTACAAGCAATATTTACTCTATGGTTTGCTATGACATTCTGCCAACATAGGTATCGCTGTTTTATTTATGTAAAAAAGGCAAAATATATTATACATAAAAATAGTTATTTGTTATGCAAGGCTGCAAAGTTGTTGTTTGCTGTGAGTGCGTGATTGAGACCCGAGTGAACGAAGTATTCTAGGGTTGAACCACGAGCGAAGCGAGTGGTTCAAATATAGAATCCTGAGTGTAACGAGGGTTTCAAGGCACGAGACAGCAAACGACTTTGCTGCTGAGCGCAACACAAATTTTTTCACCTCACGCGCGATTTTTCGGGAAGACGACTTAGTTCGGCGTCACGTACAGTTTGTGCTTACTCTGGAGGAGTTAAATTCGTATCTTCATCGCTAGAATCGCTCATATTTTCTTTATTACTTCGTATAGGTATTCTAAATTACAAAACCAGCAATCTAAAACTTTTTTTTTCTTTTTTTTTCCGGAGGTTGCGTTCCAAATCACTCCTACTCGTACTTCAAGATTCAATTATTCATTGAATACAGTAAAAATATACACATATTTAAGTATTTTTGTGATAAAACATAGTGAAATAATGAAATACATCTGAAACGGTGTACCTATTATTAATATAATTTTATTAATGATGATATTAAGTAAATTGGACCTTTATTTTAATAAAACTCTCACGACGAATTGCGTTTCAGAACGTATCGTTGTTTTTTTAATGTGACAGTGGCGTCATGCGTCGTTTGAATTTCAAAAACACTTTCCACGCTAGCGGATAAAAACAACTTTTGCGCTCGGATATCAAGCTGCAAAACGACCACTTTCGAGCCAGTGAGGTGAAAAATACTTTTCACCTCACTGGCTCAACGATACGTTCTGAAACGCAATTCGTCGTGAGAGTTTTATTAAAATAAAGGTTCAATTTACTAATATCATCATTAATAAAATTATATTAATAATACACCGTTTCAGATGTATTTCATTATTTCACTATGTTTTATCACAAAAATACTTAAATATGTGTATATTTTAACTGTATTCAATGAATAATGGAATCTTGAAGTACGAGTAAGAGTGATTTGGAACGCAACCTCCGGAAAAAAAACATGAAAAAAAAAAGTTTTAGATTGCTGGTTTTGTAATTTAGAATACCTAAACGAAGTAATAAAGAAAATATGAGCGATTCTAGCGATGACGATACGAATTTAACTCCTCCAGAGTTAGCACAAACTGTACGTGACGCCGAACTAAGTCTTCTTCCCGAAAAATCGCGCGTGAGGTGAAAAATGTTGTGTTGCGCTCAGCAGCAAAGTCGTTTGCTGTCTCGTGCCTTGAAACCCTCGTTACACTCAGGATTCTATATTTGAACCACTCGCTTCGCTCGTGGTTCAACCCTAGAATCCTTCGTTCACTCGGGTCTCAATCACGCACTCACAGCAAACAACAACTTTGCAGCCTTGCATAACAAATAACTATTATTTATTTATTTCATAGAATGTTTGAGAAAAGCACTATACATACATCGGCGGGGAACGGAAGTTGTCGGCCTCGTAACTATCCGGCCTCACTACGTTCGGCCGTATTCGGCTCGGCCTGCAACATCCTCCTTCCCGGCCTCTGTAGTAATGTACTATTTCACTCAACGTAGAAGATAAAAGAATCGATTACTGACATCTACTACTACTACTACAACAGCCTATTTACGGCCCACTGCTGCTCCTCTCGTCACGAGAGGGCTTGGGGCTATAGTCCCCACGCGGGCCCAGTGCGGATTGGGAACTTCACACACATCTTTGAATTACTTCGCAGATGCGTTGCAGGTTTCCTCACGATGTTTTCCTTCACCGAAAAGCTCAGTGGTGAATTCAATGAATTTCGCACATTAGTAAACTTAGAGGTGCGAGCCGGAATCGAACCCCCGACCCTCGGCATGAGAGGCGGTAGGGATGACGTATTTACTTAAGTTAAAATAATACGAATCCCATGTCCCTAAAATAACGATCCATTTTCTTTAAAGCCTATTTTATTAGATAGATTAGGTAGGAAATTTGAAAATTTTAAAAGGACCGTAGGTACTACTGCCTTTTTCTTCGCAAGTTGTAAATTTCATGCATAAATTTGGTTGTCTATAGAGTCGGTTTACGGACGATAACGTTATCACGTCACGCTTAGGCCGATCGTGGCTCTCTATCGCTTGTTCCGCGCTCTCGCTTGCACAGTAACGATACCTAGGTACTTACTAAGTATTGCGTCATGTTTTTTCGTGCGCGCAGTCGGGCGTTCAGTCACATGTAGTGACGGTCGACCAGCTTCAAATTTTTCGCTAGCACCGAGCAGCGAATCGTCTACGCCGTCCGCCTTCGAACGAGGAAATCGTGCAAGCGATTGTGGCCCTTAAGGTGGCACCCCGCCAGTAAATGCGACTGTTCATCGATTTGTCACGTTATCACGTCAAAAAACTTCAACTGCACTTTGACGTCGACTGTACTTAAAACAAAAATGACGTACATTGTCTCAAACTTTCGCGATACACACTCATAAAATGGGTTTTTTATTTATTAATCAACGGGACTTAATCGCGTAAAAACCATTTATATTTTACCTCGACGTTTCGGCCGCGATGCAACGGCCGTGGTCACGAGAGTCTTCGCGTGACCAGGCAGTTGCACCGCGGTAGGTATAGGTAGTAAGTTTAGAAATAATTCTCATTCTTCGCGTAGGTATATTGCCGTAGTCTTTGAGCCGCTCATGATAAAACAGAATTCTCTTTAAAAGCAATGAATAAAAAAATGTGTGACTTTTTATTGAATCTTTTCGATTCTGATTGTGGTCTGATTCGGACATCCGACGCGAATAGACTTTCCACCGGACACATACTGTCCGGTGGAAAGTCTATTCGCGTAGTGGTTCGACCTCCGCCTCGCATGCAGAGGATCGGGGATTAGAATCCGCGACTCGCACCTCTGAGTGAATCTATGTTCGAAATTCGGTGAAGCAGAACCTCAGGTGAGGAAAGCTGCGCACGTCTGCGAAGTAATTCAAGGCGTCCCCAATTCGTGTGGGGACTGTAGCCCAGTCCCTTCCGTGATGAGATATGCCTGTGCCTAGCGGGACGTAAATAAGCTGGTGTGGTGGTGGCGACCGGTCTAAGAAAGACGATTGTTTGCAGCTGCGCTGGAGAAACAGAAGAGCCAGGCGAGCCAGCAGCAAGTCTATTTTCAGGAGCAGCAAACCTCGTCCCAACATCAGCATGCCTCTTCGCAGCAGCAGCAATCCACTTACCAGCAGCAGCAAGCCCATTCCCAGGAGCAGCAAGACTCTTACAATCAGCAGCAAGCCTATTCTCAGGAGCAGCAAGACTCTTACAATCAGCAGCAAGCCTATTCCCAGGAGCAGCAAGACTCTTACAATCAGCAGCAAGCCTATTCTCAGGAGCAGCAAGACTCTTACAATCAGCAGCAAGCCTATTCCCAGGAGCAGCAAGACTCTTACAATCAGCAGCAAGCCTATTCTCAGGAGCAGCAAGACTCTTACAATCAGCAGCAAGCCTTTTCCCAGGAGCAGCAAGACTCTTACAATCAGCAGCAAGCCTATTCCCAGGAGCAGCAAGACTCTTACAATCAGCAGCAAGCCTATTCTCAGGAGCAGCAAGACTCTTACAATCAGCAGCAAGCCTATTCTCAGGAGCAGCAAGACTCTTACAATCAGCAGCAAGCCTATTCCCAGGAGCAGCAAGACTCTTACAATCAGCAGCAAGCCTATTCTCAGGAGCAGCAAGACTCTTACAATCAGCAGCAAGCCTATTCTCAGGAGCAGCAAGACTCTTACAATCAGCAGCAAGCCTATTCTCAGGAGCAGCAAGACTCTTACAATCAGCAGCAAGCCTATTCCCTGGAGCAGCAAGACTCTTACAATCAGCAGCAAGCCTTTTCCCAGGAGCAGCAAGACTCTTACAATGAGCAGCAAGCCTTTTCCCAGGAGCAGCAAGACTCTTACAATCAGCAGCAAGCCTTTTCCCAGGAGCAGCAAGACTCTTACAATCAGCAGCAAGCCTATTCCCAGGAACAGCAAGGGTCTTACCAGCAGCAGCAATCCACTTACGAGGTATGTCATTATGCGTATTGGTCAATACGCGTCTTCAAATGAAAAAATAATGGTAATTATGCAATGATCATATTATATAGGAGCCGCTTAAAAACGCTACCACTTTAAACCGGGTGCCATCTATTTGGCATAATTCTTTTTGTCCGAAACTGTTTACGCATAACAGGCTTCGCATAATTTATCTACGCCGAATCTTGACTTTGCCGAATTTTTATCAAGCATAATTCTTAATTGGCCGAATTTGTGTTTACCCGAATATTGTGTTGGCATAATGTTAACTTGGCCGAATTTTACTATGCATAATATTGTTAGGCATAATAGTAATTTAGCAGAATTTGGATAGGCCGAAATATTGTCCGAATTTTAGTCCGAAACAACAATTTATGTAGGGACGGTGTGCGGTAACACCAAAATTTGGAGCAAGGGCAAGTAAACGAAATTATCAGTTAGTAAAATCCCCCCCCACCCCCCCCCACCCTCTAGATAATCATACCTAATCATCGATGTTATACAGGAAACTCATTTAATTAAATCGACGAGAATAAAGGTATGCGAAAGTAGATTTCGGCGAAAGCAATTTTCTGCCTAAACAATATTCGGAATTCGAAAATTATGCGTGAAAACCATTCGGCGTAAATAGATTATGTGTAATAGAATTCGACGAAAAATCGTTATGCGAGATTAGTTTCGGCGTAAACACTATTATGCCTATACTGATAATGCAAAATCGAATTCTGCCAAAAAAAAAATGCGTAAACAAGGGTACCCTTGAAACCACCTTCAAACTCCGATAGTCTGCAAATTCGACGTCCAGTGAAGCGACTCGAAGTTGTGGCAATCTTAATAGTGAACTTGACATCGACTTTGCAGGTTTTCAGTTTGAAGGCGCATTTTTAAATATATTTTTTCTGTCGAAAGTATGTAAAATGTCGTTTTTTTCTTTGATATCGCTCTTCGAAATGGCTGACATTCACTTATTCTGTTCTAGGCTCTCGCCGCCGTGAGCAGCTTGCCACGTGAGTATTCTCGTAACATTTTATACATGAATTTATTTATTCGAAACTTTAAATTCAAACAAAACCTCGAAGAAATCAGCTTTTAGTTTCCTTTTAGATTTACTTTTACCTCTAAGGCATGGACCATTCAGTATAAAATCCGAATTACAAACTTTCTGTTCTAGGCCAGGACTTTTGTCACCATTCGGTAAACATTTTAGATTCGTAGTAAGGTGAAAAACCCAATTTGGGCTCGTTTGAAGTCTTAAAACTAAATCTTAAAACGAAATATAGGTCTCGCAACGACTGTTTTTTTATAAAACAAAAAACATTCAAGGTGTAGTCGGTTATACTGTCCTCTGTCTTGATTTCCACCGAGTCGCCTATTCTTTTACAACATGAAAAAGTATTCCTGCGTTTGAGTTTTTTCTGAATTTACAGAGTAAACACCATTTATTTCCAAAATTTCAAGTTTGTAAGTGTGCTGGAAGCACTTTAGAATTTTGATGATCGGTGAGTCAGTGAGTCAGTGACAAATTTCAAGAAATTCAACTAGCAATAGTTTTTGAAGTACTAGAGCAAATTGAATGAAACTTGGTACTGTTCCTAGTCCTATTGCGCCCTATTGGTTGCTAAATATTCAAGCTTCTAGCTTTATCCATAACGAAGTTAGCGTGGGGGGGGGGGGGGGGGTGTAAAATGTCGTGAATGGTTTGGACAAAATAATGATACGGCTATGCTCCCAGATATATTTGTACCTATACTGCATTGTATGCTGATTAAATCTGAATCTGATCTTCCGGCTTGCACCGATTTATTTACGACTGGCTGGATGCTTTGCAGAGCCATTGCCCTATGTGACGGAGGTGGCCGAGGAGGAATCTTCTGCCTCCGCCACCTCCTCCTCCCCCTCCAGCAGCTCCTACGAGTTCAACGTCGGGGGAGGCCAGGAGATCGTCATTAAAATATCAGGTAATAAATACCACAAATTCAAACCATGTAAGAGACGCAAAAAATGCTCGTACTTACTCGCGTGCCATTCAAACTCATAAAGTTTTACATAAGGAAAAAATCTGCTCAGTCGTACTCGGACCGTACAAGCTGAGAGAAGTTTTTTTCACACAAATCATCACTACAGTCAGTTTTTTCAAGTCAGTATCACGGGTAAACACATGGACGAAGTCGCTTTTTTTCTCTCTAACCTACTTGAATGTCCCACTGCTGGGCAAAGGCCTGCCCCAAGTTTTCCAATTCCCTATATCTTCGAGTATTGTTTGGCCAGTCACTGGAAAACATGTCCAGGTCATCCGGCCATCTCCGCCTGGGCCTTCCCCGCCGCCGGTGGCCGTCATGTGGCACCCATCGAGTAGCAATAGAAGCCCATCTCTCTGGGTGCATTTGGATGTTGGATGACATGGCCAACCCAGTCCCACTTAAGCCTGGCAGTTTTGTGTCCCACGTCGGCAGCGTCGGCTATTTTTGCTTGGGAGCGTAGCGTGGTGGTCCGACGCCGGCCGGTATAACTAGTATTTCCAATCTGGCTGATAATGGTCTCTTAAATCCTAGCAGGAGTCAAAGTAATCGGCACGCTTTTCAAACACTTGGTTTTCAAAGAAGCGCCTTCGATTGTTTCTTTTAGTTAAATTCAATAATATTGAAAATGAAAATGAAAATGAAAATATTTATTCAGCAAATAGGCCACATCTGGGCACTTTTACACGTCACTTTTAAATGAATTTAACAGAAATGAATTTACCAGCGCTTCCTAGACCCATTGCTTGAGAAGAAACGCCGCAACAAACTCAGCAGAAGGCCTTTTTTCCAAATTTAAACATATAGATTTACATAAAATTTCTGTTACACTATATTTCTGTGGGTAACCACGCTTTCAACGCCTTATATCGAAAAGTGGTCCCGAATGGGAACTATCCGGTATGAATGTAGCTGTAGCGCCTGTAGCCGTAAAAAAATGACATAATATTTCAACAAACTGCGAAGTCGGTGTCAAATGAACCACAAATAAATCGGCCCAAAGTTATGAAATATCAGCAGTAATGACTATTTAGCGATAAGACCACCTGCGCTGTACTTCTGATATTTTTGTAACCATTTTAATTTTTTGTACCTTTTTCTCATGTGTGGTGTTCAATAAAGAATATTGTATTGTATTGTATCACATAGTGAACCTGACATCGCAGTCTGCTTTTAAGGCGGTTTTCGTTTTGAATATTTTTTTGTACTTAGATGCAGATGGCGGTGATATTCTGGAGCAGAGCAGTAGCAGCAAGTCAGAACTTGAGAAGAAATCGTCTGCTAGCTCAGCCAAATCTTCGCTTAAGACGGTCGCTGTGGGAGGCTGTGAGTACTTAAGTCATGTTATCTACACCCATCCTAATCAGAAAATTCATTAGGTAACATATGGGAAACCTTGAAACTACGTATGAATCTTGGGACGAACTTCCATTAGCGACATTAGCGTCAACTAACTTTTCCACTGGCGCCATCTATTGAGGAAGTTTGAGTATTTGGATGTTTGAGTGATCACGCCTGAACGGCTCAACCAATTATTTCTGAATCCGGATTCCGACTGTATGTGTCTGGTGGAAGCCTAAATAGTGGTTCGACCTCCGCCTCGAATGCAGGCGGTCGGGGGTTAAAATCCGCGGCTCGCACCTCTGAGTGCAACATCGCGTGAGGAAACCTGCGCGCATCTGCTAAGTAATTCAAGGCGTTCCCAATCCGCACTCTGTCCGCGTGGGGACTGTAGCCCAGTCCCTTCCGTGATGAGATATGCCTGTGCCTAGCGGGACGTAAATAAGCTGGTGTGGTGGTGGCGACCGGTCTAAGAAAGACGATTGTTTGCAGCTGCGCTGGAGAAACAGAAGAGCCAGGCGAGCCAGCAGCAAGTCTATTCCCAGGAACAGCAAGCCTATTCCCAGGAGCAGCAAACTTCTTCCGAACAGCAGCATGCCTCTTCGCAGCAGCAGCAATCCACTTACCAGCAGGAACAAGCCTCTTCCCAACAGCAGCATGCCTCTTCGCAGCAGCAGCAATCCACTTACCAGCAGCAACAAGCCTCTTCCCAACAGCAGCATGCCTCTTCGCAGCAGCAGCAATCCACTTACCAGCAGGAACAAGCCTCTTCCCAAGAGCAGCATGCCTCTTCGCAGCAGCAGCAATCCACTTACCAGCAGGAACAAGCCTCTTCCCAACAGCAGCATGCCTCTTCGCAGCAGCAGCAATCCACTTACCAGCAGCAACAAGCCTCTTCCCAACAGCAGCATGCCTCTTCGCAGCAGCAGCAATCCACTTACCAGCAGGAACAAGCCTCTTCCCAAGAGCAGCATGCCTCTTCGCAGCAGCAGCAATCCACTTACCAGCAGGAACAAGCCTCTTCCCAACAGCAGCATGCCTCTTCGCAGCAGCAGCAATCCACTTACCAGCAGCAACAAGCCTCTTCCCAACAGCACCATGCCTCTTCGCAGCAGCAGCAATCCACTTACCAGCAGCAGCAAGCCTCTTCCCAACAGCACCATGCCTCTTCGCAGCAGCAGCAATCCTCTTACCAGCAGCAGCAAGCCTCTTACCAACAGCAGCAAGCCTCTTCCCAGCAGCAGCAAGTCGCTTCCCAACAGCAACAACAGTACGCCTCATTTGTATAGTGCTTTCTATATTTTCCTATTTCTGAATAACTTTCTGTAAATTCAATCCGTCGCTACTATAGATACCTTCTTTTTCTTAATGTTGGGAAAATCCATTTACGGATAACCGAACGTCGGAATCTAAGCTGAAATTATAACGAAAAAGAATGAAGACTGAAAAAAAGAGTACAAAAATATGCTTGGAATTATTATTTTAGATGATGATGATATGTAGGTTGTTGTGGTTGGTTGTCTTTTTAGTGTGGACCCTGAAAAGGGTCAAGCAAAACGTTGTGACGATGTTGTACGCACAGAATCAGCTATCGATTCTAAGCATATTTTTTAGGTTTTTAATTTTTCTATGGCCCAGTATGGGATTGATGGTGTGAGCGATGCATGAATCCTATACAAAACGTTTTTTTTCAACTCAAAAAAAAAACTAAAGACATGCTTAGAAACGATATCTGATTCTGTGGGTAAAATATCACAACGTTTTGCCTAACCCGAGTTCTTTGCTTTCCATATTTTACCAAGAATGTTCGTAAACCTTCTGGATATTAAAGGTTATGCTTATCTCTACAGAGAAAGGAGCAAACAGACCAGCGAGCGACTAGAACGACAGCAGAAAACACTGACGAAGAACACACAAGTAAGTTCTTAAATCCATAAATGATATATAAACCTATTATATCTTAGTAATAATATTATAAAGCTGTAAATTTGTGTGTTTGGATGTTTGTTACTCAACCATGCAAAAACAGCTTTACCAATTAGAGTGAAATTTGGCAAACAGATAGTTTATAGCCTGGATTAGAATTAGCACATTTTGGACGGGAATCACAAATCCTCAAAAGTACCGGAAATCCCAGAAATCCCGAATAATCCTTGAAAACGCATGTTGTTTGCATTTTTGTTGGTGAGTGCAGTCGCCTAGCAGGTACCTAATGCTGGTTGATGCTGTCTCTGCGGCTGTGTCTTGTTCTTGAGCAGATAAACAGGTCTAAGTTCAGTTTTTCAAATACAATGCTGCCTCATAAATATAAAGGCATCCTTATCTTTGCAGATGTGTAGACAGGCAAAACAGGTTAAGCTTTTTAAATAAAGGTCTAAGTATATACAAAGTCCCCTATATCCTACTCCACACAGGGTATTTTACATGATGCCAGGAACCTCCATCCTCCTCCTCCCTTAATGTCACTCTCGAATCACACCAGAAAACCACTCTTGGTCTCCCGGACTAGATAATAATCAATGTTGTATTTTCTAGACTCAAATACTGAAATAGTAGACGAAATCTCTTATTTTATGTTATGAATTGACTCTGACATCCTTTTTTATAACAGTTTATGCAACTGTTACATGGTGAGCGGCCTTTAAACACCAGTGTGGATTTAAGAAGCGAGCCATCAGGCGAGTTTGATAATAAGATCAAACGCGTGTACATGTACAGCTGCATACACAACTTTATCTACACTCATTATATAAATTCTCTCTCTCTTTACTCTTTGATGTAAAAAAGGATAGCGATAAGATTAGCGCGGCAGCATCGCTACAAAAAGTGTCCATGGGCGAGGATCCTAAGATGCTTGAAAATCTGTCCACAATATCGTCAATTCTAATACAACATTGTCTCAAATTCGATTTTCGAAAATACAGAATAAATAATTTGAATTTGGAATAAACTTTTGTTCCGACTGACTAAAGAATATGCTTCTTCTTCTTCTAGCGCCATCTCCCATACCTGCTTAGCGAAAAGTTCGTCATTTCCGTGTGAGCGCTTTTTGTTTTTTGTAAGTGAGCGTAATTAAGCTTCTTTTTAATACAGGCGCTCAAAAAGTAAACATTTCCATATCTTAGTGTGTGAAAAAATTAAATTTCCGAACTAGTTCTTTGCGTTTTTTGATTAGTGAGCGTGTGTGAGATTTTTTGCACACCTAGTGCTTTTTGTTTTTTGAACTTTATCCTGTTTTTCCTTTACTTTATTCTATTTTTTTCGCAAATATTATTAAAAATGTCGTTTGGTACACGTGCAGTTCTCATTTACACTCACCCCTAATGTTTAAGCTCACTTTCGCTCTTGCCAACATAATTAGGGACTCGTGCTGAAATTACTAACTTTTTGCACTCGGATCAAAATTAAATGTACTATTCAACAATATGTACCTACGAGTATATAATATATATTGAATATATCGTTTAATCCTTTCCCAGAAAATTTCCACCGAGTCAGAAGAGCTTCGTAAGAGCCAAGAGAAGTCTGCTCGCTCCGAATCAGAATCGGAAGAAGAACGCAGATCCAGCAGTCAAAAACAAAAATCTTCAAGCAAGGAAGAACTACAGAGACAGACAAAGACCAAGAAGACTCAACAGAAATCTGAATCAAAGAGTGCAGAAGAACGCAGATCCAGTAGTCAAAAACAAAAATCTTCAAGCAAGGAAGAACTACAGAGACAGAAAAAGACCAAGAAGACTCAACAGAAATCTGAATCAAAGAGTGCAGAAAAACACAGATCCAGTAGTCAAAAACAAAAATCTTCAAGCAAGGAAGAAGTAGAGAGACAGCGAAGGACCAAGAAGACTCAACAGGAGTTAAAATCAAAGAGTGAAGAAGAACGCAAATCCAAAATTCAAAAACAAAAATCTTCAAGCAAGGAAGAACTACAGAGACAGACAAAGACCAAGAAGACTCAACAGAAATCTGAATCAAAGAGTGCAGAAGAACGCAGATCCAGTAGTCAAAAACAAAAATCTTCAAGCAAGAAAGAAGTAGAGAGACAGCGAAGGACCAAGAAGACTCAACAGGAGTTAAAATCAAAGACTGCAGAAGAACGCAGATCCAGCAGTCAAAAACAAAAATCTTCAAGCAAGGAAGAACTACAGAGACAGACAAAGACCAAGAAGACTCAACAGAAATCTGAATCAAAGAGTGCAGAAGAACGCAGATCCAGTAGTCAAAAACAAAAATCTTCAAGCAAGGAAGAAGTAGAGAGACAGCGTAGGACCAAGAAGACTCAACAGGAGTTAAAATCAAAGAGTGCAGAAGAACGCAGATCCAGCAGTCAAAAACAAAAATCTTCAAGCAAGGAAGAACTCCAGAGACATACAAAGACCAAGAAGACTCAACAGAAATCTGAATCAAAGAGTGCAGAAGAACGCAGATCCAGTAGTCAAAAACAAAAATCTTCAAGCAAGGAAGAAGTAGAGAGACAGCGAAGGACCAAGAAGACTCAACAGAAATCTGAATCAAAGAGTGCAGAAGAACGCAGATCCAGTAGTCAAAAACAAAAATCTTCAAGCAAGAAAGAAGTAGAGAGACAGCGAAGGACCAAGAAGACTCAACAGGAGTTAAAATCAAAGAGTGCAGAAGAACGCAGATCCAGCAGTCAAAAACAAAAATCTTCAAGCAAGGAAGAACTACAGAGACAGACAAAGACCAAGAAGACTCAACAGAAATCTGAATCAAAGAGTGCAGAAGAACGCAGATCCAGTAGTCAAAAACAAAAATCTTCAAGCAAGGAAGAAGTAGAGAGACAGCGTAGGACCAAGAAGACTCAACAGGAGTTAAAATCAAAGAGTGCAGAAGAACGCAGATCCAGCAGTCAAAAACAAAAATCTTCAAGCAAGGAAGAAGTAGAGAGACAGCGTAGGACCAAGAAGACTCAACAGGAGTTAAAATCAAAGAGTGCAGAAGAACGCAGATCCAGCAGTCAAAAACAAAAATCTTCAAGCAAGGAAGAACTCCAGAGACATACAAAGACCAAGAAGACTCAACAGAAATCTGAATCAAAGAGTGCAGAAGAACGCAGATCCAGTAGTCAAAAACAAAAATCTTCAAGCAAGGAAGAAGTAGAGAGACAGCGAAGGACCAAGAAGACTCAACAGAAATCTGAATCAAAGAGTGCAGAAGAACGCAGATCCAGCAGTCAAAAACAAAAATCTTCAAGCAAGGAAGAACTACAGAGACAGACAAAGACCAAGAATACTCAACAGAAATCTGAATCAAAGAGTGCAGAAGAACGCAGATCCAGTAGTCAAAAACAAAAATCTTCAAGCAAGGAAGAAGTAGAGAGACAGCGTAGGACCAAGAAGACTCAACAGGAGTTAAAATCAAAGAGTGCAGAAGAACGCAGATCCAGCAGTCAAAAACAAAAATCTTCAAGCAAGGAAGAACTACAGAGACATACAAAGACCAAGAAGACTCAACAGAAATCTGAGTCAAAGAGTGCAGAAGAACGCAGATCCAGTAGTCAAAAACAAAAATCTTCAAGCAAGGAAGAAGTAGAGAGACAGCGTAGGACCAAGAAGACTCAACAGGAGTTAAAATCAAAGAGTGCAGAAGAACGCAGATCCAGCAGTCAAAAACAAAAATATTCAAGCAAGGAAGAACTCCAGAGACATACAAAGACCAAGAAGACTCAACAGAAATCTGAATCAAAGAGTGCAGAAGAACGCAGATCCAGTAGTCAAAAACAAAAATCTTCAAGCAAGGAAGAAGTAGAGAGACAGCGAAGGACCAAGAAGACTCTCCAGGAGTTAAAATCAAAGAGTGCAGAAGAACGCAGATCCAGCAGTCAAAAACAAAAATCTTCAAGCAAGGAAGAACTACAGAGACAGACAAAGACCAAGAAGACTCAACAGAAATCTGAATCAAAGAGTGCAGAAGAACGCAGATCCAGTAGTCAAAAACAAAAATCTTCAAGCAAGGAAGAAGTAGAGAGACAGCGTAGGACCAAGAAGACTCAACAGGAGTTAAAATCAAAGAGTGCAGAAGAACGCAGATCCAGCAGTCAAAAACAAAAATCTTCAAGCAAGGAAGAACTACAGAGACATACAAAGACCAAGAAGACTCAACAGAAATCTGAATCAAAGAGTGCAGAAAAACACAGATCCAGTAGTCAAAAACAAAAATCTTCAATCAAGGAAGAAGTAGAGAGACAGCGAAGGACCAAGAAGACTCAACAGGAGTTAAAATCAAAGAGTGAAGAAGAACGCAAATCCAAAATCCAAAAACAAAAATCTTCAACCAATGAAGAGGTACAGAGCCAGAAACAGACCATAAAGACTCAACAGGAGTTAAAATCAAAGAGTGAAGAAGAACGTAAATCCAAAATTCAAAAACAAAAATCTTCAAGCAAAGAAGAACTACAGAGACAGACAAAGAAAAAGATCATCCGCAAAAAATCAGGTAGCCAGAGCAGTCAGGCCGTGAACAGCCAAAGTGCCCAAAATGAGAATATCATCAATGCCAAAGGCAGCAGCATCAGGCGGTCTTCGGAGGACCAGCAGTCTTCTTCGGCCAATCAGAAGGCTGCTAGCTCTGAGTTCAAAAAGATAGACGCTTCTGGGCGCGTCCGGAAGTCGGAGAGCAATCAGTCTCCTCAGAGCGAGAAGGACGCTGCCAGCAGCAGTCGACAGAATGAGGAGATCGTCGATGGAAATGGCAACTATATTAAAAGAGCCGCACAGCAGCAGCAATTGTCTTCCGACAAGAGACGCGCCGCCAGCTCGGCGTCTGAAGAAGTCGATGAGAATGGAAACATCATCAGCTCGAGCAAGAAGCATTCTTCTGCCAGCGAGCAGAAGGCAGCGAGCAGCAGCCAGCAGAGCGAGGTGATCGTGAACGGAGGCCGGAAGAAAGTGCGCTCCTCTTCTGAACAGGATCAGCAAGATTCGGCCAGGTCCTCCGCGAGTGACGTCAGCATCAGCCGAGACGGCAGCAGCAGCGTCTCAACCTCCTCCTCTTCATCAGCCTCAGCCGCGTCATCGTCATCATCGTCCTACAAGAAAGAAATCTTACAAGATTTCTAGATTCTACAGTTCTTTTAAAATAACTACTTATGACGTGTTTCGTTATTTTGCGAATTTTTTTTCATGTATCACTTGACTTTAGCGGCCCAATTTCGTGTTTGTTTAATAAATAAGCATCGTGAATTGTCAATTTTTATTTGCTGCTCCAAAACCTTTATTTCGTACTCCTATTTGCAATCGTAAATCAGAATTTACGAGTAAGTACTAATAAAAGTAATACGATACAAAGACCAAGAAAGTTTCGTACGAGTATTATACTTAGTTAATTTAATAATTAATATCCATCCATACTTCCATACTCAGGTAATATTATAAATGTGAAAGTGTGTTTCTTTGTTTGTTTGTCCTTCCTTCACGTCGCAACGAGTGGACCGATTTGGATGAAATTGGGTATGGAGATAGTTTGAGACCCGGGTTACCTATATATTTATCCCGATATTTCCACGGGAACGGGTTTTCCACGGGTTAAATCAATTTTTCAATACTTCTATAACTATAACTGTCTATATGTATAGTATCATCGGGTACAAAATTCTAAGTCTGCGCGGGACGAAGTTCGCGGGCATCGGCTAGTACTTACATGATAAAGGTCCTTAAAACAGGTGATGTCGTTTTAAAAGACGAACCGAAAGCGAGTTTCACAATAAGATCACACGAGGGTGGTAATCAACCTCAACATTTACTAACATTCATTTTATAAAAATCACAATACTAACTCGAATTTGAAATAGCCAGTGTCACAATCAGGACGAATCTAACGACACATCCTGGGTTTAACACTGGACTCTTGTTTGAACTGGAAGCGCCACGTCGACAAACTCCGCGACAGGCGCTGTATTTGCTCTACAAAAACTCAAGGCGGTCAGTTCTGCCGATGCATTACAGGGTTACACCCATAGACGTAAATAATAAAGACCCGGTCTAACGTACACGTAATATGTCCCCACTTCCACGATGTCCAATCCAAAGTTCTGTCACCGAGCGTGCGTGACAATAAGCGTTTTTAAAAAAACTTTTTTCGAAACTGTTTCCCAGTATCTAAAAACTCGTCTCGTTGTTGAAAAAATGTGACCCAGCTTTAGTGTCAAGATATAAGTTTAACTTTGGATTGGACACCAATGAAGTGGGGAAACATGACATGTATCTACGTTAGGCCGGGTCCATATGAAGTATTATTTATGTCTATGGTTACAACACTTAGAAGGCTCGTGGATTAAGCAATAATAGACTCTGCGTCAACGGCTTAAGTTCTTCGCCACGCGCCTTCTAAGTTGTGTCGTGTTATACGACAAGTTTACTATGCACATTACATTAATTCTATTATATCATACGGAATTCACTACTCATTTGGGGTAACTCCACAGACTCAAAGAGAGTTTTCGTCCTGCAAATAACTAGATTTTTGAAAAAATAAAAAGCCCGACTGCAAGAAAACTTTTGATTTCACATATATCTCTTATATATAAAATTCTCGTGTCACAGTGTTTGAAACCAAACTCCTCCGAAACGGCTCGACCAATTCTTATGAAATTTGGAGTGTATGCTCATTATGTTTGAGAATAGGAACAGGTATTTGTCATACCCATAAAAAAAATCTAAGGCGGTACGAAGTCCGCGGGGTCAGCTAGTCTACTTATATATAAAATCCTCGTGTCACAGAGTTTGGTAAACCAAACTCCTACGAAACGGCTCGACTGTCTTATGAAATTTGGAGTGTATGTTCAGTAGGTCTGAGAATAGGACGTAAGCTATTTCACACCCAAATTTTTTTAAGAAGGTAAGAAGTACGCGGGGCAGCTAGTACATATATAAAATTCTCGTGTCACAGTGTTTGTAACCAAACTCCTCCGAAACAGCCTGACCGATTCTTATGAAATTTTCAGTATATGTTCAGAGGTCTGAGAATAGGATGTACCTATGCTATTTCATACCCAATTTTTTTTAAGGCGGTACGAAGTAGGCGTGGTCAGATAGTCTTATATATAAAACTAGCTTTTCCCCGTAACTTCGTATGTGCAGAAATATTAAAAAGTAAAATCCCGATTTTTCCCGTTCCTGTGGGAATTTTGCAAAATCCTTTGTTAGCGGATGCCTACGTCATAACATCTACCTGCATGCCAAATTTCAGCCCGATCCGTCCAGTGGTTTGGGCTGTGCGTTGATAGATCACTATGTATGTTATCAGTGTTTGGTAAATTGTTCGAAGCCATAATAGAGAGTCGAATTAGCCAGCAAATTGCTGTTTCTCTTCATGATTGTCAGCATGGTTTTCGCAGCGGACGTTCTACTAATACTAATCACATAGTGTATACCGTTTATATATCTTCCGAGATGGATATAGGACACCAAGTAGATGCTGCATACTTTGATTTTAAGAAGGCGTTCGACTTAGTCGACAATGATGTCCTTCTGCGTAAATGTTATCTGATCGGATTTGCGCCCAGCCTTCTGAATTTCTTATGTGATTACCTGTGCAACCGTAGGCAGTTTGTACAACTCGCTGGGTATCAGACTCATTCCTATTACACTCGATCTGGAGTGAGTCAAGGGAGTACATTAGGACCTACGCTGTTCCTTATAATGATTAATGATTTGCCGGATACTGTATCTACCGCAAGATGCTTGCTTTTTGCGGATGACCTTAAGTTGTTTTTGGGTATACGTAAACCTGCTGACTGTGAGGTATTGCAAGCTGATATAGACAGAGTAGCAGACTGGAGCAAGGCTAATAAGCTCCGCTTCAATACCTCAAAATGCAATGTAATAACTTTTACTCGTAACCGATCTCCTGTCAACGCGCCATACAATCTTGATGGCACTCTCCTAGAGAGGGTAAATATCGTGACCGATCTCGGATTAATATTTGATTCTCGACTTGATTTCAAAGATCACATCATGGCAGTCTGTAAGCGGGCTAGTAGGATGATGGGCTTTATTATGAGGATGGCGAAACAGTTTTCTAACACTAACGTCGCCATTTTATTATATAACGCATACGTGCGCAGCAGATTTGAATTCGGCGTCTATATTTGGGACCCTCGGGAGGCTAAATACTCTCTAATGATCGAGAGGATCCAGCGGAAATTCGCCAGGTTTTTGTATAAAAGAATGTACGGCTACTATCCCTTCCTCTTTCCATCTCTTTTCGTCTCTGGAATGGTTGAAGTGGGCGCTTACGATGGGCCTCATAAGAAGGCTCAAGGTCACCCAGAGGGCAATGGAGAGGGCTATGCTCGGGGTTTCTCTGCGTGATAGAATCAGAAATGAGGATATCCGCAGTAGAACTAGTGTCACCGACATAGCCCGAAGAATTGCGAACCTTAAGTGGCCGTGGGCGGGGCACATTGCTCGCAGGACTGATGGCCGATGGGGCAAGAAAGTCCTGGAGTGGCGTCCGCGAACCGGTAGACGAGCTGTCGGTAGGCCTCCAACAAGATGGAGTGACGACCTTGTAAAGGTCGCGGGAACGCGGTGGATGCGAGTGGCACAGGACCGGTCTGAGTGGCGCGCCTTGGGGGAGGCCTATGTCCAGCAGTGGACGTCTATCGGCTGAAATGATGATGATGATGATGAATGGTTGGGTTATACACACTTGAGTTGAGAAGAAAAATGCTACTACTCGTGCATTACTTTAATCTCTTGCACGGTAGAGTAGACAACTCATCTGTGCTTGAGCGGATAGGGTTAGTTGTGCCGGCCCCGCGACTGGCGGTGGGCG